>JAQQAC010012408.1:940158-997787 GCA_029783875.1 Phataginus tricuspis | reverse complement strand
ACCCCTGGCGCCATCCCTTTGTGGTAGGAAATTAACTCATTCTCCTTCGAAGCCCCAAAGATTAGTTTATACTTGGCACAGAAGCTTTCATATCATCTAACTATCTGGTGGAGTCAAACTCTCCAAGGGTCGGGGCTCTACATTGGCAATCAATCCCACATATATGTGGGCAAGTACTAACGATGTGGCATTAAGGCTTTCTGTTAAACACTTTAAGCACTTATGAGGCACAGAGTATTTTGCTGTAAGTCCAAGGAAAGGAAATACCAGGGCAAAATACGTCAAAAAGAAAAATCAGTCAAAGGTAGAAATAAAGTTTAAAACCCCTTTATTGCTTACAAACTGCAGTCCGGGGCCGTCTCTCTCTCCTGCTCTGGCAGAAGCAAGCAAGACCTCCCCGTAACCTCTCAGGTTCAGATAGGCCCTCAGCTGCACAGGTAACTGCCCACTGATATGGAGATGAACTGCTCTCCATCTCTGAGGAACACCTGTTGAAATGCAGGTGCACTAAAGCCAGGCGAGATATTCGGGAAATATTACAATTTTACCAATAGGCCACCCCTCCAGAAATCTCAGCTTACAATCTGTTCATTCCCCCTCTTCCACAATGGCCCCTGGGAGAGAACACAGGAGAATTGTGATTAGACTAATGGCATACAATAGCAAAAGCAATAAAATCATTATAATTCTCAAGCTGGAGGATTCATCTAGGTTCAAAATCCTGTGCTGACTAAGTCCAAAGCTCGTCCATTTCAGCCATCACGTGGCAGCTGCAGCCAGGGGGCGCATCCAGGCCACAAGGACTGTAGAAGAAATTAACCATGATCTTTGGGGGCCACTCTGCTGTTACTCCAGGAATACCCAGGAGGCCAGCTTCCAGGCCTTTTCCCCAAGGTGCCAGAAGGGCCAGCCATCGCTGGTCCATGTGTAAAAATATCCAGGGCCACATCCATTCACCAGTGTCTCCAGGGCTTAATGCAGTGGGGCTGGCAGCAGGATGTTGTTCTGCTGGCCATATCCTGGTTTCAATAACTCCTCTTTGGTTTGCACACACAGACGTGTATCCACATGGCTCAAAGCTTCTTTACGGGGCTTTCTATTCAAACACCATAGCACTGTCCATAGGCGAACTGACCAGCCCTGTAGACCACTGGTGTCTGACTTCAGGCCAGATTTCAACAAACCATTGTACCTCTCTATCATGCCTACCCCGGTAGGGTTATATGGTCCGTGAAATTTCCACTTTATTCTTAACTGCTGCACCCATTCTTGTAATGCATGTCCAGTAAAGTGAGTGCCTTTACCCTCTCAATCACCTGCGGCTGGTCACAGGCTTCAAAGAGACGCTCTCAGCCCCTCTTGGTGTTTTGCAGGAAAAGCAACCAGTATCCAATAGCCATGTCCACACAAGTCATGGCATACTGATATCCTTCTAACATGGACAGAGGCCCAGTACAGTCTACCTGCCACCTGAGGAGGGGCATCGGCCCCTCACTATTGTCCCATGCTGCTGCGGCACTCCGTGCAAGTCCCCCTGAGAGCACACGAGGCACCCCACTCTGTGGGCTCGGGGTCTCTCCTCAGCCTTTCTGGCCTGCGGGGCTCCGGCCGGCAGCAGGGCAGCAGGGCAGCAGCAGTAGCCTCCGGCTCAGGCCACTGGCCGGGGTCAGCACGGCCAGCAGTGGTGGTGGTGCCTCCACGGCCACCAGAGTGCAGACACATTTGTCTTGGCACGAGCCCACTTCTCCCCCATCATCATCTCTAGGAGCAGCCCTCCCAAAGGTCACACCCACTATGACAGATTTCAGGTTCAGAGGTCCTGCTGACTACAACCAGATGTAACTCCGGGAGAGGAAATCCTGGGGCAAAATACCTCTAAAACCAAAACCAGTGAAAGGGAGAGATAAAGTTTAAAACCTGTTTACTGCTACAAACTGCAGTCTGGGGCCTTCTCTCTCTCCTGCTCCAGCAGAAGGAAGCAAGACTTCCCCCTAACCCCTCAGGTTCAGATAAGGCCCGGTTGCCCAGGCAATTACCCACTGATATGGAGCTGAACGGCTCTCCACCCCTGAGGAATGCCTGTTGAAATGCAGATGCACTAACACCAGGGGAGATATCTGGAAATATTACAATTTTATCAACGTGTGCTAAGCCCTTTCCCACTTCTCACCTAATATTCAAAACAACTCAGTGAGACAGAGACTATCCTGCCCATTTTACATATGAGAGTTGATCCACATAAGGTTCAAGCAGTTTCTCATGATTGTCCATTTGGTAAATGGCAGGGTTAATTGCAGTAGCCAATCTGCAGTTCCTCTGACTAAACCACAGTTCAGTGCCTCTGACTAAAGCATGTGTTTAGATTTTAGGGTGAGAGTTCATTTTCAATCACCCTCCGTAGCCCAGACAGCAGAATAGACTCAAATTTAATCCACTGAATTGGCTTTTCAAGGTGAGTCTGAGAGGAAGCAGAGACTCAGAGGACCAAAGTGAAGGGCAGGGAGGAAGGGAAGGAGGACCTGCAGAGATGAGTCCGGACTCCAGGCTGGTCCTGTGAGGCCCAGGTCTCCTCTCCAGGCTTCCAGCCTCAGGGAGGTGGTGACTGGCAAAGCCCCTGAGGCCCCAGCCCCAGAGGGGTCGTGAGAGCTCCCAAGGCCTCCTGAGAAGCAAGGACAGGGAGGCCGGGGAATGTCGGGAATGACCCAGCATGTTCTTGGTTGTGCACGAACCGCCTCCCGCACCCCCAGAACCAGCCTGGGCCTACAAAAGCCATCCTAGCTCCAGCATCTCCCTCTGCTCTGACTCCCCACGGATGAGCCTGTGTCCCCACCCGTGACCACGGCGAGTGAGAAATGGAGCCCAAGGGGGATCTGAGCAGGACAAGGGAGGAGGAAGTGAAGGAGCCCAGGGGAGGCTGGGAGCAAAAGGCCAGAACAGAGGAGTGGGGGAGGCGGAGGCTGAGGGAAGCGAGCTGTGTGTGCCACGTGCCACCTGAGCAGGAAGAAGCCCCGCTCTGCCCTGAGTCTCTGGCGCTGGGTCTGGGCTTTGCTGGAGCGGCTCAGAGAGGCCGGGGCGCTAACCGCGCCCATCTTTCCCAGCTGTGCTCAGTGTCTTCAGGTCGGCAGCTTGAAAACAGCCACACTGGGAATACTTACACCATAAAACTTGGCAAGTGCTTCAAAGCAGGCCTTTCTTTTCTAGCGTGCTGGTTGTCACACACTTTCTGGAGCAGCCCTAGTGTGCCCTGCACATCTGGTTGGGGCCTATGCTTGTGCTGAGGGGAGGGACATGTCAGGGGCTGTGAATACTTTAAGTAGTCTTGTGAGGGTGGAGGGCGCCCAGCTTCCCTCTGAAAGGAAGGGTACAAAGCTCGTCTATTGACTTTTGAATCCATGTACCTTTAGCTGGAGGAAAGGCACAGTTGTTCCTTTCAGGTTACGGATGTAACTGATCTAAACATCGTTTCTCCTCCACATATATATTGATTTCAAAAGAAGTATAATCATGACTTTTGACTTTGAATACTGTGTAGAGTTTCATTATCTTTCAGGTTGACTGAAGTCCTGCCGAGATGTCCTGCCAGCAGAACCAGCAGCAGGGCCAGCCTCCTCCCAGGTGCCCCCAGAGTGCCCTCCAGTCCCTTCCTGCTGTGGCCCCGGCTCGGGGACTGGTGTAGCTCTGGGGAGGCGGGGGCTGCCTGGGCCCCCACATTCCCACCCCTTCCACCGGCGCCACCCCCAGAGCCCGGGCTGCTGTGAGAGCGAGCCCTCCGGGGCCGGCTGTGGCCAGTGCTCTAGGGGCTGCTGCTGACCTGGGGGCCCTGGAGGAGCTACTGAGGAACCCAGGGATCAAGACCTGCTGCAGCCTGGGGCCTCCCTCTTTCCACTTCTCTCACCCAGCAATGGGTTCCAGGGACCAAAAGGTCTCAGAGAGATTCCTGGGAAGAGCTGCTTGTCTCATCAGGCAACCCAAGAGTTCAGCCTCGATATTCATCTGTCCTCCTTTTCATGTTGTAATAAAGCTCAAACTGCCTACTCACAAACGTATGTCACTCCCCTCTTTTTTGTGATCTCCAATTTACCCCCAAATTCAGGGCCTCATGATGCAAGATCAGGACCTGGGAAGTGATAAGAAAGATCTGCTCTGAGGACTGCAGGGTGAGTGGAGCTCTAAAAGGATCTCCTATGGCTTCAGCACCCTTGTCTTCCCCACGAAACTGTACAAATGTTTTCATTTTTGGTGTATTCAAGAGGTTGAAAGCAGTTGGGAAGCACTTCTCCATAGATTTGTTGGAACTTAGGAAGCAGGACAAATTTCCATTTCACAGAACTGCCCTTTTAGAATACTTGGATAAATACTTGAAGTGTGTTGAGACTCTCCCACCAAAATCCAGTATGTGATCACTGAACTCCCTCCTAGGAGAGGGTCTGGTTTAGACCCTTTGACTCACTGCAGTGGATTCACAGTTCTTCCTGTAGGTGATCTGCTGCCCCAGGACCTGGTCCTGTTATCAAGCCCACGTGCATCTGGCATCACGCAAATGATAAGTGACGAGCAGTGGGGATTGGAGATACTGGAAAAAAGCTTAATTTAACTTAGAAAATAATGAAACGAAAAGGTGGATGGGCTCTAGGGGAGAAGGGGGCTCCCACCCTCAATACTTGGCTCTTAGCTCATTCACCCAGACCCCACGACCGAGAAGCACTTGCTCCAGGATGTGGGGCTCTTAGGAGTGACAGAGGAGGGGATGCAGCAGAGGGACCAAGAACCGAAGCTCTTCAGGTTCAGGCTGGAGGCAGAGAGATTCAGCTGAGAGGTCCTGGTGAGATGGGGTCTCTAGTTCAGATGTCTGACCCCTCTCCACCCTCCCTGCTGCCCACAGGAAAAAGCAAAGTTGTCTCACTGGCCTGAGCTGCTCTCTGTCCCACTGTAAATCTCCCTCTGCACTAAGTCACCTTTTTATGTTTATGCTCTTCATTATTTTTGTCAGTCTCACTATTGTTGAATTTTCAAGTCCCTGACCAATAGTAATTTTGAGCTTTTAAAGGTATGTTTATTGGCCACCTCTACAAAATTTATTATATTGTTTTATTTTCTTTTCAATTTTCAAGAGCTTGATAAATCATTGATATTACCCTTGATCTGTCATTAAAATATTTAATGTATCAGATCTTACTTATGTATAATATCTTTTGTTACAGAAACATTTTTAGTTTTCATATAATAAATTGCGTCTTTCTTTGCTTTTATAGCATCAGGATTTTTTTGAGCTTGTTAAGTTTTCCATTGTCCTTAGTGTTCACATATCAGCAAACAAAATAAACCCTCCCCCATCAAAAATAAAAGAATATAAAATGGGCCCACCAAGCGGGGGACCTAGGTCAGGCTGGGGTTGAGGAAGGCTTATGGGAAGTGGGCCCCTGAGTCTGCTTTCAGGGACCTTAAGTGCCTTAAGTAAGAGCACCTCACTGCCCCTCCTTTCCCCAGGATATGTAGTAGGGGCTCCTCACACCCCTTTCACAGGGAGTAGAACCCCTGCCCTAACTCGCCTTCCATACACAGGAGCTTTTCCAATCTAATCATTTGTCCTTAGTGACATCTCACCTTGAGTTTTCTCTCACATCTTACCATATGTGCACTTGTGTTAGAAACTCTGTTCTGCTGCTACGGCAGAAACCGCAAATTACAGCTATTTCAAATATAAAGCAGACTCTCCTCACTCATGTATTATGAATCCAGAATTAAGCATCTCATTGCTGCTACGTGGCTCCATGGAATCATCAGAGGGAATGCCCCTTCTATCTTCTCATTTCGTTATCAGTGTTGCGGCTTCCTGTAGGCACCCTGTCAGGTCAGCGATAATGTTCTGAGCAGCAAGGCCGTGTTGTAGGTGGGAAGAAGGGGGAAGTGTGCTAAAGGCTGTCCCCAGGTCATTACTCCTTTACTGAGCTTTTCTAATGCCCGGCAAGTTCCCATATCTCATTGGCTGCCTGTCTGTGCCCTAGAGGTGGAGATGTGTAGGTTTTATATGTAGACTTGTTTTGTTTCTGGACATGATGTAGAGATTCCAAAAGTTAGGGACAAAGGGGAGAACACAAAATGGGGACACACCCAGTAGATCGTGGCTATTATGGCTTTTTAGGAAAGATGGCTGGGTTGCTACTCATCTGAAATTAGTGACACAGACTCTCCAGGGGGTGCTCCGTAGAGTCACACAGGCCGGCTTTAACATAAACATTTAGGAGCGTCAAAGCCCCAGTGCCACCTGAGTGGGCGCTGAGGCGTGTGCCGGGGCAAGTCCAGGTGGAAAACTGATTGTCAGGAAGGCCGGGAGCACCCAGGGCTGCAGCGGGGAACGTTGGAATGCTGTGTGGAAGGAGGCACCGTCCCTGGAGAAAGCGCAAAGCCTGGCTCATCTTCATATGAGGGAGCCTTGGGGTCACTTCTACCTGTCTCCTTACCTTGAGTCCGCTGGTCCCCCAGAGACGGGTCAAGGCCCAGGTCTCCTCACTAGTTTCCTAGGGCAGGAAGACATTGAGGCAGAGCTGCAGATTACCAGGTTTTGGGAAGCGCTGTGGAAGTGTAACATATGTTTGAGTTTTATAGCTCTATTCCTTTAGAAATAGCTCATAGACATTACTGTGATGACCCCTTCAGTTTTAAAATATTAAAACCAGGTTCACATATTAAAATCCATATGAAATCAAATTATTTTTTCAAATACTAAAATGCTGAATACAACTTTGGAGTTGCACAAAAAGTACAATTTTGTTTGGGAAGAACTGTCTGTTTTATAATATCCACTCTTCAGAGGAAAGACTTGCCTCTTTGTTCAACTTTTATATCTGACAGTAACGTTTTGGAGTTTCATTGATATAGCTTTCCAGTTTTTATTAAGAAGATTTTTAATAAGGTGATTTCTGAGGACATATTTTGTGGTTTTGTGGTTTTTATGAATAATTTAATTTCCTCTCAGAGCTTTAAACTAGATATTGGTGTTACATAGGACTTAGTTTGAAAGTTTTTTTGTTCTCTTTTGTTTTTTACTAATTCTAATGATAATTTTTTGTTTATTTTTGTGTATATTCTAGATTTATAATCATACTAGATGCAAATAATTATATTTTGTTTTCTTGTTTTAAATTATTTTACCTTTGTTTCTGTTTCATTTTTTTTTTAGATTTGCTAGACAATTCAGGTCAATGATAAACTAAAATGGTGATGGAACATAACATTCATTTCTGATAGACTTTATCATGTCATAGAAAGAGCTTTCTTCCAAAATTTTAAGTGTTTTTTAAACTAGGACTTAGTGTTAATTTTATCAAATTCTTTTTCATAAAGCCTGGATAATCATGTCTGCTACACTGTGGCTGCTGTGGGGACAAGAATTTTGTTCATTTTCTGTTGTTCCCCAGTCTGAGAACAGAAGCTGTTGTATAGTAGGTACTCAATAAGTATTTTTTGAATGACTGAATCAATAAATGAATCAACTGGCCTTTAAAGAACAGGGTTCATTCTAATCACAGACTCTTATTAGAGTCAAGAGAAAGTTCAGATGAGGAAACTGAGGCAGAGCAGTGAAGTGACTCACATAAAGTCACAGATGAAAACATTGGCAAGATGGATTTCCAGGCGAGTCCTGATTTGAAAACTTATTTCTTACCTGCTCAGAAATGTCAGTGGCTCTCCTCTGCTCATAGCAAGAATTCAAAATTATAAATTTGATAGTCAAAGCTGTTTATAGGCTATTCATAGTTTAATTTCCCAACAGCAAAATTAGCCCATCAAAATCCTTCAGAGAAATTAGACTGGTTGCTCCGGAGCTAACCTGACTCTTTCCCTGAAATCCTGCTTTTCTCCTCTCTCCATTCACCCTGGATGCTTCTAACTAATATGGGGCAGCTGCTGGAATAATACACTTGAATATTGCATGTAATATCATTTCTGAGCTTTACTTTAATATTATTTGCTACTTCATTGGCATATCATCTTTTATCATTGGTCAATGTATTAGTTAAAAGTAAGTGGTCTGACTCCAAGAAGGAACTAGTGGTCACCAAAGGGGAGAGGTGTGGGAGTGCAGGTGGGCAGGGTGGGAGAAGGGGATTGTGGGGTACTATGTTTAGTACACATGGTGTGGGGGATCACGGGGAAAACAGTGTAGCCCAGAGAAGGCAAACAGTGAATCTGTATCATCTTACTACACTGATGGACAGTGACTGCATTGGGGTATGAGTGGGGACCTGATAATATGGGTAAATGTAGTAACCACATTGTTTTTTCATGTGAAACGTTCGTAAGAGTGTATATCAATGATACCTTAATAAAAAAAAAAGTGGTCTGAAAATATGTGATCTAAATAATACTTTAAAATCGGGAAGACTTCATATGCTAATTTTTTTCTAGGAATAAGATAAACTGATATTTTTCAATTCTTAGGAAGAATTTTTCCATTCTCATGTATATAGGATACCAGTTTTCTATAAGAATATACTTTTAGAACTCCTTCCGAGTCCATCTTGTTTGCCCTAGTTTAGAGAGCCTCCCCAGATCAGCTGGGAAGCAAAAATTCCCTCTCTGTCTAGTCTGGAGGTTTTCATCATTTGTTTTATTTTAGCATCACCTGGGAGAGCATTTAAACAATACTCTTGTCTTGCCTCCACTACCAGGTATTTAGTGTTAGAAATTATTATTTTTTCTCTTCTGTTTCTAAAAGTACTCCTTTCTGGGGCCGACCAGAGTGTGAGCACTGTAAACCCACTCAAGGTCCTAGGTGATACCGAAGTCTTCCTTGGATTAGAGTCAGATGCCAAATGGATGGAGAAGAAATTCCACAATTACCAGTGCCTGATCTGTAGTGCCCATTAGTTGCCCTCACAGGATTCCTGTAAGGCCAAGTTTGGGGCTGTCATTATAAGCTGATGTGAGAGGAGGGAAAGCAATATTGTTATGGTTGCATGGCAGGGCAGGTAGGAGATATGGAGGGAGATACCATTGGAAGTCATCACCACGCACAAGCTGCCACATCAGAGTCCCACAGAATGTGGGGAGCTGAGCTGATGAAGGGCATTTTCTTGGGACAATAGGCATGAGGAACCCTTAGGGGACTGGTGCTCTGGGTCGCTCATCAGGCCTCTCATAAGAGGTGTATCTGACCTTTGGAAGGTCTGAGGACCTCCATTTTTCCAGGACTCAGCTCTGGATGACCTTGGACCTCTGAAGAAGGCAGAGATGGCATTGTAATTGGAAGAGAGGCAGATCTACGGATATGGTAATCTATGCTTGGGAGCAACCCACGTAGGAGGGAAGATAGAAGGATGATTAAGAATTCCTGTGATTTGAGGTTACTGGAGATATGGCTCAAGTGAGGAGGGGTCAAAAGTGTGAAAAGGAAAGGGTAGAATAATTGTCATTTATGCCAGAATCACTAGAGAGCAATTCCAACTACAGGTAGAGTAGAAATTTCTAGCTGGCAAATCTCCTGAGTCCCAAGAGGATGAGCCTAGGAGGAGGAAGGGTATAAAAGAAGTGTTAGGCCAGGATAAGTTCTTGGCCAATTGGGTCTTTTCACAATGACTCTGAGGGCAACACCCAGAGCTGCAGCAGCAGCCAGAGTCCCCCATCTTTCCCTGTTGCTACCACAGCTCTGCAGCTAATGCTGGTGGGGTTTGTGGTGCCTGTGGGAGCTCACGGAGTAGCTGCTGCCAGAGCTGTGTCAACAGCCACCCCTGGTACTAGGGAGAGACAGGAGGGAGCCCAGGAATGGGCACGTGGAGGGCCCTTGAGAAGGGCTCCTACTGTTGCAGGATGTCACAACATGGGTAAGTTGAGTTCAAAGCAAACTGAACAGCAGAACACGTGTATAAACAAGAAGAAATGCTAAGAATACGCACTTCTAAGATGTGCCTGGCCTTCGTGCTTGGGTTATCTAAAATAAAGACCTGATTTATGGTCTGTAGGAGATACATTGTACATCTGTTTTACATTTGAATAGTTTTATGAAATCACCTTGTGCCTTGGTAATGATCAAAGACATACCTTGTAACATCAACTTCTGTATGTACTAATCTGTAGGATGTAGCTGTTGACATCATGGCCTATATCCTTTGTTAGAAAGTGCACATAACCTTGCAAGAAAGCTGTCCTCTCTGGAGCGCTTTTCTTCTTCAGAAGGACTGTGTTTCCTGGGCAGCTGTCCTAAACCTGGGCTCCAGTAAAAGTCTAATAACTCTTTTCTGGAGTTTTACTCCAGCATTTTCTTTTTATCAACAAAACCTAGAATGATACCTTTGCTTTTTCAAAACAACTCTCCTTCTGTTTGTAAATAATGGGCAAAACCTATTGATATTCATAAAGGCATTACTCTTGTTACTATGTCATGGTTGTTTATAAGCATTATCGATGAACATTGGTAAGTGCTAAATCAGGTTTCGACCCTAGCCTACCACCATCCCAGACATTTTTTCAGTCTTCACCCCAAAATGCAGAATTATGTAACTATACTAATTCTAAACGTTTATACTAATTATGTGGCATTCATTCTTCTGTTTTATGTGTAACACAATTTATACAAGTAATAATTTATTTACACAATTAATTGACACAGTATACTCAACATGGCTATTTGGTATTTACGGTTATTATCCACATTTCACAGATGACACAACTGAGGAGGCACAGACAGTTTAAGGAACTTGCCTAAGTTTTCATAGGAAGTACCTGGTTCTCATCGTTCAAGCCTAGATAATTCAGATCCTAGTCTGTGTTCCTAACCAGTACTCCAGGGTTGAACTTGGAAGGCCCATGCTATGGATAGTATGTGAAATTCAAACAATGTAGGTTAAGTTCTTCTCAAAAAGCTAGACTCAGAGCAGCTGTTCCATATCCTCTGGCTCTGCCCATATTATTTCTGGGCTTGTTCCCATACTTCCTCCAACCCCACTCCATTTTTCATGCCTTTATTTTCTTCCTTGTCCTTTTGTTTTTTCTTAAAACCCATTCCTTTGATGGGTTATCTATGTGGCAGCCCCATTCATGCTCAGAGACCCTGTGGCTAAATTCACAATAATGACAGGTGAAGAAAAGAATAGGAGCCTGAGAAGACAAAACAGATAAGGGGGCAGGATTAGGCCCAGGGATGCCTTTTGTAGGTGACCCTCTCCGGGGTTCAGAGAGGAGCAGTCTCAGGAGGAGCAAGAAGCAGCATTTATGCATTAGGAATGCATGCATGATTATTCCTGATTTTTTTTGGAGTCTTACTTAAAACACTTTTTAATTGATATTTTGTAATTGAAGTATAGTTGATATATAATATCATATTGGTTTAAGCATACAACATAGTGACTCAACAGTTATATGTATTATTAATTCCTTACCCCACCTAGTGTAGCTGCTATCGTCAACATAGATGTTAGAGAATCATTGGCTATATTCTACATGCTGTGCTACCATCCCCATGACTGATTTATATTATGATTAAGATTTTATGCCTCTTTAACCCCTTCACTTATTTCACCCCCCACTCCAACCCCTCCCCTATGATAACCACCAGGTTTCCTGACATTTTTATACATTTCCCTCTTCCCTCTTTGGAAACTCATGGGAAATTCCAAGTTGTCCCACCAGATTTTGATGTTCAGAAGCTAGAAATGACTTCAGTAAGTATCTGGCCGTGGGCAGTGGCTTCAGACACCAGGTTACTATGTCTCCATCCCTCCTTAGGGGACGGAAGGTCACACCCTCACCTCTAGGTCTCCTCTGTGAGCTGGTGGCCCAGGACTGGAATTATCTGTTTTCAGTGGGGAGGAGAAGTTGAAATTAGCTAGGAGATGCATTTTACAGGAAGAAACTCTATAAAGAAATTAACCCATTACTTGTTGATGATAGAGAGGAGGGATGAATAAATGGCACTGGTGAGGCCACATGTCTGGTGGTGCCATAGAAAGAGAGGGTGTTTTAGAGGTGAGTATGTTTTGCAGTAGAATAAGTTTGAGGTCCACAGCAAAACTTCTGCATCTTTAGCAGACATTTGGCAGGATCAACCTATATGTCAGTGACTTTCTGGGCAAGGAGAAGTGGTTCAGGGTAGTATCTTAGAAAACTTCTAGGTCATTCTTCTAATTACTTTCCATTCATCCATCCATTCATCTCATCAATATTCCATGGCAATTTCTGGGCCACCCAAGAAAACAAACAAGGAGTAGTACCTCGTTCAGAGGTCTCATGCTCTGGTAATACGATGCCTGTGGACCAAGAATACCTAGAATTCTTATATGCTGCTGATAAAGGCCGGGGGACTGATCTCCAACAGAGGTTTGAGAATGACTTTCTGGGGTTATGAGGCCCTCTTTAGCTTTGTAGTCTCCTGCCCAACCCCTCCCCATACTTCTGTGCTAGTACATGGCTTTATAACTCATATCCATGCACCTGCTGCCTACACATGCACACACATACATAAGGGCATAGTCTTTCTCATTGTCTTCCTGCATCGTTACTATCATCTTTGTCAGTGAGAATGAGGAAACCCAGAATGGCGTTGCTGAGGGCATTGTCAGGTGATCTGGTGTCCTAACAATCTCACTGGGATATTGTGACTCAGGAGAGTCCCAGCTCCAATCCTTCTTGCACGCATACGGTTTTTCACAGTGGTCTTCAGAATGTCCATTGGACTGTGAGTGCCTGGAGGCCACAACACACGTTATGTGCCTCTATTAACCTGAGTGTTAGCATAGAATGTGTGCTGAACACCTTGTAGGTGATTGAACAGTATGTTTTTAATTAAATACTATTCTCACATCATTATTTTTCATTCTTAATCAAGGGTAGAGGACTATATCTGAGATGAGAAGATAAATTGCAGATGGGACATCTCTTAGTTGAAAGAAATACTCTTACTCTCTAGATAATGTGTATTTAAAGGAAAGGACTGTCTTTTTTCCAAAGCTTATTCTAAGTTCATGCTATGCAGTAGGGTCTCAGTGATGAACCCCAAATCATATCAGATCTCTTACTCTCCTCCCATTCACAGGATTACATGAACCATTTGGTTCCCAACACTCTTCTGACTAGAAATAATTATGCTTTTTAGAACTCTGAAGGCATAATGTGCATTCCCAGAAGGGTTTTCCCTAGGAACTGGATATTTTCCATCTGTCCATCTCTCATACCAGGTAGGCAAAGTGCCTGGATTCAGCATACAGTATTTTTAAAAACTGACCTTGTATAAGCATCTTTCTTGTGCCTTCTCATTTGCTAAGCCCCTCTCAATGGTCCCAAAAATCCAATGAGGAAAGTACTAATCTGCCCACTTTACATTTGAGGATTTATATTATCCAAATGAGGTCACCCAGGTCATAAATACTAGAGCTATAATTTGATCCCTGATATCCTCATTGAGTTCAAGAGACTATTTCCTTATAATAAAAACTGCTTTGTAAAACATAGGCATTTTGATTTATAAGGAAAGTTTTAGTCACAATTATCATCACCACCAAAAGAATCTGCAGAAACCACATCGATCCACCCAATGATCCTGTTCGCAGAGACCTGAAGCTATTACCCAAGGACTTGGTCCTCAGGAATGAGGAGCTGACCAAGAAGGGATGGAGTGTCGAGGAGTGTAGCCTAGGAAGGAAATGGCCCAATTTAATGCCTCAGAGAAACCAGCTTGGCTACAGACACAGAACTTGAAGACCACCCTTGGGGATGGGAGGAAGATATAATAAAACATTTCCACAGAAAAGCTGTAGTCTGGACCTCTGGCTTCCTCAAAAGTCATTCCCTGAGATTTTGTTCAGGCACTGACTCCCTGGGAATCCCCAGTGAGCACCTCTGACTCAACGTGAGGGCGTCTGTGACTAGCTAAAGCAGCTCTGGGCTCCAGCCCCGGAGGGGTCCTGAGAGCTCCCAAAGCCTGCTGAGAGGCAGGAACAGGGAGGCCGAGCAATGTCAGGAATGACCCAGCACATGCCTGGTTGTTCAAGAGCCACCTCCTGCCCCTCTCTGAACCAGCCTGGGCCTATAAAAGACACCCCAGCTCCAGCATCTCCATCTGCTCTGACTCCCCACAGACAAGCCTGTGGTCCCACCCGTGAGCAGGGTGAGTGAGAAATGGAGCCTGAGAGGGGGTTCTGAGTGGGAAAAGGGAGGAATTGGTACTTGGAAGGGGAAGAACAGAAGGGTGGGGAAGAAGGAAGGAGGCTGAGGAAAGAGTTGTTATCTCTGATTCTGTGTAGTAATGAGCTGAAATAAGACTTAGTCTGACCAAGTCTCTGGAAATCTTGCCATGGGCTTGGAGAAGTGTGGGTCTCACAATTTTGTTAGGGATTTATTCTGATATTAAGGGAATAGACACTTCAGTGGGGTACAGACATCTGTTAAGCTTATAATGATTAAGAAAACTAGCTATCTATTGAAAAATAGAATAAGAAACTGATTTTTCATATAAATTCATATATAGGGATATATCTGACATGGTAATTCATATGTAGAATTACATCTGATTTTCCAAATAACATATTTTATTCAGGGGAAAGACTTAAGGTGTTTCTTTTATTTACTAACATATACATACTAGTTATCATTAAACATGTCATTTAAAAGAAGTGAAATTACCATGCTTGGTTTCACATAGCTAAATAATTTCATAATTCATTTTCAGATTGAAAAAGTCCTGCTAAGATGTCTTATCAGCAAAACCAACAGCAGTGCCAGCCCCTTCCAAAGTGTCCCCCCAAATGCCTGCCCAAGTGCCCTCCAAAATGTGCACCCCAGCACCCAGCGCCCTGCGCACACCCGGCCTCCTGCTTTGGCCCTAGCCCTGGGACCTGCTGTCCCTCTGCGGGCTGCTGTGGCTCCAGCTCTGCGGGCGGCAGCTGCGGCCTGAGCCGCCACAGGCCCCAGCTCTTCCGCTGGAAGCCCCGACTCCTGCGAGGGTGAGCCCTCTGGGGGCTCCGGCTGCGGCCCTGGTTCAGGTGGCTGCTGCTGACCATGCTTCGGGCTTCACAGAGAAATCCGTAGGAGAGCCTCAAGGACGGACCTGCTTTAGGGTGGTGCTTCTCCTCCCGTGGCACTGACGGAGCCTACGAAGTTCTGTTTGTTTTGGTCAGGCAGCGTCCCTCTTGGATCCTGGCCTTCCCTTCCCCCTTTCCCTCATACAACAATAAATGTCTGTTGCTTACTCGTGAAGTATACTGATCATTGTCAATTCTTTCAATCTCCTTAAATCCCAGAGCCACTGCAACACCCATAGGATGCTTTGGTAAGAGTAGAGTTTGAGAAAGGCTTAAGCTAGAATTTTCCAGAGGAGCAATTATGTAAGAGCAGTTTTATAATAGAGTATCTCAGTAGCATTGCCATGTACAGTCATGGACTGTAAGATGGATCCTTTCAGCCCACGTGGTGGCTGGAGGGGCCTGGGAGACTCCTGGCTGAGCATATTTGTTGATGAGCAGCCTGGTCCGTCTAACCCACCATGCTGTAAATCTCCAGTCCCGTGTTCATTGCGGCATTATTCCCAACAGCCAAGATACGGAAATAATCTAAATGTCTATTGACAGATGAATGGGTAAATAAAATGTGGTATATACATAAAATGGAGTACCAGCTAGCCTTTAAAAAAGAAGGAAATCCTACTCTGTGCAACAACATGGACGAACCTGGAAAACATTTTGCTAAGTGAAATGCTAGTCATAGAAAGACAAGTACTGCCTGATTCCACTTACATGAGATAAAACAGTCAAGATTATGGAGGGAGAGTGTAGAATGGTGGTACCGAGCCTGGGAGGAGGGAAAAATGGGAAGTTTTCAACAGGTATAAAGTTACAGTTATATAAGATGATTAAGTTGTAAAGATCTGCTGTACAACATAGTGCCTATAGTTAACAGTATTGTACTGTACACTGAAAATTTGTTAAGAGGATATCTCAAATATTCTTACCATAATACAAAAGTGGAGGGCAGGGGAAACCTTGTGGAGGCAATAGATATGTTTATTATCTTGATTGCAGTAATGATTTCATATCTATCTGTATATCCTAAAACCCATAAAATTAAATACATTAAATATGTGCAGTTTTTTTGTATATCAATTAAACCTTAATAACACTGTTAAAAATGTAAAATAAAAAAGGAATGTACATGACAGCATTATGTGTAATAGCAATAAGTACAAACTACATACATTCTTTTAACTGATGAATGGATGAATAAAATGTAATATATCAATACAATCTAATATATTTAGCAATAAAAAGGAATGAAGCATTGATACATACTACACCATAGATGAACTTTGGAAACACGTTAACTGAAAGCAGTCAGCTACAAAAGACCAGATAATGTATGACTGCATTCACAAGAAATGTCTAAAATAGACAAGTCCATAGAGAAAGAAAGTAACTAGTGATTTCCTATAGCTGGAGAAAGTAATGGATATAAGGTTTCTTTTTAGGGTGACAAAAATGTTCTAAAATTAGATTGTGGTAATGGGTCCATAATTATGAATATCTTTAAAGTGCTGAACTGTACACTTACAATGGGAAAATTATTTGGTATGTAAATTATATCTCGATAAAGCTGTGAAAAAGATCTGTTGCAATTTTGATGGGATTATAATTGAACCTGTAGATCAACTTGTAGGAAATAGCATCTTTTTAATATTAAGTGCAATTAGCTATGAGCATGACATATTTCTCTATTTACTTAAATCTTTAATGTCTCAAAAAATTTTAAAGCTATCTTTCAAGATTTTAAATTTAGAGGTTAGATTTATTTTACAATACTTTGTATTTTTAGTAATAATATAACTGGAACTTTAAAAAACTTTTCCTAACTATTGTATGATTTTATGTACCTATTTTATATATGGAAAGTTAATAAATTCAATCTTAAGTGTGTCTGTATATTTGCTTGATTTTTTTATATACAGAATCAAATCAACTACAGTCATTTAAGATGTCTTTTATTGTTTCTATTCCTTATGCTTTTAATTTCTTTTCCTAACTCTAATGCCTGGCTTAAATTGCCAAGATATTTTTGAAAAATAGAACATAGGATTTAAAAAAATTATTTACCACCTTTAAAAAATTATTAAGAATTTTTAATAAACTGTTCAATATTGTCATAAAAACAAATATCAGAATAATGCATCAGTGAAACAAAGCATGGGAACAGAGCTGTTGTGGGTAAAATTGAAGGATTTCCAAAATCTCTTGCCTGGCTTTAGTGCATATCCATATTAATAGGCGTTCCTGAGGGGTGGAGAGAAAGTAGTTCATCTCCGTATCAATGGGTAATTACCTGGGAGACCAAGGGCTTATCTGAACCTGAGAAGTTGAGGGGAGGTCTCCCTTTCTTCTGCGGGAGCAGGAAAAAGGCGGGGCCAGACATCAGTTTGTAAGCAATAAATGGGTTTTAAATTTTATCTCTCCCTTTGACTGATTTTGGTTTTAGAGGCATTTTCCCCTGGAATTTCCTCTCCCCAGAGTTACAGCTGTGAATATATGTTAATATATGACTGAGAGGGTGTCTTCTTTTCCTACATATATATAACAGTAACAATATTATACACAGTAGTATAATAGTATAGTAGTATAGTAGTAATAGTGTAACTCCATTCGGGTTCCCTGATTCAATTCCAGTGTGTGTAAGCATGGGGAAGAGTCTTCCCACAATATTAACACCAAGCAATTTTCGAACACCAGCAGGGTTATTCAAGAATGCAACTCAATTCTGCTGCTATCTGCCCGGAGACAGTACCAGATTCCCCTGGTTAAAGGCTCTGTCCTACAGGACTGCCCTCCACCCACGACTCCAGACACCGGTCACAAGCCCCAGGCAGTTTACCTGTGCTTCTGACTTACCGGCTACAGATTGGAGGTTCCAATGACCTTCCCCTTAGGTTCGGTTAATTTGCTAGAGCGGCTCACAGAACTCAGGAAACCACTTAGGTTTACCAGTTTAATAAAGGATACAAGTTAACAGCCAGATATATAGGGCAAGGTCCTAAATAAAGGAGCTTTATCCTCGTGGAGCTTGGAGCCAGACTCAGTGGTACGTGGAGGTGTTTGGGTTACTCAAGCTTAGAAGCTCCCTTTACTGAGAAACAGGATACAACAGAGCAGAGAGCAGTAAGCTCTTCTCAGGGTTTTTTGTGAGGGCTTCATTGTAAAGTCATGATTGACTAAATTATTGGCCATTGGCTGATTCAAACCCCTTTGGTGGGGTCCAAAAGCCTCTCATGAACATGACAAAACACATTTCACCTTTAAGACTGCAGTGTTTTCAAGAACTGTGGATGAAGACCAAATAGACCTGGGAAATACATATCTGGTCTCATGAATAACCAAATATGTATTTCTTATGACTCATTATATTGCAATGACAAAGTTGGCATTTGAAAATAAAAGCCCTTAATATTCTCAAAAATAAACCCTAGATATTTGAGGCACCTAAATGAATAAACAAAACCCTAAAAGAATGGAATAAGACATAGGAGAATATCTTTGTAAACTTGGAATAATGCGGACTTTAAAAAATAAGATACAAAAGAAAACATTATAAAGTAAAAAGGTAATAAAGATAACTACATTAAAATTTTTTCTATGCTGCCAATGCTATTCTTTAAAATACTTAAACCAGCAATAGATTGAGAGAAAAAAATTCTAGTACACATAATAATCAGGGAAATAAATTCAGAATATAGAAATAACTTACATAATTAATATAAATAAGAATAAAGATAATATAAAAATTATCTTTAGAAAACTAGACAAATGTATGGGCAGGATGCTTACAAAAGAAGAAATTCATGTAACAAATAAGTGCAAAATGAGATGCTAACCCTCATAGGTATTTGGAGAAATACAAGTTAGTAAATAATTTGATGTCATTTTGCCCTTCAATTTGGCAAATATTAAAAACAATTGTTTTAAAATATTGAAAGCTAACTAAACTTGGGAAAGAGATATTTATATAGACTGTGGTGAGAGTACCAATTGACATTCAGTCACTTGGAGGTAAGTTTTCTGTAACTATTACAACAAAAAACTGATATGCTCTCTGTCCCAACAATTTTAACTTTTCATATCTTAACTATTCAAACACTTGTATATGCACACAAGGACATTATATGCATGTTAAAGCAGGTCTACAGCAGCATTTAGAATTATGGAAAAATCAGTTACAGTCTAAATGTCCAACATTAAGAGAATAGATTCATAAACACTGACATCCTATTCAAGGAATATGAGGTAGGGGAAGGAGAAAGAGGGGGTAACTGCCAAGGCTATGGCCTTCGATTAGCATGCCCTTTACCACATCAGGTGATGGAAACAAGAGTCGGCCTGACTAAGAGAAGAGGAGTTACAAGCATAAGAGATGTCATCACTGCTATTACTAACATCACCACCTCCATCTTCATCATCAGTAGCTGCAGCACCTACAACCTTAACATCTAATTTGCAAACTTGCTTTCCTGTACACACAATGAAAAGCTCTTTCATACTTTTATTATTTGTCTATTAGCAAAAATATGCACTGGATACCTCAGCTGAGATAGGCATTGTGTATTGAATATGAAGCTTTTAGACCAGTGGGAAAGACAGCATCTTAAATAGTTACCATAAAGATTCATGTAAAAGCACTTCATGAGGAATCTAAGTTGGTCTGAGGTCAGTATAAAAGGAGCTGGAGAGCCAGGTCTACTTTCAGGGACTTCTCTCTTAAGTAAGAGCAGCCTGCCTTTCCTCTCTAGTGTTATGTGGGGCTTCTTGGGATCCTTTTGTGATGAGAAGATCCTTTATTTATCTGCCTCTTCCACATATGTGTGGTATAGCTCTGGCATGTCTATATTTGTATAGTACCTTGCTTTTGTGTTTGTATTAGAAATTCATTTTGGCTTCGAGTAACAGAAACCTGAAATAGCAGCCCTTAAATAAATGAGAAGATTAATTTTATTTCAAATGTTGAAAATCTGAAGGGATGTAATCCAAACTGTTTGGTAGTTCCATGTCATCAAAGACTGGAGCTCCTTTCCTTTGCTCCTTCTCCATCTTTAGTTCCGGATTCTAGTTGACTTCTGCCAGACTGCTAGGGTACTGGGGCTCCAATGACAAAGTCTGGGGCTCAGGTAGGAAGAAAAGAGGCATGACAAAAGGTCTCCAGCTTGGCGGAGCCCTTCATTAGGCTTTCTTAAAGATTCACTTTGGACATTTTCATAGTTTTCCTCAATTATAATTAAGGAAATTATATTAGATGGGGTCAAGTCAGTGGTTTGCCCCCCAGAGAGTGTCCCACAGCATCCCAAAATGCAATGCACACCCTTTTCAGGGCCACATGTTTGGAAACTCCTATGGTGATTGCCAAATTGAGTTTTCCACCCTCACCCCAGGACATTGGCATCACTGCATGTCTGGATCCATGGAGGTGGCATTGTAGGTATGAGTTTCCTCCTTTTTGTGATGGAGGTCACAGGTAGGAGCCTGTCAGATGCGATGCAGCACACCAAGCTCATGCTGCCTCTACATACCCAGCAGTCCATCCATGCTTTCCTAGAAACTCGTACTGTGATCAAAACTGCTAGTGCTCCCAATATTCATTTTCTCCTCTTCCTTAACTTCAGAACCTCTGTATTATCAACAACAGCCAAGAACCCAGGGTGGGGAGGAGACAGATCATGAAAATGGAGTGCTCAGCGTTACTCCCCCTTCCTCTTTCCAACACTGCTACCAGGCGTCAGGGACCCATGTCTCTGGACTGCAAATGAGGGAAGCAGAGCCTTAGGTCCCCAGGAGAGGGCCGAGAAGAGTGGAGGCAGGGGCGGGACCAAGAGATAAAACAGCCTGGAACTATGGGTGCCCAGAGTGGAGACTAGGCTGGGCCTCTGAGCAGAGACATTTCACCGAGGAGCAAAGTAAGGCGCCGGGACATCTTTGATTTCTTAGCATAATGGTGACCTGAGCAAAAAGTTCCTGATCCCAGGACCCAGGGATCTCCCAAATACTCTGTGGGACTCTGACCTCAGGAAACAGCTCAATCTACAATGCTAGTCTGAGAGGACTTCTGGTCACTCCCACGGGCGCCTTACTGGAGACAGCAAAGAGGCATGGGAATGCCGACAGTGATCTGGCACGAATCAGTTGTGCAAGTCACCTCCTGCTATTGTCAGAGCCTTAGTCCCTCACTCTGGAATGCCGGCATCCTCGGGAGGCATTCCTGAAATGATCTTGCCCTTCACGTCAACTTCTCAAAGATGAGTTTGTGGCCAAGAGTGAAGCAGGGTGAAGGTGTTGCGAGAAAGAGCAGGAAGAAGTGGGGGCCGGGGAGCACTCACGACACTCATGGGAGTTTCTTCCGTTCTCGGTTGGACCCTCCCTCATCCCATTTCTAACCAGTTCTCTGGGAAATTAGGGATGGGAGTGGTAAGGAAGGGCTAATCCTGAAGAAGCAAGGAGCCCGTGATACTGTATGGTCCCTAATTAACCTTCAGGTCAATCTGCTATTGAGGAACTTTAGGAGACCTAAATTGAAAGTATGCAATGAAAACTCAAGATGTCATAAATCCCTCAAGTTCACTATGGGCTTTGCACTTATAAAGAAATAAAGTCACCTAATGCCAATTTTCCAAAAGTCAAAATTATGCTAATCAAAT
This sequence comes from Phataginus tricuspis, assembly GCA_029783875.1. Taxonomy (NCBI): domain Eukaryota; kingdom Metazoa; phylum Chordata; class Mammalia; order Pholidota; family Manidae; genus Phataginus; species Phataginus tricuspis. The sequence goes on along the minus strand of JAQQAC010012408.1, from coordinate 976,135 downwards.
TGGCTTTAGATGAGTTGGCATTAAAACATATTTGTGTTTTATGTAAATTGCTAATTGAAAAATTAGAATGCTTTCATCTATATTTTTGTCTTCTATGATCAGTTTTAAGGTCAGACTTACATCTTTCCACTAATTGAAATTCAAAGCCTTTCTCTCCGTCACTGCCTTAAAAAAAGCCTGCTAGACTATTGTTCCAAAAATATGAAATGAGAAAGGAGTGGGAACTCACAATGGGTAAGAAAACTCACGGTCAGAGAGTAAGAGAAAAGCACAGAGCCAGGACAGTGTCGGGAGAGCTGGGGAGGGAGGAAGTCTCCGGAACCGTGAGTGAGGGGGGCGTGGCAAAGGGGCCTTTAGGAGGCACAGAGCAGGGCCAAGGGCCTGGGAGGACAGGGGAGGGGCAGGGAGTGCATTCCAAAGGCAGGGTCAGTGAAAACCTTATGCAAAGCACTTTCTTACTTAGAGGATGGAGATTCAGAGCCAGAAAGGTCAGAAGGAGCTCCGAGAATAGAGGGGTCGCGCCGCTAGCCCGGGGGCCCTCCCGCCGGGCCCTCCCACCTGTCCTACTAGGTGAGGAAACAGCTGGCCTCCCTCCTGCAGGCGCTTCTCCTCAGATCGTCTTCCCTCCCATCAGAGTAGCCTCGTGTGTGTGTGTGTGTGTGTGTGTGTGTGTGTGTGTGTGTGTGTGTGTAAATGGAAACATTCATTTTGTTTAATTTAGAAATGAAAAGGAAATGTGCTTTTTCTCGAAAATATATAGACTAGAAAATACAAATGACTAGAAATTGTGGCCATTGTTAACTCTAGGGGTTATTGTTCCCCTTCTATTTGTGTTTTTATAGAGCTGTGATTAGAAGATGAATGCAATATATTATCTGGCTCTGTTCACTTATTTTATACAAGTAGCAGTTTTTATTCCTGTGAAACATGACGGAAGCTTAGTTTAAAATCTTAGCCAATTTTCCTCCAGGAGGCCATATAAAGCAAGAAGGAGCATGAGACACATACACATAAATACGTACACACACATACACACTACATCTTCGGTGATACTGGAAGAAAACCAAAAGGAAAACCTGCAGCCTGTGAATGATATGCGGATGTGACCAAGGCGACAGGGCCGGCACATGCGCACAGGCAGCTGTGATGGAGCGATGGAGATCAGGGATTCTCACTTCCAGGAGACTGCTCTCCCCGAGGGGGACTAGCTATGAACAGGACTAAGCTGGAACTGGGGATGTCTGCGAGGCTCTGCAGTTGTTCAGGGCAGCTTAGGGTAGCTGATATCCGAAGCAGCATCTTAGCAAAGGGAGTGTGACCCTTTGGAAAGCAGAGACAGGTTCCACAATGTCAGAGGCCTGTGGAAATATGGAGCTGCAGGGGAGATGGAGGACTCAGAGCTGTCTTCCATCCCCTTCTGAACCACATGTGAATCTCAGATCCTCAGAGTCCAGGTGATACGGCTTCCCAGTCCTTCACTGCAGTGACAGAAGGGGTACCCTTTAGCAGAGAAATCTGGAAAACTATTTACTAGATTCTTTGCTACCTCTACCCCCTCCATAGGAAGCTCTTGCTGAAAGGTGGTCCAGGAAAATCCAATTTTGCAAGAATGGGTAACAAAAGAAGACACAAGTTCAGACATCATAAGACACTGTGAAAAAGCGCATTGGAAGTCTGTTCTTACGAAAATACACAGCAGACAAATGTTGCGGCAAAGCTGATGAAAAAAATAACATTAGCCTATGAACACGAGCATTAATGTTTCCATGAAATACGTGAAGCTGTAAAGAAAGACCATGAAGAATAACAACAGCACCTTAGGGCAGATGTGGTCAGAAAGGGGGAGCAAAACAAACGCTGATGGCAATCAGGGGCAAAACAGGAAAGTAAAAGAGAGAGGTGGGGGGGGGAGGACAAAACCATTTCAGAAATAAAGACAAGATGACAAAGAGCTTAAAAGAGGACAGAAAACAACAGAAAGGACAATACAAATATTGAGGATTAAAAATATCCAGACATATAAAAATTACTTTAAAAAAAGATCATAGAGAAATGATAGAAAAGACAAGCAAAGGAAATCTAGCACATATGTAACTAGAGTCTCCAAAGAATTAAACCAAAAGAAAACAATAAATATTTTTAAATAAAGTTCAAAACATCTGTTTTGAAGTATAAGAGGATTTGGGTCCTTATTTTGAATGAGTACACTATGATAAGGTAATGTGACAAATGCCTAGTAAAATTATTACACTTTAAAAATGAAGAATCCTTTGGTTAGACAATAAGATCAAGTCACTGTAAGGGAAAGAAAGTCAGATATAAGGTATTTCAGTGAAAAAGTGTGAACGAAGGAATTTAGATTCAGCCCAGATGTCTTTCAACTAGCAAGGAAATAGTTTTAAACTTGATTTTGGCTTGATGAGCTATTTCTGAGCAAATAACCAGAAGATGACCTCCAGCCCATTAAAGATGTCAGCGGAAGCTTCAGCAGTGGACTGAAGGTGAGCTGTCAGGTTGACGGCACCAAGATGCTGGGGAGAGTGACAAAAAAACGAGGATATTCATAAAATAATGTGACTGACTAGGGCCAATTTATCACATCATAAAAATAAATGCAACAGGCTGTGCCCCAGTACACTGGACAGAGTCACAAGAGTGTCTTTCAACATAAAAATTCATACATTTCTGCCCATTTTGCCAACTCCATGGGGCTCTAACCATAACAAAGGCCAAGCGCTCTGCGGTGAATCCGAGGGGAAGGGCAGGCTTGGCATCCAGGCTAGGACTGCAGGAAGCTCTTGTGAAAGGCTGACTCCCCATATCGCTTCAGCAGGCTGTGGTGCTCCCTGGCGGCAGACCCCACACGTGGCCTTATTGATAGGGACGCCTGTGACAGCGGACAGTGCGGGGTTACTACTGTCTTCACCCCCACCCTGCGCCCGTCACCAGAACAAGAAGGAAGCCCTGATCTGCCCCTCACCTCAGAGGGAAAGAAGTACCGTTCAGGGAATCAGTTTAAAGGTGATGGGCACAGGGGAGAAAGGACAAAAGCTGAAGGGGAGATAAACCTGCAAAGGAACCCATCCTGAAAACTTCAGGGATCTAAAGTTAGGTTCCTTTAGCTTTTCCTGTTTTCTTGGAACATCTCATCTACTATAGTATTTTCATGGTTGGAGACCCTGCAACTCAATGACTGGATTTCATCATTTAGCCAGCACGTACACATTGTTACCAAGTATCTTATATTATTTTGAGCCTCAGTCTAATGGTAATCCCCTCAGAGCAGCAGCTCTGTGCCCTCGGGGTGACACCTTGCCCTTGCACAGCTCTGCAGCTCGTCGCTTTATGTTTTCAGATGATCAGTTCCATCTTCAGGCCAAAGCTTCTTCTGATGTTGGTAACAAAAGTTTGCTAGGGATCCATCTGTCAGGGCAGAGGGTAAAGCTGATGGATGATAGACTCAGACATAGTGGTACAATGGTACCTTCATGAGTGTCCTAGAAACTACCTCCCCTATCATGACCACTTCCCAGTGAAGATGATACTGTAGAGATACAACATGCTTGTTTCATCAATATTTTATTATTCTTCATTTCTAGAGTTTGTGTGTGTTTATGATTATAAATAACAAAAGTTAGTATCTTAAAACTCTGAATTTTTGTTTGAGTTTTAGGATATTATCTAAAATTCAATTTCCAGGGTTAAAATTGATTATAAAACTGTTGTAACAGAAATATGTAAAAAGGTTATTTTAATGCATCTAATCCAGAATTGGATAGTATTTCTTTAAAAGAATCAATAATGGGTATAAAATTATATTTTATTGTTTTACTTGTATTTCTTTATTTGTAAGAGTGAAAGTTTTCCCAAATATTTATTGTTCTTTTGAATTCTTTGTTTTGTGAGTTTTTTATAACTATTTCCCATTTATCTCTACTATTCTATTTTCTTATTGATCATTAACTCAAATAAGCTAGTCATTTATGTTTCCAACAGGCACTACAAATTTTGCTTGGTGTTTTATTAATTACATAAATTGTTCTTCCCTTAGAAGAGAATGGCATGACGCCATAATTCAACTCTTCTATAGGTCATTTTGTAGTTTCATTCATATGGGTCCTGTGTAATTTTTATTCAGGTGATTTCCAAATAGAATTCTCATTTATCAACTTTTCTGTAAAGGGCTGATTCAGTTCATAAATTCAACCTAGCATTTGCTTATATATAACATGTGATCAATTCAGAGAAATTTCTTACTAATTCTAACCACTTTCAAATAAATGATTTTCTTTTACTTTCTAAGTCTATAATCATGTTCTTTGTGTCATTCTTTCTTATATATATGTCTGTATTATTTAATTTGTTAGAATTTCAGCACAAAACTAGTTTATAAAGGTGACTGGTACCTTTTTGTTCATTTACAACAAATTGTTTTCATCATCTCATAGATAATCCTTTTACTCTAAATTTTCTAAGACTTTTTTATTGAGATCTAATATTAAATTTTATTAAAATATATTAAAGAATTTATTGGGACAGTTATGTACATATTTTGCTGACTGACATTTGAGATCTTTGAAACAGAGATTCTTAGTTGGGAAGGAGCATAACCAAAGAAACTGAGGTGTGGAGAGGTGATGTTACTGATGCAAAGTCAGGAGTGCAGGCAGTGATGATGTTGGGGCCCGGACTCTGCTCCCACACATGGAACTGTGGCCTCTGCTGTGTACAGAAAGGAGGCAAACTTACTTAGAATTATTGAGTTATGAGTTAATTATGATCTACGTCCACATTTTTCCTTCTCAATCTTTTCTTCCTCCTGTGGCCCATCCAAAACCTCAACAGCAGTCAAATCAGAGATCTCATTGTTTCCCCTGAGTTCATTCTGTTAGGAGAATCTGCCTTTGATTGTGTGTCTTTCCCATTGGACTCTAACTGGTTAGTACTGTGTAACATCTGAAGTAATCACGTATGCAAGAGGTCACAGTCCAGTTTTTCTATTATTTTTTTCTTTTTTATTATTTTGTTTATGATGCTTACTTGTATGGGCATTAGTGAATGCCAAAGGTTTAAATGAAAATAATTTAGCATTTAATTGAGAGCATGTTGAGCACTAATATTTTTGTGAGTGAAGAAAGGTCTGCCACATGCTCATTTTGCTAAGAGCCCAGAGCACGTCTCTATGCACTGCGATGCTAGTCCCCTACCAGGGCGAGGTGCGACAACCTTTGCTCTCATTCTTGTACCTCCTTCAGACCCAGTGGATGCCTTCCCTCTTCCAGGGAGTCTCTACGGAGTTCTTCACCGAACATGATTTCTGCCTCTTTGCCAGAATGATCAATGGCTTTTATCTCTGGAAGTACATTATAACCAACTGGTTATCTTTTAAAAATACTGATGTAGAAAACTCTATTCTCCACAACTCAGAATCAATTGCTCTACTCTGGTGTCCCAGCATCATTTTTAAAGGTTACCTACTGAGAAACCCTAGGATAAACCCTGGAATTTGCTTTCAGTCACACCGTGTCTACTGTTTTCTCTTGTGTTGAGGGTCAGTGTTATTATCTAAATTCTCAGGTGTTTCTGCTTCTCTCTCCAGTTTGGGAGCTCCTTGAGCGCAGGAGCTAAAGTTTATCTGTCTTTTTCACAGGAATGGAGCAGTGTTGGTCATAGATTAAAGGTCCAGATGTGGTTGAGTCATGTTCAATTGCTCCCCATAGTCCATAATTTTATTCCTATTTCCATGAGACTCTTATCTGAGTTTTGAATGCCATGAAATTGGGGCATGTTACTAGTGAAGAGAGATGGGGTGATAGAAGGACAATCATAGAAAGATACTTCCCAGGAAACTCTTTCCCTCCCACGCCCAGCACAGGCATTCTGGATTGGCAGCGGAACTTACCACAGAGGTAGGTAGTTCCTGGTCCCTGAGAGGAGAGAAGGCAAGCTTGGAACTCAGTCATCATCCTTGTGCTTATTATCAAATTCATCATCACCATCATCAACTCTGTCATCATTAGGCATCTCTTTTCCATAGTAGATGTTTCTAGATGTGCCTTGTGAGAAGGTATATAAATAAAAATATCTTAGGGAAATGTATGAAAAAAGTTGGCTACCAAAGGGAACTTTTCATAAGTGGGAACAGCCAGCACTAAAATTTTCTCAACCTAGGTGTCTATGGTCTGGGGTAGCAGGAAAGGTTTTGTTTCTGTGAGGTTCTTGCTTTCATTTTGTTGTTGTTTGGTTTTGCTTTTTAATTATGGGAAGATTTCCTTCTGTATACTCATTTGCTTGTATGTTAAGAGAACTCACTTGTTTTCTTTATGGTTACCACAGTGTATGTGTGCTGATGTCTCTGTGTGCACGCCCGTGAACAAGTGAAAGAGAGAGGTATATTGAGGGAGATAGAGGGAGGGAGGAAAACAGCGATGATATGGAAGCAACGGAGGGGAGGGAGAAAGACTTTCTCAGAAAGCTTACAAGCCAGTAGAAAATATGGACAGGACGACCAGACACCTTAGTAGACTTCACGAGACAGGGCAGAGTCATAGCACAGTTCTTGACAAAAGTCAACACACTCCCATACATAAAACCAGTTTATATCCTCACCTCCATAGGATAACCTAAGTACAAGAACAAATATGCTAGCCTGTGAGACCAAATCTGAGGGGCTCTTAGAGTAGCAGCAGTTCTACAAAAGATTTTGGTGTATTGACTGAGGGAGTATATTCCCACACACAGGTGCATGGACTTGACCTAATTAAAGTTAAGGGCAATATTTACTCCAAGGGAGTGGACTGAGACCTGGAAAGTGGTACGTTGGTAAATGTTTAACAATGGGATTTCCTGGAGGGCAGGGGGAATAGACATGAATTGTTGCCAGTTTCAATGGTGTGAATATTCCCATGATGGCAGGTTTTAAGTTACCAAATTGATGACCCTGAATGCAGTGTTGGGAAGTGATGCAAACAATTGGCTGTCCAGTTCACCACTGGACACTGAGACACCACCCCTCACATGATTGGACCTGTTGGGAAGAGGAACCTCATGGCACCTAATACCTTGCCTAAAAGTCGCTGGAGCCCAAAGCAGAGGTATAGGTCTAGACTCCATGTGGTTAAAAAGCTCTTTCTCAGGGCTATCCCTGAGGTGAGTTTGACAGAGGTGGGAAAGAAGGGCATTTGCAACTTCTCAAGAAAAAGAATTTCAGAGGCCACAGCATGATAATTCTCTATCTAGAGGCCATAGCTGAGGGAAGGAGTATGACTTACAGAATGCCACAGAACTTCTCCCCTAAAGTCCTGACTCCAAGTAGGCAGTCTGAGAGTTCCCACTTCCAGCTCAGTCTGGAAAGAACAAAGTCAAGGGTATGTCAGCAAGAACCTACATGTGCTTTTCTTGTGCAACAGCCATATCCTGCTGCTTCCAGAAGCATGGCTCACCCGAAGCCCAGCCCTGGAGCCCATGTACAGTGTGTTCTGCTGCCAGCACTTCCCCTGCTCAGTCAGTCAGAGACATATCCGTGCCTAAGACCAGGGTGAGCATTTCAGCGGAATGCAGGGGCGGTGCTAAGCAGCACGGAGCACAGAACTGAGGAGTCACTCTGGGGCAGGGGCAGAGAGGAGCACGGATGAGGGGGACCAAATGGGGGAGAAGGACAGAAGGTCGGGACTGATGCCAGCTCTGGGCAAAGCAGGAACTACCTGGGTCAGGTGTCCCTGTGGCCAGAGAGCGGGGTGATAGGTGACCCAGAAATGCTGTAGCCCTGCAATGACCGGCCTGCTAGTGCTGAGCTTAGTGCTTTGAGGGAAGCATTTCCCTGACTGTGCAGATCCCGAATCATAATCTACACGCACGTCAGGGGGTAACAGCTCTTCTGCCAGTTTTTGAAAGACACATCTAGGTAGATTCAAGTACTTCATATTGCAAGAGACTGAACATGATTTTGAAATGACATGAAATATCCATTCTAATATTTCAAATATCATTTGATTTATTAGTTCAGCAGACATTTATTAACCCCTTAACCATCAAGACTGTGGACAACTCTGGAGGCACAGAACTAGACATACTCATTGTCTCAAACAGCTTTCTGTCTATGCCCATATTTTAGATAATCCTCCCCAATTTCGGGGAAAGATTTCAAAAACAGGGAAGTTTTAATGGCTCTGGATATTGAGTTTCTGGGTATGCTTCTATTTTTGTCATTTAAGTTGACTGAAAACCTCACCCAGATGTCCTGCCAGCAGAACCGGCAGCAGGGCCATCCCCCTCCCACGTGTGCCCCCCGTGTCCTGCCCCTAAATGTCCCCCAAGGTGCGCCCCCACCGTGCCCCCTAGTCTCTTCCGGCTGTGGCACAGCTGCAGGGCAGGCAGCGGCTGCCTGAGCCCCCTCACGCCCTGCCAGCACAGACACCAGGGCGCTACCTGCGGTGCCCGTGCCAATGGCTCAGCTGCTGCCGTGGGTCTGGGGGCCGCTGCTCTGGGGGCCGCGGCCATGAGGATCATGGGGAGCAGTGCTGGAAGAACCGGAAGACGAAGGTCCCGTTGCAGGTTGATGTTTCACCCCATTCTCCCTCATATCTTCCCTTTCTGGTCCCCAACCAATTGCATAAACATGCAAGATTTGCCAAAAACTCTATGCCTTGGATTTTACTTTTGGTCTCATGCCAATATCTACATTTTTCAGATTGTTGAAAATACTCTAAAGAATGTACTTTGCAACTGTAGATTTACTTTCAAGTCGACTTGATTGGTGTTTTTATTCTATTTTTCTTCTCTGCATAGGAAGACAGACTTACAGCTTTTACTGGACTGGAGAAAAATCAATTAATGAAATTTTAATTAATTTTTAATGTATGTGTATCTTTAAGAAAATCTACAATTCTACAATTTATGTGGGAAGCCAATACATAAGAGTTGATTAGAATTCCAAGGTAAGTATAACAAAAAAAGTATATTGGCAGCAGGTGGGGGGAAATGAAGTGATGTTGGTCAAAGAATGCAAACTTCTAATTAGAAGATGAGCAAATTCTGGGCATCTAAGGCACAGCATAGATGATTGCAGTTAACAATATACTTAAAAGTTGGTAAGAGAGTAGATCTTAATTGTCTCCCCACAAAAAACAATGGTAATTACATGACATAATGGGTGTTAGCTAACATTGCAGTGGTATCATATTGCAATGTATAAGTGTATATCAAATCAACAAACTGTACAATTTAAATGTATAAACTGTTAATGTCATTATACCTCAATAAAGCTGGAAGAAACATTAGCTATGGGAAATAACTTTGTTGCTCAAGTGGTTTGGATAGAAGATCTTATTAAATAAGATCTTGATTTCATACAATCACCTTAGGGCAATATTTCTCTCTTTCTCTCTCCCTCTTTCCTGATGTTTTCAGAGAATTAAGAAATTTTAATTCTGTGTCTGAAAAGATAGTGCAAAGATCCCCTCCCTTAGATCCCACGTCTCTGTTGCAGTGTGTATCTCTGTTCCACGCTCAGCTCTGAGACCTCCACCAGAAATCCCTGCACCATTACTCCAGTGACAATCCAGGGCTCCTCCTAGATCATTGGGAGATTGTACTGTAGAATGGCAGGCTAGAGGACTGGCGGGGACATTTATAAGCACAGAGCTCAGCCCCTATATTTTGACTGATGTCCACAGAGAAGGGAAGAAACTTACTTAAGACCACACACACATCCAGGCAGGAGGAGACTCTAGACAAGAATTTCTGAGTCCCATGCAGGGCATGTTCCATTACAGCTGTGGCCACCGAACAGGCTTGCTAGTGAAAGCAGGTCACCCTCACCTGGCCTCATCTGCGTCTCCCTCCCCACCTTCTAACACCACAAAGATTGCCGCAGCAGAGCCAGTGCCGCTTCCCTAAGGGGCATCCACTACAGAACAGTGTTTTCACATAGATGGGGGAAGGTCATGCAGGATTCCCACTGTGCACATGCGAGTTATTGAAACATGGCAACCCCAGCCCCATCTGCCTCACAGTCCCCAGGCTGTGTCTGGGCCAGGAACATAGGGCAGGACAGCACCAGTCCCCTCTCGGTTGCATAGGCCTGTGAACACTGGTGCCCAAATATTCTTTTTCTCCAGGAGTGGCCCACTGGGGCTGGTTTCCTTGAACTTCTGCCAGCCCTTTCCTAACCCATTTATTCTCTTACCACATAAGGCAACTAGTCCCTCAGGCTTACCTTCCACTTTGTAGAGCTGTTTAATTGCATTTGGTCTAAACAACCACCTCCTGAGATTTTCAATAGAAACTGCCTCATCTTTGTGTTTTGAGTGGGATACAGGAAGTTCCGTCTTCTTCTCATATTCCTGCAGATAGAACCCATTGGATCAAATCCCCTCTGGGACCCCTCCCTCCCAGCTGTTGCATCCATTCTCCCAGAGCAGATAGCATAGCTTGTCCTTTATCTCGGTCCCTCAAGACCTCCACACAAAGGGCCAGCTGCAATCTTATGAATTTTTGTTTTTTTCTGCCAGAAAGTACCCGGTTATCATTATAGCTCTGCCAGTTCCCTTTTGTGTGATCTTAAGTAATTTGCAAACCCTTCTGAATCTCAGTTTCCTCATGTGTAAAACAGAGACATTAATAGTCAGATCATGTTGATGCCGGGGTTCTTGTTCGCAGAGCCAAAGAATGAAGTTCGCAAACACTCAAGGCAGGAGAGCAGGGCAGAGGCTTTTATTTAGAGAGAAAGCAAGAGCACAGAGCTCCCGGCTCAAGCCAGGAGAGGACAAGAGAGCCCCGGGGGTGGTGCGTTGTCTAGGGCTTTTATAGGCAGTTGAAAGACAAAAGGCTAGGGATGTGCACCTGCTAAGGGGTCTCAAAATGTTTACCTTTGAAGAAATACTAAGTTTCTTATTAGTCTTCCTGGTTATTTACAATAATTTTATTGCTCTGATTTCTTCCCAGGATAGCAGCTTCCTGGTCTGGGAACATATCGCTCAAGACTGCTTCCTTTTCTTCCAAGGTGGGCTGAGTTATTGTCTGTTTGTTAAAGAATAACATACTTTTTAACAAATTGGGTTTTAAAATGCAATCTAATTTTCAATATGGCATACTTTGTTTTTACTACTTTGTTTGGGGCTTGCTTGCTACATTGCCCAGGTTGCAAATCATTTATTTAGGGCTGGAGGAAGAAAAGCACCACCTGGGTAAAGTTAGAAAAATAAGCTGGGTCCCCCAGCAGTCCAAAGCAAATCTCACAATGGATTATCTTGCTTTGTTTTTTTCCGGAGGCCCTCACCCTACTCTGTCTAAGCCCATGGTCCCTGTCTCAATGTCCTTCATCTGATGAAAACATTCTAACGACCCCTCATTCTGTTCCTGGTAAAAGCCCAAGTTCTTACAGTCACTTTCAAAAGGATCCACTCAACCTCATGACCTCATGACTTCAACCCCTTACTCCCCTGACTTCATGTCCCACACTCTCGCCCTCAGTCCCCTGCCTCACATGCACGTCTGTAGTTCATCAGACACTCCAGGAACACTCTTACTTTAGGCAACTTTGCTCTTGCTTTTTTCTCTACCCAAAATGTTCTTCTCCTATATACCCATGGGACTAACTTGCGTACCTTCTCTAAGTCTTTGTCCAAATATGACCTCAGGGAGGCTTTCACTGGTGATGCTGTTTAAAATGATAATTCAGCCCCCACTGCCACTTCCTGTCCCTATTCCAAACTATTTTTTTCCATAGAGTTTATAATCATCTAACACATTACATATTTTATATATATAAATGTTTCCCGTTTTCTCACATCAGGGTATAAAGTCTGTCAGATAAGAACCTTCATCTCTCATTCACTGCTCTATCCACAGTGCCTTACTCAGGGGCTTGGCATACTCAAAATAGACCTGTTAGATGAGAAGATAGTACATTTATTCTTATTCATTTTGTTTGTCTTCTATATTTCCTTATTAGAATAAGTTCAAGGAGGGAGGGATTTTTATGTTTTGTTCACATCTATTTTCTTAGATCTTAAAACCACTCTTGGGACATACCAGGCTTAATAAATATCTTGTAAATGAACAGTCCAAGCAAATATTAATGTGAAGCAAAGCATGTGCCTAGTATGTGAACAAGTACTGAGGAAATGCTGTCTGTTTCTGTTGTATTGGTGCCCTTGCTGGGGAGTGTCACAAGCCCACCAGACACAGGAATAACAGGAGGAAGTAGGAAACTTTCCAAGTCTGGGGAAGAATCTTCCCTTCTTTTTTCCTTCAAATTGCTCAGGGACAGACTTTGCAAGACCTAGCTTGAATTAGGGAAGTATCTGTGGACTACTGGGGGCTTTCATTTTCTTTGTTTAGGAAACTGAAACCTTAAGGTTTGTGGGTCCTAGGGAAACTGGGACTCCATTGAGGACAAATGCAGTAGCACCATTTATGTGAGAGGCCACACGGGGCGTGGTGGGGGCCTGGACTGGCTGATCTGACTGGCAGGTGAGAACCAGTACTAGGCTCAAGATCAAGATAACCTTCCACACTGGGCGACCCGACATGGCTCTGCGGGAAGAGTACAGTCTCTGAAACTAGACAGGCTTGGGTTCAAATGATACTCCAGTGCCAATCGATGGGATTACTTTGGTGAAACAGGCCTCTGAAACTTGAGTTTCCTCTTCTTTAAAAATAGGGTTAACATAGTCTACCTCACAAGGTTATTGTGAAGATCAGGTAAAATAATACAAGAAAAGAAGCTAGGACAGTGTTCAGCACACTAAAAACATAGGTGCTTAAGATATGTCACTCCCATCTTTCTCCTTATCTGCTGCATTGAAGAAAGGACTGGAGGCAGAGATTCAGGCGCAGTGCTGTGTCCAGATGTAAGAGGCGAAATGTGGTGAGAAACACCATGGCTTATGAGAGCAGACTGAATTCTGACTTACCCACTTTGTGACAATGATTAACTTTTTGAATCTCTTAAGGCCTCAGTTATAGGGTCATTGTAAATTTATATGCCTTATTAATTGTTTGGTACTAAAAAACATTCGATTAAATGTTAGATTCTCCTATTATTGTTATCACACAGTGTTCATTTGGCTGAATTGCCTCTTGTGCTGGATTCTTGGGAAGCTGAGTCTGTTAGTGAGGTCCGGAAAGCTGGTGCGGGAGAGACCATAGGACTTACAGTGCGGGTGGGGGAGGTCATGGGGTGTGTGAGGAGAGAGAACCTAGATGTGGAGCCTGGGGTCTGAGGCCATCAAGAACACTCCAGGTTCCCAAATAAACTTAGAACAGCCTGCCAGTCCAAGGAACAAATCATTTCTTGAGGGCTTTGCTGCCATATGGAGGCAGATGCCAGTGGGGCAGACTCTGTGCCCTGCAGCCTAGACCAGCAGGAGCCTCTGGGGAAGCCCTCAGAAAGAACGCACCACCTAGGCTGGGAGGATGCAGTGTTGCTTTGCACACAGTGAAAAATCAAGATGCTAGCCACATCTTGGAAAAGTCCATGAAGACTCAAGTGACCTAGAAACAGCTTCACAGGGACAGATCTCATTCGCATCTCACCTCTCGTAACTTCTAGAAAAGAAGACTGACTTGTTTCATGAAGAAGGCAACAGGAATCATTTATCTTGTGTGTGGGAAAATTCAGTGTCAAGCAGAAACATGCCCTACCTCTGACTGAAGAGCCAGACATACCAGGGAATCTTGGTAATGCAATGCCAGCTCTTGTCCTCGTGATCCCTGGCGCCTCATTCACGTGCCATTAAAGTGCCTCATTGCTGCCCTATAAAAGGTCCCCGCAACTGCCAGTTTCTCAGACCACTGGCTTCTTCCAGTCCTGCTCCTATCAGCAAAGAGGGTAAGTCTATGCCTGGGACGACAAACATTTATAGAAAGAGCATTGGTGAAATTGGTGTGGAGAAGTGTGGGATGAGGGTGGTCAGGACTAGACACTGAGGCCAGCTGCTGAGGGAGCTAGATAGCAAGAGTTGGTAGGAAGAGTAGAGCCTGGAGCATGAGAGGAGAGGCAGAGGTGCAAACTGTTAGTCCTGTGTGAAAAGGGTTTTTCAGAGAACTGGGTTGCTGCCTTCGCTCTCTCTGAGTGCAGTTGTGTAGCCTTCTCTTGGGTCCATTAATGAGGTGAAGTGACAGTCCAGCTGATCCAAAGAGCAAATGGTGGAAACTTACTCAAAATTGGCCTTGTCAGGCTCACCTTGAAACTCATATTGGCTCAGGGTCTATTGACAAGAATTTGCCTTCCTTGGGTACTGCCTAGCCAGGCAAGAGGATGAAGGGAAGCCACTCTTGAGAGAATTGGTAGCAAGGGGAAATCAGCTGGTAAACAATTTCCAAAGGAGAATTCACAGTGTAGACAATGAAGTGAGAAAAAGAGGCTTGGAGAGTTGGGCAGTAGAAAGGCAGACATCATTCTTTCAACCCCTTGCTTTTTCCTTGTGGAAACTGAGGTCTAGAGGTGAGCTGTGACTTGTTCAAAAGCACACTGCCAGGTAGAGGCACAGGAGCCGAGCCTAGGACCCCTAGCTCTGAGTCCACTCTAATGACAGGTCTGGTGTTTGTGACCTTCTCGAAAACGCTACAGATCACTCTATTCAAAGGGGATGCCGCAGGTTTCCCTGGAAACTTTCCTAGCTCTGATAAAACCTTTCTTTTCAGATTTTTCAAAGCCGCAGAAAGATGTGTGACCAGCAGAAACAGCTACAGCTCCCTCCATCTTGTGTGAAAACTTCAGGTTTGGGAGCTGGAAAAAGTAGCAACTGTACCTCTGTGAAATACGCAGTTCCATGTCCAGTTCAAACCTGCATGAAATGCCCAGCTCCACGCCCAGTTCAAACCTATGTGAAATGTGCGACTCCATGCCAGACTTATATAAAATGCCCAACTCCATCCCAGACAACCTATGTGAAATGCCCAACTCCATCCCAGACAACCTACGTGAAATGCCCAACTCCATCCCAGACAACCTACGTGAAATGCCCAACTCCATCCCAGACAACCTACGTGAAATGCCCAACTCCATCCCAAACAACCTACGTGAAATGCCCAACTCCCTGTCAGACCACCTATGTGAAACGCCCAGCTTTGTGCCAGGCCCAGGCGTGCTACGTCCAGCGCCCTTCTCCTTGCCAGACCTACTATGTCCAGGCTCCTGCAAGTGGCTCAGCTGCCCACTGCTGTGTCCCTGACCCATGCTCTGCTCCCTGCTCCACCAGCTACTGCTGCCTGGCTCCCCAGACCTTTGGGGTGAGTCCCCTGAGGCGCTGGATCCAACGGCCTCAGGACTGCAGATCAGAGTCATCGGGCTGCTGTGGGGCATCTGGGTGCTGCAGCTCCCCACCCTCCAGTTCTGGGTGCTGCGGCTCCAGCCACTGTGGTTCTGGGTGCTGCTGTTTGGGAATCATTCCCATGAGGTCCCGAGGTCCAGCATGCTGTGATCATGAGGATAACTGCTGCTGTTAAATACAGAAGACCAGCCCTGCTCTACCTTCTAGACATTCACCAGCCCCTGGCTTTGCTTCTCTATCTAGGCAGCCTGCCAGAGGTAATGTAACCCCCAAACTTTGGTAAGAATAAAGCTTTGAATGCAATTCACAGTGACTTGCTGTCTGCTCATTTGGTCCACGTGGATGCTTTTCCAACAGAAACTCTCCTGCCTTCCTCTCTTACTCTTTTTTCTCAGTAGGAGGGAAGGTCTGCATGGACATGAGCAGGCAGACAGAGCTGGTGCAGTCTCAGCCTGGGATCCCTTTGTGTTCTGGAATGCTGTAAATTAACTTCCCTATGCAAGTTAGCTGGAGATTTTGGGGGTGGGGATGCCTCCTTGCCCTCTGATTAGTCTGGGGAAAGGGTTTGGCCGTGACAAGTCACGCATGACAGCACGCTGCTGCGGTGAACTCAGAGTTTATGTCCCCGGATGTTGAAGGGACTGTGAAATCCCATCTGCTCGGAAGTGATGATGATGTCCCTGCTGTTGTGAGTGGCTTGAACTCATGGTGGACCTCAGGGATTACATAGTCTCATCTGATATGCCCTTCTGAGGCCACAGGGTAAAGGCCTGAGGGAAGAGGCGGGCAGACATTCCCCGTGTTGGCCCTGGGGAGACGGCACTGGCGGTGAGTGAGAGGTCTCCAGAGAAAGGTGAGCCTCACAGAGGAGGGTCCGGATCTCAAGACACTCTTCCTCATTAGCATTTCTTTCTCCATTGCTTTGCTAACACTGGAGGCCTTGGGGTGGATTCTTAAAACTGGAGACTGTAAATCCACACTAAAAAATAGGTAGAGGTATAAGTGCTGTCCAAAACAACCTCACAAGACCTGGTGCATGAGCATAGGAGAAAGCGTGTTTGGTGAATGCATAAATGAGCATATAAACAAGAGCAGGGAATCTTGTGTTTGTTTCTAAGCACTTTCTGTTGAGTCACCCTGGGACGCTCATAGAAAGTCGTGTGGAATACTGGTGCTGCCTCTGAACATCTAAATAACTGGTGGCTCCTTAAATCACAACCCACCATTCCAACCAAACTCTGAACTTGCAGCCTAGTCACTGGAGCTGGGAAATAGCCCTGCCTAGTGTGGCCGGAACTGCGGGAACTACCAACCAAGGAGTTGGGACACCGAGATGTTTGACGAGAAAGAGTTTATTAGTGCCGGCACTGGCTCAGGGGATTGGCATCCAAAGGCTGAGCCCTGAGTGCAGTGGGGCCGTGCCTTTTATACATTCACGACACAGGTAAAGGAGTCAGCCCCCAGGAGTGTTGCAGTGGGAGCTGTTAGTGTGCTATAGGTTCACCAGAATGCTAGTCAGGTTTTGACCTATCTCAGTAAAGGGGATTCAGATACTCTATTGTAAACTAATGGGCCTACATGACTACGATCCACAAGCTGTTCCATATCACTGGGTCCCGGTGGGGGTACATTGTTACATTGCTTTAAACTCAACCACCCTGGTATTCTTCTGCATTCTTAAAGCCTTAAAGAAACATTGTCCCTTTTCTTGGCTTGGCTTCCTACCACAATTTCCTCTTGTACCACCACGTGGGGCCTGTAATGTAGGAAGTCAGAATGCTGCTTTTTCTACAATTAACATGAGTATGCAATGCTTATTTATTTATTTATTTATTTATTTACAATTTATTTTGGTATCATTAATCTACAGTTACATGTGCAATATTATGGTGATTAAACTACCCCCTTCATCAGGTCTCCACTACCAACCCCACTACAGTCACTGTCCATCAGCGTAGTGAGATGCTATAGAATCACTACTTGTCTTCTCTGAGTTGTACAGCCCTCCCCGTGCCCCTGCTACCTTACGTCTGCTAATCGTAATGCCCCTTTTACCCTCTTATCCCTCCCTTCCAACCCATTTTCCCCAGTCCCTTTCCCTTTGGTAACTATTAGTCCATTCTTGGGTTCTGTGAGTCTGCTGCTGTTTTGTTCCTTCAGTTTTTTTCTTTGTTCTTATACTCCACATATGAGTAAAATCATTTGATACTTCTCTTTTTTGGCTTGGCTTATTTCACTGAGCATAATACCCTCTAACTCCAACCATGTTGTTGCAAATGGTAGGATTTGTTTTCTTCTTATGGATGAATAATATTCCATTGTGTATATGTACCACATCTTCTTAATCCATTCATCTACTGATGGACACCTAGGTTGCTTCCATTTCTTGGCTATTGTAAATAGTGCTGCAATAAACATAGGGGTGCATCTGTCTTTTTGAAACTGGGCTGCTGCATTCTTAGGGTAAATTCCTAGGAGTGGGATTCCTGGGTCGAATGGTATTTCTAGTTTGAGTTTTTTGAGGAACCTCCATACTGCTTTCCACAATGGTTGAACTAATTTGCATTCCCACCAGCAGTGTAGGAGGGTTCCCTTTTCTCCACATCCTCGCCAACATTTGTTGTTATTTGTGTTTTGGATGTTGGCCATCCTCACTGGTGTGAGGTGATATCTCATTGTGGTTTTAATCTGCATTTCTCTGATGACCAGCGATGTGGAGCATCTTTTCATGTGTCTGTTGGCCATCTGAATTTCTTCTTTAGAGAAGTGTCTATTCATATCCTCTGCCCATTTCTTAATTGGATTATTGGCTTTTTGTTTGTTAAGGTGCATGAGTTCTTTATATATTTTGGATGTCAACCCCTTCTCAGATGCATCATTTATGAATATATTTTCCCATACTGTAGGATGCCTTTTTGTTCTACTGATGGTGTCCTTTGCTGTACAGAAGCTTTTCAGCTTGATATAGTCCCACTTGTTCATTTTGGCTTTTGTTTCCCTTGCCCGGGGGGATATGTTCATGAAGAAGTCACTCATGTTTATGTCCAAGAGATTTTTGCCTATTTTTTTTTCTAAGAGTTTTATGGTTTCATGACTTACATTCAGGTCTTTGATCCACCCTGAGTTTACCTTTGTGTATGGGGTTAGACAGTAGTCCAGTTTCATTCTCTTACATGTAGCTGTCCAGTTTTTCCAACACCAGCTGCTGAAGAGGCTGTCATCTCCCCATTGTATATCCAAGGCTCCTTTATCAAATATTAATTGGCTGCAAATATTTGGGTTAATGTTTGGATTTTCTATTCTGTTCCACTGGTCTGTAGGTCTGTTTTTGTGCCAGTACCAAATTGTCTTGATTACTGTGGCTTTGTAGTAGAGTTTGAAGTCAGGGAGCGAAATTCCCCCTGTTTGATTCCTCCTTCTCAGAATTGCTTTGGCTATTCGGGGTCTTTTGTGGTTCCATATGAATTTTTGAGTTATTTGTTCCAGTTCATTGAAGAAAGCTGTTGGTAGTTTGATAGGGATTTCATTGAATCTGTAGATTGCTTTAGGTAGTATAGCCATTTTGACAATATTTTCTTCCTAGCCAAGAGCATGGGATGCATTTCCATTTGTTAGTGTCCTCTTTAATTTCTCCTAGGAGTGTCTTGTAGTTTTCAGAGTACAGGTCTTTCACTTCCTTGGTTAGGTTTATTCCTAGGTATTTTATTCTTTTTGATGCAATTGTGAATGGAATTGTTTTTCTGATTTCTCTTTCTGTTAGTTCATCATTAGTGTATAGGAAAGCAACAGATTTCTGTGCATTAATTTTGTATCCTGCAACTTTGCTGAATTCAGATATTAGTTCTAGTAGTTTTGGAGTGGAGTCTTTAGGGTTTTTTATGTACAGTATCATGTCATCTGCAAATAGTGACAATTTGACTTCTTCTTTACCAATCTGGATGCCTTGTATGTCTTTGTTTTGTCTGATTGCCGTGGCTAGGACCTCCAGTACTATGTTGAATAACAGTGGAGAGAGTGGGCATCCCTGTCTTGTTCCCGATCTTAGATGAAAAGCTTTCAGCTTCTCACTGTTAAGTATGATGTTAGCTGTGGGTTTGTCATATATAGCCTTTATGATGTTGACGTACTTGCCATCTATACCCATTTTGTTGAGAGTTTTAATCATGAATGGATGCTGAATTTTGTCAAATGCTTTTTCAGCATCTATAGAGATGATCATGTGGTTTTTGTTCTTCTTTTTGCTGATGTGGTGGATGATGTTGATGGATTTTCAAATGTTGTACCATCCTTGCATCCCTGGGATAAATCCCACTTGATCATGGTGTATGATCCTCTTGATGTATTTTTGAATTCGGTTTGCTAATATTTTGTTGAGTATTTTTGCATCTACGTTCATCAGGGATATAGGTCTGTAATTCTCTTTTTTCGTGAGGTCTTTGCCTGGTTTTGGTATTAGAGTGATGCTGGCTTCATAGAAAGAGTTTGGAAGTATTCCCTCCTCTTTTATTTTTTGGAAAACTTTATGGAGAATGGGTGTTATTTCTTCTCTATATGTCTGGTAGAATTCAGGGGTGAATCCGTCAGGTCCGAGGGTTTTGTTCTTGGGTAGTTTTTGATTACCTATTCAATTTCGTTGCTGGTGATTGGTCTGCTTAGTTTTTCTGTTTCTTGCTTGGTCAGTCTTGGAAGGTTGTATTTTTCTAAGAAGTTGTCCATTTCTTCTAGGTTTTGCAGCTCGTTAGCATATAGATGTTCATAATATTCTCTTATAATTCTTTGTATTTCTGTGGGGTCCGTCGTGATTTTTCCTTTCTCATTTCTGATTCTGGTTATGTGTGTAGATTCTCTTTTTCTCTTAATGAGTCTGGCTAGGGGTTTATCTATTTTGTTTATTTTTTCAAAGAACCAGCTCTTGGTTTCATTGATTTTTTCTACTGTTTTATTCTTCTCAATTTTATTTATTTCTTCTCTGATCTTTATTATGTCCCTCCTTCTGGTGACTTTGGGCCTCCTTTGTTCTTCTTTTTCCAATTTCAATAATTGTGTCTTCAGCCTGTTCATTTGGGAATGCTCTTCCTTCTTTAAATAGGCCTGGATTGCAATATACTTTCCACTTAGAACTGCCTTTGCTGCATCCCACAGAAGTTGCAGCTTTGTGTTGTTGTTGTCATTAGTCTTCATATATTCTTTAATTTCTGTTTTGATTTGGTCGTTAACCCAGTGATTCATTAGGAGAATGTTGTTAAGTCTCCAAGTATTTGTGAGCCTTTTTGATTTCTTTCTGAAATTTATTTCTAGTTTTATACCTTTGTGATCTGAGAAGTTGGTTGGTAGTATTTCAATATTTTTGAAATTACTGAGGTTCTTTTTGTGGCCTAGTATGTGGTCTATTCTGGAAAATGTTCCATGTGCACTTGAGAAGAATGTGTATCCTGTTGCTCTGGGGTGCAGAGTTCTGTAGATATCTGTTAGGTCCATCTGTTCTAGTGTGTTGTTCAGTGCCTCTGTGTCTTTACTTATCTTCTGTCTGGTTGATCTATCCTTTGGAGTGAGTGGTGTGTTGAAGTCTCCTAAAATGAATGCATTGTTCTCTATTTCCTCCTTCAATTCTGTTAGTATTTTTTTTCACATATGTTGGTGCTCCTTTGTGGGTCCATATATGTTTATAATGGTTATATCTTCTTGTTGGACTGATCCCTTTATCATTATGTAATGTCCTTCTTTATCTCTTACGACTTTCTTCGTTTTGAAGTCTATTTTGTCTGACACAAGTACTGCAACACCTGCTTTTTTCTCTTTGTTGTTTGCATGAAATATCTTTTTCCATCCCTTCACTTTTAGTCTGCGTATATCTTTGGGTTTGAGGTGAGTCTCTTGTAAGCAGCATATAGATGGGTCTTGCTTTTTTATCCACTCTGTTACTCTGTGTTTTTTTTTTTAATAACAATTTATTTTGGTATCATTAACCTACAGTTACATGAGCAATATTATGGTGATTAAACTCCCCTCTTTATCAGGTCCCCCCCACCAACCCTATTACTGTCACTGTCCATCAGCGTACTGAGATGAGAATCACTACTTGTCTTCTCTGGGTTGTACATCCCTCCCTGTGCCCCCCCCACCATATGTCTGTTAATCGTAAAGCCCCCTTTACCCTCTTATCCCTCCCTTCTACTCTGTGTCTTTTGATTGGTGCATTCAGTCCGTTTACATTTAGGGTGATTATTGATAGATATGTACTTATTGCCATTGCTGGTTTTAGATTCGTGGTTACCAAAGGTTCAAGGGTTGCTTCTTTACTATCTAACAATCTAACTTAACTTTCTTGTTAAGTTATTGTGAACGCCATCTGATGTTTCTTTATTTCTCCCTTCCTATTCTTCCTCCTCCATTCTTTATATATTGGGTGTTTCATCTTTGCCTTTAGTTAGTATTTGGATGGTCTGCCTTCTTTGCTATGATTTTATTTTCTCTGGTGACATCTTTTTAGCCTTAGGGGTGCTTCCCTCTAGAGCAGTTCATTTAAGATATCCTGTAGTGGTGGTTTATGAGAGGCAAACTCTTTCAACATTCCTTTGTCTGGAAATTGTTTAATCCCTCCGTCATATTTAAATGATAATCGCGCTGGATAAATATTCTTGGTTCGAGGCACTTCTGTTTCATTACATTAAATATGTCATGCCATTCTCTTCTGGCCTGTAAGGTTTCTGTTGATAAGTCTGATGATAGTCTGATGGGTTTTCCTTTGTAGGTGATCTTTTTTCTCTCTCTAGCTGCCTTTAATACTCTGTCTTTGTCTTTGACCTTTGCCATCTGAATTATTATGTCTTGGTGTTGTCTTCCTTGGGTCCCTTGTGTTGGGAGTTCTGTGGGCTTCTGTGGACTGCGAGACTATTTCCTTCCCCAGTGTGGGAAAGTTTTCAGCAATTATTTCTTCAAAGACACTTTCTATCCCTTTTTCTCTCTCTTCTTCCTCTGGTACTCCTATAATGCGAATATTGTTCCATTTGGATTGGTCACACAGTTCTCTCAATATTCTTTCATTCCTGGAGATCCTTTTTTGTCTCAGTACCTCAGCTTCTTTGTATTCCTCTTCTCTAGTTTTTATTTCATTTATCGTCTCCTCTACCGTATCCAATCTGCTTTTAACACCATCCATTGTGTTCCTCAAGGATTGGATCTCTGACCGGAATTCATTCCTGAGTTCTTGAATATCTTTCCGTACCTCCATGAGCATGTGAATGATTTTTATTTTGAACTCCCTTTCAGGGAGAGTCTTAAGGTCCATATCATTAAAATCTTTCTCAGGAGTTGTGTTCATAATTTTACTCTGGACCAGGTTCCTCTGGCGTTTCATATTTGTGTATGGAGCCCTCTAGTGCCCAGAAGCTCTACTCTCTGGAGCTGCTCAGTCCCTGAAGCAATGTCAGGGATTGTAGGGGAGTGGTATTGGTGCCTCGAGGGAGGAAAGGGCTGTTTCCTGGTTCCTGGCTGCTATGCCTGTCTCCAGTGTCCGAACCGGTGGGCTGAGCACACAGGTATAAGCCTCTGTGCTTTGCCTTTTAAGTTGCTGTAGACAGATCCTCCCTCCGTTTGGCCCAACACCAGGGAAGGTCTTCCAGGTTTGCAAGCCCGGTGGGGCTGGCCAGGTGAAAGGTGCAGTAGTCTGCCTGTCACAGAAGGGGTTCCTGGAGCCGTGCAGGCAGCCAGGGAGCTGGCACACCTGAAGATCAGAAACCCCCAATCTGCTGGGCAGAGTACACCTGGACAATCCTGTCCACCTGTCCTTTCTCCCGAGCAGCAAGCTCCGTGCAGTCCTTGCCCCTCAGCAGCCCTCCTTCCAAGTTCCTCCCTGCCAGGAAGTCTCTCAGGCTGCCTGCCCCTCCCCCGTCCTGGAGAAGCTGGGTATGGATCCCTGATCTCACAAGCAGCCGGAATCTTAGTCTCTCCAGGAGCTCCGCCTGTCTTAGCTTTCCAAGCTCCTAATTACAAGAGCATCATGCAAGCACCATGAAATGTGGGTTTGTGCTCCCAGAGTAGATCTCCAGAGTTAGGTATTCAGCAGTCCCAGTTCTCCACTCCCTCTCAGCTCCATTCCTGTTCCCCCTGCTGGTGAGCTGGGGTGGGGGAAGGGCTTGGATCCCGCAGGACCACAGCTTTAGTACATTACCGTTTTCTGTGAGGGCTGCTCTTGTCTCCAGGTGTATGCAGTTTATTGTAGTTCTCTTTCCCGTTGCTCTTTCAAGAGTAGTTGTAGTAGCTGTATTTTCATATTATATGCGGTTTTAGGAGGAAGCCTCTGTTTGACCTCTTACGCTGCCATCTTTAATCCTTTGAATCTGCAATGCTTTTTTATATTTATTATTTAAAAATTAGATAAGTAGTGTGAGTTATATAAAACACTTAATACTACAGATATTTATGGATACAAATTAAAAGTACCTTTTGATTTCCAATTTCACACCCTTATCCAGGGATGTGACCATAATGAGTTTGGGTTATATTCACTGAGACCCTTGTCTGGGTATTGCTTCTACATAAACAACATGGAGCAAAAACTTCTTGGAGCTCCCTGTGGCCTAGTTTCTGCACAGAATGGCATCCCCAAAGCCCAGCCCAGCACTGATTTATCAAAAAATAATGTAGGCAACCCATTTAATAACCCATGACATACTTCTAAAAATTTCATTTTTCCCCTTTTCAATTCTCCCCTATCCCACAGAAGCTCAGGAGCCTGTCACTAAATGCCCCGCAAATGTTCTCGACATCCAGGGTGGCTCCTCTGATCTCCTTCTCCCCAGGCCCCTCCCCTGCCCTCCCTCCCTGGCTCAGGTCTGGCCCTGGTTGTGTCGGCTGAGTCTGCTGACTCCTTTTTACTTTTCTCTATAGTTTACCCAATTCTGGATTCTCCACTCCGGAGGAAATGACCCAGGAACAGAAACCTCTCCTTTTTTCTCCTGTTGTTATAACTCTCTCTGGCTCATTCTATTCGTTTTGTATAGGGAGGAGAGAAAGCTTACAAAGCTTAAAAGGCAAACACACAGTTCTGTTTGGTAGGTGGTGTGTAAAAGGAGTAAACACAAACATTAATAAATCTCAACTAATTACGTATCTTAAAGATTCCCCCTTTGTAGTAAATAGGATCACAATATATACTGTTCTATGATTACCTGTTTCCACTTAACAAGTGAATATTGAACATCAAGTTTGGTTGGTGCATATAATTGTATCTTGTTTTTTTTGTTGTTGTTTGTTTTCTCACATTCCCACAGTGTGGCTAGTCAATGATCTAACCATCCCCTTATTGCCCTTTATTATATATATATGTATATATAATAGATATCTCTTTCTCTTTTTGTTTCTTTTTCTTTCTCTGTGTCTCTTTCTCTCGTTATTACATGAGTTGTTATTAAAATCTTTTTTTAAATGTTTAAAAGTTTTATATTGTAATATAACACTCATAAAAGCCCACAAATCATAAGTTCATTAGTCAATAAACACACCTGTATAACCACCACCTAAGCTCCAGCAAGTTAATGTCATGTTGAAAACAAATAAATAAAAGTCCCTGATTCCCATGAAGCAGGGGGCTGTTTGCAGGCATAAGATAGAGTAGAACAGAAATATCTTTCTCTAAGTCCAGAACCTTAGAAAGAGCCTGGCTTGTGTGTTAGGTGTATGTGTAGTAAAGGTGGTTTAAAGGGAAGCAATGGCTTATGGAATCTAGGCTTTCAAAATTCAGGGTTTGTACCTAGGCACCACTCCCAGTGAACCCCAGCCCATGGCAAACAGGACCCCTCTCACAGGTCTCAGGATGCCAAGCCTAAGGCCAGGGATTAAGAAACCCTGATGAACCTTGATGAAGTTGGAAGGTCTAGAGGGAACTTCTGTGTCTGATTTTTCATCCATTCATCTAATAAATATTTATTGAACATCTATTTTGCTCCAGGCACATCTCTACTATGGTGGAGTTTACAGAAAAGAGGGAGAATAAATAATCAAATAATCTAGGGAATATATGTAAAGATGCACAACTATATAGGAGGAGAACCAGGTGCCCTTACAGCTGGTAATATGTAAACTTTATACTTTACCTGGTCAGGGAGGTCAGAAAAGTCTTCTCTGAGAAAGTGCAGTTTAATCCTAAGGCTGAGTAGGAGTTAATCATTGGGTGGTGAGGGAAGACTTCTCCAGGCAGAGGCCAGAGCACAGGCAAGGACCGTGTGGGAGAAGGGGGCCTGCCAAGGGCCAGAGGCTGACGGAAGGAAGGGAAGGCCGGCAGGAGGGCCTGGCGGGTCCTGCTGTGGATGGCACAGCAAAGGCACCCATGGACCCACTGCAAGGTCTCCAGTAGGCGGGTGACCCATATGATTTGGGCTCATTAAAGTTCATTTTTCTCTGTAGAAATAAACTCGTACTTTTGGACTATATAAGGAATAGAGACAGTAGCCCAGCCGCATCAGTATGACGGGCTCTCTCCGAGCCCTGCCACGGAAGCTCTCCTCTTTGAGTCCAGTGCGCACAGCTGCCGAATGACAGCTTGGGCAGGGCTGTGGTGGGGTTTCTTCAAGCGCCGGCATCAGGTGGTCTTTGCCTCCCAGCACAGGGACCTTCATCTTGCATGATACAGATACTCTTATTTCTAAAACTGATGGGTTAGAAAAGCTCAGAATATTGTTTCTGGACATTTTTAGGCTAACCAAAAAGTCTACCATACCCTATTTTTTATAATTAAAAAAAATCTGATGTACCATTTCTCATGTAAAATAATCCGATTTCCTGATTCCTGGTCCGTCTTCAATATTTATAGAGGGCTTACTATGAATGATTTAAAGGGAATGGAAAATCCAGAACAGGATCCCGGCCCCTTGGGAGCCTGGGACAGTGTCCTCGGACAGGCTGAGAGGCTGCTCTCCTGGGATCTCGTGAATCTGCATCCTTCACAAAAAAATCTACTGAGTAGAATCCTAACCCCACTTCTCTGTGCAGTATAATTTTTAATGATGTTTTCTCTTTCAAGAAATTATCTATGCCAAAATTACTGAAGCAAGGTGAATACATACATATATAATTAATAATATTTCCCAAATTAATAAATAAAAATATAGTCATATACATCCAAATTTTTGTATCCTATAATACATTATACATATTATATATGAATGTATGCCCAATATTATTAACACTTATAAGAAAAGCAACTCAAATGTATTTATTCTTCACACCTATGGAGAAGGACAGAGGGAACTGTCTTTCACTTCCTGAGAGCCTACCACGTGCTGGGCACCGTGTAGTGACTTTACATGTGATGCTTCTCCTCTCGAAGCAGTGAAATGACTGATCCGGACTGCCTGCAGTTGTTGAGGGAGCAACAGCTGGTGTTGTGGTAAGACTGGGACTTTTGAGTCTGATCGGTCCTTTTACAGGCGGTAACGTCAGACAAGTAATAAGATCTCTTCACTCAGAGGCGTCATGTCAGATAACACTGCCTAAAATACTGCTGGACACATATACACATTTTAAGTCCACAATATGTTAAACCATTTTCCTGTCCCTAGTTGAGGGAGCTCTGTCAATAAATACGAAAGACAACTTAGAAAGTGGCAACCATATCAATGGGAGGTATTACAGAATCCTCATGGCTTGAAATTTTATAGTTCTAAAATAAAATGCAATGAGAGGTTTTCTTTATGCATAAAATTATGAAAATGTGAAACCTGCCATTTCAAATATCTCCCAGCCTCTCTCAGGCTCTGCTATAATTGTTTCTGTGACATTGAATAGCCACTTCACCTCTTTGGCCCTTAGTTTCACCCTCTATAGTAGGCCCTGGATAAATGAAGCTGGTAAGATGGTCTCTAGCTCTGACCGTCTGTAGTTCCAAGTCTTCGGATCTTCCTCAAAGTTCGGACAGAGTATCTTTCTAAGAAAATGGAAAAGGAGTAGAGATTCAATGGGCAACTAGTTTCATCCTTAAAGGGGCACAGGCAACGGGGCAACCAGACAACAGCTCTTCTTTTGTGCTTAGTGTTTGACACGACAGGGCGATCCAGGCCAGGTCTTCAGACCCAAGTCAGCTCGGGAAAATGTCACAACCAGATCGTCATCCCTCGCTGCTGTTGTAGGCAGCTCCGCCCGGCTGAAGGCCGCCGCTGGCCTGATCAGTGAGTTGGCTGTGAGACAACCGGGCGGGCGTTGGAGGGGGCTTGGCCGGTGGGGAGGGAGGGGTCGGAATAGAAGGTATAGCTCCGAAAGGCGGAGGGAGGCCGACAGTGATTAATATTCTCAGAGATTCTCGTGGCTAGGCTCATGTTCAATCTACATGGATATTCACTGGGAGGCCTGTTCATCTTCCCTACTAGATTAGGGCTTTATAGGAGCTGGGAACTGAGTTCCATTTGATTCGATGTCCCCAGAGCCTAGCACAAGGTGGGGCTCAATATATTCTGGCCAAAAAAAAAAATCTCCTCACTTATGTGTTCATCCTATGGGAATTTCCTGTATTGTTTGAATCCAGTCTGGTTACCTCAGGAACAATAGAGGGGACTCAGAGGCATAGCTCTTACGGACTTCGCAGACCGAAAAGTGCCAAGTTAAATATTGTCTATGGTTCGCTGAACCTGTTCAGTGCCAAGACCCCATTCATCAGCCCCCCGCCCTCCAGATCCACAGGGGCCTGCCCCACCCCCGCTCTGTCTGGCTTCATTTTCCTTCCTAGGCCGTGTTATTATTGATACTATATCACCTATTCATTTATTTGTCATTTTGCATTTGTTCTAGGTTGCTCCTCAAAGGACTGGAGATACAGTCCCAGATCCATCATGAATCTATCATACAGCTATGGGTTGGTGCAAACTTTTCCCTTAAGAAATCATTAATGTCAACTTTTATCAGATCTTAGAGTCAAAATCTCTTTTAAGGAGCTTAAAGGATCATAGCACTTCTGTGTGATATGCTAAATGGAAAGGTTCTTTTGTCCACCTCTATTTCAGTATGATTAACAAATACAATTTGTGTATATTTAAGATGTACAGTGTGATGTTTTGATGCATGTAGATAGTGAAATGATTACCATGATCTGGCTAATTAACATATCCATCACCTCACGTAGTTATGGTTTTGTGTGTATATGGTGAGAGCACTTAAGATATACTCTTTCTGTAAATTTCAATACCCAGTACAGTATTGTTAACTATAGTCACCATCTTATACATTAGATCCCCAGATCTTTTTCATCTTTTAACTGAAAATTTGTACCCCGTGACCAACATCTCCCCATTTTCCCTACACACCAACCCCTGGTAACCCCAATCTGCTCTGTTTCTGTAAGTTCAACTTTTTTAGATTCCACAAATGAATGAAATCATGCACTATTTGTCTTTCTGTATCTGGATTATTTCACTTAGCATAATGTCCTCCAAGTTTGCCCATGTCGTTGCAAATGGCAGAATTTCCTTCATTTGCAGGGCTGAATAAAATCCGTTGTGTGTGTGTATATATATATATGCAACATTTCTTTTATCCATTCATCAATCGACAGACAATTAGGTTGTTTCCAGATCTTGGCTATTGTGAATAACAGACTTCTTAGACTTGCTGCCTAGATGAGTAGGTCAGAAAAATTTTTTTTCACTCCCTCCCTATTTCCTTGCAAGTGTCTATCAATGAATGAAGAGGGTAATGGAAAGGCATTCTTTATGTCTGGGTGGGGCTATCTGATCATGTCTCCTGGGTGACGACAGGCACCTGACTCTAGAAAAGGGAGAAAGTATAATTGTTGTCCTGTGCCCTTCCTTCATTCTCCTGAATCCTCATATTCATGACTTGATATAAATTCACATTCCTGCAAGTGTCTTAAAAAAAGCCAGGTATTCTGCCTAGTTCAGAGTGGGATGAGGAGAGAAACTCTCAACCTTTATTTATTTATTTATATATTTTTTATTAAGGTATCATTGATATACACTCTTATGAAGGTTTCACAAGTAAAACAATGTGGTTATTACATTCACCCTTATTATCGAGTCCCCACTGATACCTCATTGCAGTCACTGTCCATCAGTGTAGTAAGATGCCACAGAGTCCTTATTTGTCTTCTCTGAGCTACAGTCTTCCCCATGACCCCCCCACACGCCATGTGTACCAATCATGATACCCCACAATCCCCTTCTTCATCCTTCCCCACCTATCCTCCCACACCCCTCCCCTTTGGTAACCACTAGTCCCTTCTTGGAGTCTGTGAGTCTGTTGTTATTTTGTTCCTTCAGTTTTGCTTCATTGTTATACTCCACAAATGAGGGAAATCATTTGGTACTTGTCTTTCTCTGCCTGACTTATTTCACTGAGCATAATACCCTCTAGCTACATCCATGTTGTTGCAAATGGTAGGATTTGTTTCTTTCTTATGGCTGAATAGTATTCCATTGTGTATATGTACCACCTTTTCTTTATCCATTCACCTATTGATGGACACTTAGGTTGCTTCCATATCTTGGCTATTGTAAATAATGCTGTGATAAACATAGGGGTGCATATGTCTTTTTGAATCTGAGAAGTTGTTTTCTTTGGGTAAATTCCTAGGAGTGGAATTTCTTGGTCAAATGGTATTCCTATTTTTAGTTTTTGAGGAACCTCCATATTGCTTTCCACAATGGTTGAACTAATTTACATTCCCACCAGCAGTGTAGGAGGGTTCCCCTTTCTCCTCATCCTAGCCAGCATTTGTTTTTCCTAGTCTTTTCTATGCTGGTCATCCTAATTGGTGTGAGGTGATATCTCATTGTGGTTTCAATTTACATTTCCCTGATAATTAGTGATGTGGAATATCTTTTCATGTGCCTGTTGGCCAACTGAATTTCTTCTTTGGAGAATCGTGTCTTCATATCCTCCACCCATTTTTTAATAGGTTTATTTGCTTTTTGGTTGTTGAGGCATGTGAGTTCTTATATATATTTTGGATATTAACCCCTTGTCAGATATGTCATTTACAAATATATTCTCCCATACTCTGAACCTTTGTTTAAAACATACTTGAATATTTTAAGAAGGGTGTGTTAAGCCTCTTTGTATCAGGGAAAACCAAATTCACTTATTGTAACTATAAAGTTTCATCATAATTGTATTTTTAAATCACTCCTTTTTAAGAATCATTCTACTTTTAATTGTGAGTTTGACAAAGATATATTTTAGGAGGAAATAAATTCTTAATATTATAAAAAGTAATGAGAAATGTTCAAGTTAACATAAATTCATTTTGCACAATCCTTGCACTAGCTGAGTCCATCAAATTATGGACATGCAACCATCACTAATATCAATCCCATTGTCATTTTCACTAGTTTTTCCAGCCCATGAGAATCATTTCCTTCTCTGAACTCCTACAACACTTAAAATCATTCCTTAACTTAGAAAGCAATATGTGGCCATTTAATTCTATGTTAGAAGCATATGTGTAGATCTCTTACCTACATCATTTCATATTATTGCCTTTTCTCCATTTTTCTCATATTATTATTCCTCTAATTATGTAGAAACTTTTCACTCCCAGATGCTCATTCCCTTGCACATCTCTATGTCTCTCTGTAGCTATCAATGTAAATCTCTACTTCTCTTCATCCACCTTTCCCATCTCCACCTCTGTTCACCTGCATTGTTTATATCATACCTCCAGACAGTCACACCTTTGTTTCATAGAGAACAGCAACTTTATTTGGAACAGTCTCTGCCTCATGTTAAAGTTAGTGGAGTATTTGCTTATTGGCCTTCTAGATGGTAAGTTTTATAAGACCATCTGTGAAGATAAGAGGGGTTTCTGAATCTCTCTGAATCCCCTTTATTACCTAGTGCAATACTTTGCACATAGAATGGGTTGCATAAATATGGAATGAGACTCACCTAACTCTCATCTTTCTTCCATCTTTATTTTCAGAACTATCCACCTATGGACCCAGTTGGGTCTAACAAGGAAAATAAGACTTCTGTAATATCAGTTCTCCTCTACGACAAGGAAATCTTGCTAGGCAGAATGATGCCCATTAAAATGTCCATGTTGGCTGAAATATGGTGAAATAACCATATTAATCAGAATAGTAGTAATATAGTTGTAGAAAATGCTACCACTTTTCGAGTTCCAAGCAATAAGTGTAGTACTATGCTCAGTGTTCCACAGGCAATATCTCGTTTTATGCTTACAGATGAGCAGAACTATGATAACTATTTTGCAGATAAAGAAACTGTAACTTAGAAAATATAAGTAACTTGCTTGAGACAACATAGCTTGCCCACAAAGCAGTAGGGATGCTAATTTCAGTCTCTTTGACTCCAACTGTCAGGCCCTCTTCTTTCAGTCCTTTGCCCCTCCAGTGTCAGCTCTCGCTTCTCTTGACTGAATTTATGGTTAGAGTCAGTATCATCATCACTTTCATTAATTACCATTGGCTTTTGACAAAGCCTTTCTTAGACATCCCAGTGCCAGTCCCGGTCTCCCCTCTTCGAAGTGCTGTACTTCTCTGAGTCAACACCGTGCATCTCATGCAGCCAGCTTTGCATCGTGACCTTATTTGGACCTATGTGATAACATTGAAATGGTGGTTACTTCAGTCTTTTTTTTTTTCTGCTTTGTTACTCATCTATCTCTTAAGCTTCCTGAAATAGTGGTCTCTGCATTTTCTATCCTTCTTTCCAAAATTATAAAGCAATTTCAGCACTCATCATTAAAGCTGTTTCCAAAGTCACCAATGCCCTTAAAATTGTTAAATCTAAAGGATTCCATTTGACAGTGTGAGTACCCTCTTTATTTTTTAAATTCTTTTCCTATTTTTCCAATGCCATGATTTTCTCCTGATTCTTCTGCTAGGTATCTCAGTTTTCCTTCTTACATCCCTAAATTTTACATCTCCTTTGCCCACTGAAAGCCCACAGAACATGCCCAATGTTCTGTGCCTCATACTGTCTTTGTGGGTCTCACTTTGTTTCTCAGCATATGTGCTCTCCCATAGTGACCTTATCCACTCGCAGGTCTTCAAGTGGTTATTTAATTACCAAGGAACCAATCCAGTTTGTGTTAGGTGGTGCCCTTCATATATACCCATTAAACCCTGGCAAACCCCTATCAGAAGATTTCTCTGCTCTCTAAAAACTGCCTTGGCTATGATATGATCTCCTTAAAGTTAGTGAGTTCTTTATTACCAACAGTCCAACCCTGTGTTTATTTATTAGTAGAAGTTCAAATAATGTCAACTTAAAGAAATCCATTGATGTTTTTTGTTCTTGTCTCTATAAGTCCCTACCTGTAGAATGCAACAGCTCAGTGATACAGCTGTTCTTATTTCCAGGCCCTTTCAGCTTTCACCCTCAACATTGAAGTAAAAAGCCTGTTAGAACTTGCAAGCGCAACAAAATGCTTGTCTCACTCTTAACCCCTGTGTATGTCAAGCGCCCTCTTCCTTCAGACGGCAGCACTGCAGCCTCCATGTGCCCGTGAACTCCAGGGGTCAGGAGACTTCTCAAGGTATTTGCTTTCATGACCCTTGTAAATTCCTCCAACTCTGCATTCTGCCCACCTGATCTCACTCCCATAGGGCTATGGTCTCAATGCCCAGTATTAGTGGAAACAACGGCACACCTCCCAGGGAATCGGTCTTACTCTGTCTCCCCAGAAATTCAGGAAGCCAAAAGGCAGCCGTGCTGTTGCCTGATTCTACCTCAGTGCCTCCTAAGCAGCTGCCTTCCTTTTTCTGATGTTCTTTTTCTGATTTTCTTCCTAAATTTGTTGTGCCAGATACTGTGCCACATATATGGAATAGAGAGGAGTGCAAAACATGTCCTGCCTTTAAAGGTCTCCAGGCTCAGATGGACATGTGGAAAAACCATGAGACCACACTGAGGTAAGAGATACAGGAACCTGAACAAAAGATCAAGATCACATGGCACATAATCACCTTCATCATTTACATAGTCCTCCTCCAAGACCACAAGATCCTAAAGATAACCGGTGTCATTTTTGTGTTGTTATCTTGTAAAATTCCGGGCCCCAGATAAACAATACATATTTATTGACCTAATGACTGAATGCATAAGGTGGAATGACTGGCCTGTAGCAGGTCTGAGGAGCAGATATCTGTCAGTCTCTGGTTTCCAGGATTCTTCTTGGCCCTACGCAGGGAATGTGAGGAGAGTCAGCAAATCCCAGGCTAGGAAAAGGAATGCTCTGCATAGAGGGTTTGTGCCTCCCTCCGGCCACCCAGAATAAAAGGCTCCAGTGCTGGGCTCCTCAGGCCTCAGCCCTGTCAGGGACAGCTCCCGCCTCCTCCCCTGACCAGGGGAGCCCTTGGGGAAGGAGACTCCAGAGGGTAGGACGGCAAGGAGGGCGGGGCAGAAGGAGTCAGGGGAGCAGGAGCAGCGTGAGGGACTCTGCAACTCTCAGACGCTCCTGGCCTGGGCTACTCCTATCAGGAGAATCACAATAACCTCTCCTGACTTCTCTAGGTCACTTAGGTATGTGACAAGAAGAAGACTACCAGCCAGGAATATTCTAGGTCGGGGAGAGAAGGGCAACAAGACCTGCACTGGGGTCCCTGGAGGAGAGGAAGAGAAGAAGGACAGAGCAGCGAACAGAGGGTCCCCTACCATTTGGGCCACCCTCCTCCAGCAAGTGAGCTCAGAGATGACAGGTGCTGCCTGGAACGCTTCATCATCTGGTCCCTCACAGGAAAGATTCTGACTTATGGCCAGCGACGGTTCCAAGGGGGTGGGAAGCCTTATACAGTGGACACTAGGACCCGTGTAGGAGGTTGGCCTGCATCTTTGACTGGGAAAGAACCGAAAGGAAGACAGAGGCACCTTTACTGTGATCAGCTTCACTTCCTTTCAGATTCTAGGTTCTGTTTATAGATCACAGAGTAGTTTTCAGTGGGTGAGGTGTAATGAAATCCAGGGTAAAGGACAGTCTGCTTCTCATTTGTACGCTGATGGTTTTCTGCATTTCTCCTTAGGTTTGCTGACTGCCTTCCTAAAATGCCCTGTCAGCAGAGCCAGCAGCAGTGCCGACCCCCGCCAAGTGTCCCATCCCTACATGTCCCCCAAGTGTCCTCCCAAGTGGTGACCTCAGGGCCCAGCCCCCTGTCCCCATCCAATCTCTTCCTGCTGGGGCCCCAGCTTGGGGGGCTGCTGCCTCTCTGGGGGAGGCGGGGCTGCCTGAGCCCCCACCGGCCCCGCAGGTCCCAGGGCCATGGACACCAGAGCTCTGAGTGTCTGGCGGCTCAGCTGCTGCCATGGGTCTGGGGGTCTGGTCGCTGTTCTGGGGCGGCAGTTCTAGCCCCCAAAGAGGTGTCCCCAAAATGTCCCACCCTAAATGTCACCCCAAGAGGCCACCCCAGTGCCCAGCCCCATGGCCCCCTCCAGTCCCTTCCTGCAGTGGCCCCAGCTCTGGGGCTGCCTGAGCCCCCCAGCCCCGCCCCTTCCACCGGAGCTGCTCTCAGCGCGTTCCCTCCCCTCACCCTTTCTTCTGTTCTGGAGTTTGAGATGCTAAACTGAAGTCTTCTTTCATCCCTGTGCTCCCCAAAACTTCCTGTCACGTAAGCCCAGGGACAACTCTGTGAAACCATCAGGTCTTAAATCCCACCATGGGAACAAATAATGTTTCTTCTCTCAACACCCCTGTTCTCTGCCCTCGATGATCCCACACACAGCAGCACCCCCCACACTCCTGCCCCACCACCGCCAATCGGTACTTCTCTAGGCAAAGTTGCCCAATTCAGGTTCCAAATGACCCAGGGAGTGCACTCCTTTGTCCCAACAACCCACTAGGACAAAGGTCCAGGACAACTTCAGTGACTTCGCCCTTTAATCTGGAAAAGGAACCTTGTTCCCTTCTTTCCATCCCAAGGTTGGAGACAAGAAATGCCACCCACGTATGGAGTGGGAGCTCTTATGTTCACTGTGATTTGTATTAACATAAAGAATGTTTATCGTGTTTTATTTTTGTAACGTTTTTTCATAAAAAAGCAACAAAGACACAACCAACAGCGCTGAGACATGAAGATAAAGAGATTCAGGGAAGGCTGTGTGATGAGTACACGTGAGGGCTGAGATCATAGTTTGAAAGCCCAGTTCCTTAGATTTTAATTAGTTCTAAAGTCACGTGATCAGGCCTATATGATTTCATACTCCAAATAATTTTGGCTTGTTGAAAACTGTTTCAGAAATGATTATTTTTTATTAGGCAAGCATCATGAAGTAGTAAAATTGCAATATGCATATTATAGTGATGATGATGGCTGCCTTTACTGAGGGCCTATTCACCGCTTGGCCATTCCCATACCTGTCATTCAGCCTTTACAACCACCTATCAAGCAGAAATTGTTTACACTTCATATATGATGAAACTAACCGAAGCTCAGACAGAATAAGTGACTTGCTCTTATTGTATTTTTAAATCAGTTAAATTTTTAAATCCTGCCACACAACTGGAGGGAGAGCCACAGAGTAAGCCCAGGTGTGTCTGCCGCCAATGACCTTGCCATTTCCCCAGGACACTCAGCATCCCCAGCTGCTGGTTTTATTTCTTGAGATCAAATAAGAAAGTGTCGATTGTGTCTGAGAGTGCCGAACACTAGTGTAAGTCAATAATCCAATTCTTGGATTAAGACAAATCGTCTAAATACCCGTGTCCCTGCTTCTGCTCTGACAACCTCCACATCAGC
>JAQQAC010012408.1:884623-933699 GCA_029783875.1 Phataginus tricuspis | reverse complement strand
CTCCCTTTCTCCCTTCCTCCCTTCCTCCCTTCCTCCCTCCCTCCCTTCCTCCCTTCCTCTCTTCCTTCCTTTCCTCCCTCCCTCCCTTCCTTCCTTCCTTCCTTTCCTCCCTCCCTCCTTCTCCTCTTTCTTCCCTTTCCTCCCTCCCTCCTCCCTTTCCTCCTTCCCTCCTCCCCTCCCTCCTTCCCTCCTTCCTTCCCTTCCTTCCCTCCTTCCTCCCTTCCTTCTTCTTTTAAATCTTTCCATTTTTTACGTAAGGAATCTGAGGCTTATGGAGGTTAAGTAGCTTTCACTCCATTGGCAAGCATTAGAGCTCCGATCGAACCCCAAATCTGTCTAAATCTAAAGTTTCTGCTCACAGCTCGGTCAGAATCTTAAATGCCTACTGGGGCTGGCTGGCTACATAAATGAGTGAAAAGATCTAGGCAGAAGAAGTATTTCACTTTCCTTTAATTTCATAAGAGCACAAGTAAAATAACAAAAGAAAACGTACACTTTGTTTTATACTCCGGATATAGTAAAGAGTAATATAGATTGTAGGATAAAAAAGTATGCGCCCTATCTAAGAGGGGCAGCTGTTAACCAGGTTGGCTGATGGAAGTTTGTCCTCATCTATGCCAGATCTTTTGATTTTAGAAGAAAAGCTGGATGTCTGGAATCTTAAGAAAAATCTTTCTATTTCTAAGTATTAATGATTACTTAAAAAATCATGTAAGCAAAAATTATATAGGCAAAAGATAAAATGTAACCCATCCTGACTGTATCTGGTTCACAGGATGCCAGTTCATTATTCCTGTCTAGCACTAGGCTGTCTCCAAGACTATTCCATAGCATCAGCTGAGCACCTGCAGGAAAGCCGTCAGGTTGCTCAGCTCAGGACTGGGGTGCAGCAGGCAGCCATCAATATAGTTGTGTTGTTGCTCATGGTCGGCATTTACTCTGAGGATGCTGGATATACTGCATGTCATTTTTGGATGGATTCTTTTGAATAAACCAATTGCCTTAATACAACAACTCAGTCCTTAATACAACAAGGACAGATTTAATTATCTTCATCTTGCCGGTAAGTAAATTAATACTTATCCTGGTTAGAAAGTTCACTCACCCAGCTGTACATAGTCAACCTGGGATGTTAGACTCAGCACGGACCCAATGTTCTCTTCATTCTGTAAAGTTTCCTCTATCTTTGAGGTGGTTTTTATAACTTCAAGTTATGGAACATTTTCTCTTTTATACCATCTAGTGAGAATCTGAGACAAAGAGGAAAGTAAGGGACAGGAATCATCTTTCAGGAGAGAAGATACCTTTACCTCCCTTCATCATCCCCACCACCACCACCAGGTCTTCTAGGCATGGAAGAAAAAACCTGATAGGATGAAGGAGGAAGAAAACAAGAATCTGCTTCTTCATAGTCCAGAGGCTTCAACATTGAGGTGAGACACTCCCACATTCTGTAGATGACTGCAAGGACAGGCACACAGGGAGGGGAATGGCCAGTGGAATGCCAGCCTGGATCATGAGCCGGGCAGATGCCAACCAGTTGTCTCATGGTCTAAGTCAGACCCTGAACCCCTTATATAAAGACAGCCCTCGGTCCAGATGCCTCAGCCTGAATGACTGCTTGCCTGTGAGGAGGGTAAGTCTAGGGTTTGGGTCCTGGGATTGGGGTGTAGATGATGCTTAGGGAGTGTCAGATTCCCAGGAGTGAGAAATAGTGAGGGGAGAAGCTGGGAGCAGAGGACGAGTGGTACAGCACCCTGAGGAGAAAAGTCTGGTGGACTTTCAGGTGATAACCCTGACCTCATCATCAGGTTTCATTTTCTCTCATCAGGACCTGTGTCCTTGGAAAAGATGAATTACTAATTTACACCTTGCAAGCAGAGTTGTATGTAGGAGGCTTACTGTCCCCAAAGGCATACGTATTTAGATATTCTCTATAAAAGAATGGAAAGCTTTACTCTTCATTAGAAGCATTTTCAGCATTTCAAAAACTTATTGAGAAATGTTTTGTTGGATGAACTGTTTGTCACATGAGCCCCTGAGCCGTGCTGGTCACTGGGACTTCCTGAATTCGGGAAGGAGAGCAGACCGAGGACTGTCCCCTGCTCTCCCTGGCTGCGTGTGGTGTTGGAGTATGCCTGTGTTCCCCAGCCATGGTGGCAATGTTCTTGCTGTGTAGAGCTTTCTGTGGGGCTGAATATCAGTCATGTAATTTGGGAAACTTGCACTTTCTGGGTTACCCCATCTTAGGTAACTGTGCCCTGCCTGTCAGAGGGGCTGGGGAGAAAGCGCTGCTGAAACTAAGAAAACTGTTCCACTTAAGGTGATTAACTAAATAGCAACCTGCCTGGACAAGTTGCCATGCTGGTTCTGAGCCTTTCCAAGCCTCATGTGTTTTGTATGTGCATGTTTTGCACATGCCCTTGAGGGCCTGTTTAAACAAATTCACCTAAAAAGATTGAATATAGAGAAATAAATCTTTTAAGCTGGGTTTGCCCCGCTTACATGCTTTTACTTTCCAGTGGGTGCTTTGAGTGCACATGGTACCTGAGTGCCGGGAAAAAGCACTCAGAAATTCCCATATGTGAGTTTTTACCTGTTTGGACACATGCGTGCTGCCACTGTGTGCATGTGAGGATATCCCAGCTCCCGTAGGTGTGGAGCCCCACATTGGGCTAGTCTTAGGAGCATGGTGCTTTTTCTACTTCCGGCAGAGCTCCCACCCATCACTTAGGACCTGGGGAAGCCCTAGGGGTTCTTTTCTTATCAGCGCCCTCTTGTGCTGGATGCTGGTAGGCCACCCTCCTGAGGGAGCCCCTAGGCACCTGCAATGCTGGCTGTGCCTTTGAAGGCCCCTTACTTACATCAGGACCTAAGTCAGGTCGTTTAGCAGATCCAAGGCAGGTCTCATGGCTGGTGGTGATTAATCTTGAGTCCAGATAACCCAGTAAGGATTCTTGGGTAAAGATTTAGGGTTGGGGAGGAAAAGCCAAGGAAGAAGCAAGGGGTCTTCCCTTTGGTCCTGGATTCTCTTCTCCAACAACTCTCACCCTCCCCACTCTGCTCTTCCCACCCTCAGATCCTGCTCACTCTCCTGCATCAGAGCCATGTGCGACCGGAAGCAGATGCAGTGTTGCCCGGTGCTCCCTGAGTGCTGTGTAAAGGGCTCCTCTCTCTGCCCCTCTAAGTCCCCCTGTGCCAAGAGGCAGGTAGTGGCCCAAGCCCCCTCTGAAATGCAAATTGTGGAATGCCCGGCACGATCCCCCATTCAAGTTTCCCAGATGAAATGCCAGGCTCCATGCCAGTCCCAGACCACCCAGGCGAAGTGCCAGGCTCCATGCCAGTCTCAAATCTCCGGTGCTCAATGCCAGGGCCCGTGCCAAGCTGAGGTTTCCCATGTGCAGTGGGAAGCCCCACGCCCTGTTCAGACCAGCTATGTGGAATGTGCTCCAATTTGTTATACAGACAGCCGTTATGTGGAATGCCCAGTCCAGACCTATGTGCCCTGTCCTCAGCCTGTTCGGCCTCATGTAGTCTGCCCTGCAGTGTACCAGACTCAGCAAAGATTCTTGCCCCAGCTCCAATATCAGGACTCCTATGGCAGCCGTGCTCCCCAGCATCAATCTCGGTCTTCATTTAGCACTTACGCACCCCAGTGCCAGACTCAGGGCTCTTACAGGAGCTTCACCACACAGCGTTACTCTCAGAGCACTAGCAGATGCCTCCCTCCTCACCAGCTGCAGCGTTCTTACCGCAGCTGTTCCCTCCCACCACGATGTTCTGAGCCCTACTACAGAAGCCGCCTGCCATCAATATGTTCTGCAGGTTCCTATAACTACTGCACTCCACCCCGCCGCTCTGAGCCCATCTATAGTACTGGCTGTCCTCAGGGTCCCACTTCAGGCAGCTCTCGGAGATCTGGACCCAAGTGCCGAATAGAGATTTCCTCCCCCCGCTGCCCCAAGCAGGTTCCCCCACGAAAGTGTTCTATTCAGATTCCTCCCATCAGACGCTGTTCTGACAGTTCTGCCCCACGATCTTCCTGGGGTGCTTCCTGCCCAGAGCTGAGGCCACAACCACTCCCAAGATTCTGTCCATCCCGGCGTCTGGATCAATGTCCGAAGCCATCACTGCAGAGATGCCCACATCCTGCTCCACGTCTATACCCACGCCCAGGACGATGCATAAACCCAGAGCCCCACCTCTGTCCTCCACCACGGCGACTTTCGGAACCCTGTCAGTGTCCAGAACCATATCCAGCCCCACGTCCTCGCCCAGTACAATGTGAGCCAGCAGAGCCACGCCCATGTCCACAGCACTGTGAGCTCCCAGAACCTTGCCCGCCGCCAGAGTCAGTTCCCCTTCCAGAGCTCTGCCCAAGCCCAGAACCAGGTGTGGAGGCTCGGCACTATCCCAGCCCATGCTTGGGTCCAAATCCAGTTCCATACCCAGGAGACCTAGGCTGTCATGAATCCAATCCATGCCGCCTGGACACCGAGGCCCCCAGCTGTGTTTCAGCTGGTTGTACCCAGTGGCAACAGAGTGGTGCTAACTGTAGACCTTGTGACATATTTCCAGAGCCACAGGGTCTCGGTGGCTGCGAGGACCAAGGAGGACCTTGTACTGGAGGGAAAGGGGGTAGCTGTGCTGGAGTAAAGGGTGCCAATTTTTAAAAAAGAAGTATGGCTGAGATGCCTCTGCCTCCTACCATGAAAATGTTGCTCCTCCTTTCTCGGCTGCCACAATTTCCAACACCTTGCTGTTTGCATCTCTCCAAAGACTTTCAGAGGCTGCCTGCTGCAGAGGTGATGTCCAAACTTCTTTTCGTGTCACCTCAGGACACACACATGGGTCTCAGACAATTCTCCAGCCTCACACCTGACTCCTCCTCTGTACATATTACATATCCTTAGTTCTTGTTAGACCAGCATGGCCATCAGGATGCATCAAGATGTTTCCCAGAACATACCTTTGGTATTGTCTCCAAGCTTCCGCTCATTCTGTGCCCACTTCTTGGACCACTTCTCTGCTACTCCCATCACCTGAAATCCAGCCCATCTTTCAGGACCTCTTCTCTGGAGCCTTTTATGCTTGCTCCTATCCACAGAAGCCTGTGCTGACTTCCTAGAACTCATTGAATTGTCTACACCATCCACTTTGCAACTGCCTTTCAAACATCTCTTGAATGGCTGTTTCATGTTCGAGTGTGTCTACCTTACCTGGCCAGCTAGGCTGTACACTCCCATTTGAGTGGAGTCAGAATATCCCTACAGCCCTGTGCTCCTCCTGGGGTGGGCAGCGGCTCAGCAAGGCTTGTGGGTTGGTAGCTCAAACCATGATCTGTCCTGATGGGCAACTCTAAGACCAGAGATCAGAGAAACACATGGAACAATAAAGATGATGATACCTTCAGCCTGAGTCCTGCATTAATGCCTGTTTTTTGCTCCTTCATTACTCTCTGGGATGAGTTGGTTTTTTTCTTATTAATTACTTGTTTTCCTGGGTTTATTGTACACATGGTCTGAGCTCTCCTTAGGCTAGACCAGGTAGGCTGCCTGGTGGGTTTCCTTTCTCCCTTCAGTGTCCTGCCCCTTGAGGGGAAAGGATGGATGAAGAGGCCTGAGGAATGAAGTAACAGGGAGGATACCTCTTAAACCTGAATGTAGTGGTAAAAGTCTTAGGCCTGGGCTGGGCACATCACAGAGCTCTGGAGTCATAGTCATAGCTGTGCACACTCTGTGGAGTCAGAGAGGAGCAAGGGAGCCCATGGAGTCTCTCTGGGATACTCCACACAGATACACTCTTCTTGTCTTCAGAGTAAACTATTTTCTTTTTGGCATCATTAATATACAATTACATTTGCAAGATTATGGTTACTAGACTCCCCATATCATCAAGTCCCCACCACATACCCCATTACAGTCACTGCCCATCAGCGTAATGAGAAGTTATAGAATCACTACTTGTCTTCTCTGTGTTGTACAGCCCTCCCCATGACCCCACCCTATGTCAGCTAATAGTAATGCCCCATTTTACCCCCTGTCCTTCCCTTCTCACTCATCCTCCCAGTCCCTTTCACTTTAGTAACTGTTAGTCCATTTTTCGGTTCTGTGAGTCTGCTGCTGTTTTGTTCCTTCGGTTTTTTTCTTTGTTCTTATACTCCACATATGAGTGAAATCATTTGATACTTGTCTTTTTCTATCTGGCTTATTTCATTGAGCATAATACCCTCTAGCTACATACATGTTGTTGCAAATGGTAGGATTTGTTTTCCTCTTATGGCTGAAAAATATTCCACTGTGTATATGTACCACTTCTTCTTTATCCATTCATCTACTGATGGACACCTAGGTTGCTTCCGTTTCTTGGCTATTGTAAATAGTGCTGTGATAAACATGGGGGTGCATATCTCTTTTTCAAACTGGGCTGCTGCATTCTTAGGGTAAATTCCTAGGAGTGGGATTCCTGGGTCAAATGGTATTTCTATTTTGAGTTTTTTGAGGAACCTCCATACTGCTTTCCACAATGGTTGAACTAATTTGCATTCCCACCAGCAGTGTAGGAGGGTTCCCTTTTATCCACATCCTCGCCAACATTTGTTGTTGTTTGTGTTTTAGATGTTGGCCATCCTCACTGGTGTGAGGTGATATCTCATTGTGGTTTTAATCTGCATTTCTCTGATGATTAGTGATGTGGAGCATCTTTTCATGTGCCTGTAGGCCATCTGAATTTCTTCTTTAGAGAAGTATCTATTCATGTCCTCTGCCCATTTCTTGATTGGATTATTTGCTTTTTGTTTGTTAAGGTGCGTGAGTTCTTTATATATTTTGGATGTCAACACCTTATCAGATACGTCATTTATGAATATATTCTCCCATACTGTAGGATGTCTTTTTGTTCTACTGATGATGTCCTTTGCTGTACAGAAGCTTTTCAGCTTGATATAGTCCCACTTGTTCATTTTTGTTTTTGTTTCCCTTGCCCAGGGAGATATGTTCATGAAGAAGTCGCTCATATTTATGTCCAAGAGATTTTGCCTATGTTTTTTCCTAAGAGTTTCATGGTTTCATAACTTACATTCAGGTCTTTGATCCACCTTGAGTTTACCTTTGTGTATGGGGCTAGACGGTAGTCCAGTTTCATTCTCTTACATGTAGCTGTCCAGTTTTTCCAACATCAGCTGCTGAAGAGGCTGTCATCTCCCCATTGTATATCCAAGGCTCCTTTATCAATTATTAATTGACTGTAAATGTTTGGGTTAATGTTTGGATTTTCTATTCTGTTCCACTGGTCTGTGGGTCTGTTTTCGTCCCAGCACCAAATTGTCTTGATTACTGTGGCTTTGTAGTAGAGCTTGAAGTCAGGGAGCGTAATTCCCCCTGTTTGATTCCTCCTTCTCAGGATTGCTTTGGCTATTCAGGGTCTTTTCTGGTTCCATTTGCATTTTAGAATTATTTGTTCCAGTTCAATGAAGAAAGCTGTTGGTAGTTTGATAGGGATTGCGTTGAATCTGTAGATTGCTTTAGGTAGCATAGCCATTTTGACAATATTTATTCTTCCTTGTAAAGAGCATGGGATGCATTTCCATCTGTTAGTGTCTTCCTTAATTTCTCCTAGGAGTGTCTTGTAGTTTTCAGAGTACAGGTCTTTCACTTCCTTCATTAGGTTTATTCCTAGGTATTTTATTCTTTTTGATGCAGTTGTGAATGGAATTGTTTTTCTGATTTCTCTTTCTGTTAGTTCATCGTTAGTGTATAGGAAAGCAACAGATTTCTGTGTGTTAATTTTGTATCCTGCAACTTTGCTGAATTCAGATATTAGTTCTAGTAGTTTTAGAATGGAGTCTTTAGGTTTTTTA
This sequence comes from Phataginus tricuspis, assembly GCA_029783875.1. NCBI lineage: Eukaryota > Metazoa > Chordata > Mammalia > Pholidota > Manidae > Phataginus > Phataginus tricuspis. The sequence continues at coordinate 925,841 of JAQQAC010012408.1, read as the reverse complement.
TGTACAGTATCATGTCATCTGCAAATAGTGACAATTTGACTTCTTCTTTACCAATCTGGAAGCCTTGTATTTCTTTGTTTTGTCTGATTGCCATGGCTAGGACCACCAGTACTATGTTGAATAACAGTGGAGAGAGTGGGCATCCCTGTCTTGTTCCCGATCTTAGATGAAAAGCTTTCAGCTTCTCGCTGTTAAGTATGATGTTAGCTGTGGGTTTGTCATATATAGCCTTTATGATGTTGAGGTACTTGCTGTCTATACCCATTTTGTTGAGAGTTTTAATCATGAATGGATGCTGAATTTTGTCAAATGCTTTTTCAGCATCTATGGAGATGATCATGTGGTTATTGTTCTTCTTTTTGTTGATATGGTGGATGATGTTGATGGATTTTCGAATGTTGTACCATCCTTGCATCCCTGGGATGAATCCCACTTGATCATGGTGTATGATCCTCTTGATGTATTTTTGAATTCGGTTTGCTAATATTTTGTTGAGTATTTTTGCATCTATGTTCATCAGGGATATTGGTCTGTAATTTTCTTTTTTGGTGAGGTCTTTGCCCGGTTTTGGTTTTATAGTGATGCTGGCTTCATAGAAAGAGTTTGGGAGTATTCCCTCCTCTTCTATTTTTTGGAAAACTTTAAGGAGAATGGGTGTTATTTCTTCTCTGTATGTGTGGTAGAATTCAGAGGTGAATCCATCAGGTCTGGGGGTTTTGTTCTTGGGTAGTTTTTTGATTACCGATTCAATTTTGTTGCTGGTGATTGATCTGTTTAGTTTTTCTGTTTCTTGCTTGGTCAGTTTTGGAAGGTTTTATTTTTCTAAGAAGTTGTCCATTTCTTCTAGGTTTTCCAGCAAAGGCACTTTCTATCACTTTTTCTCTCTCTTCTTATTCTTCTGGTAACCTATAATGCAAATATTGTTCTGTTTGGATTGGTCATGCAGCTTTCTTAATATTCTTTCATTCCTAGAGATCCTTTTTTCTCTCTATGCTTCCGCTTCTCTGTACTTCTGTTCCATGATTTCTTTTCTGTTAACAGTCTCTTGCACCTCATCCAGTCTGCTCTTAAGCCCGTCTATCGACTGTCTCATTTAAGTAATCTCCCTCCGGACTTCATCCCTTAGCTTTTGCATATTTCTCTGTATGTCCATCAGCATTGTTATGACTTTTATTTTGAATTATTTTTCAGGAATATTGGTTAAATCTATCCCACCAGGCCCTCTCTCTGGAGTTGTCTGAGTGATTTTTGACTGGACCAGATTCTTTTGTCTTTTTAGGGTGATAGAAGTGGTTGCAGGCAGGTGGCACATGTGTCAGCTGGGAGAAAAAGTCCCTTCCTGCTTGTTGTTCACCTTGCCCTTATCCACAGCCTGTGCAGGTTACCTGCACACCAGCAGGCAGTCTCTGGGATAATCTCCTGAGCTGCCATGGGTGGGGCTGCCCTTAGGCTAGCCTAGAGCACTGCGGGGGGTGGCATCCATGCCGGGTGTGTTCTACTGCGAGGACGGTACTCCTTTGTGCTTTCCAGACCTTGCTCTGGCTTCCCCTGCCTGAGCCGGTTATCCGCACACTGGGAAGCAGTCGCTGGGATAATTCCCTGAGCTGCCCTGGGTAGGGCTGCCCTCAGGCTAGCCTAGAGCACTGTGTGTGGGGGGGTTGCAGTCATGCCAGGTGCATTCTATGGCAAGGATGGCACCCCTTTGTGCCTTCTGGACCTTGCTCTGGCTTCCGCAGCCCGTCCCAGTTAGCTGTGCGCTGGGAGGAGACTCTGTGTGGTTGCTGTGGGTGAGGCTGCTCTCCAGCTGCACTGCAGCTGTGACGAGTCAGCCGGTCTGTTTGCATCACCGGCTGAGGGGAATGAATGGCAGGCTTCTTATCGCCATGAAGGGCTTCAGGGCTGCTTTACCCAGCAGGGGGTTAGGGGGCCCGAAGTTGTTCAAGATTCCCAGCCTGCTGGGCTGAGTGTGCTGGGACGATTTTTTCATCTGTTGGGCCCTTGTCCCTTTAAAAATTAAAAAAAAAGCGCCTTATTTTCTTTTGTCCCAGGGGAGCCGGCTGTGGGGATTCACTGCAGTCTCCGTCTCGGATCCTGCCCTTCCATTTCTCTAATCTCCAGTCCACCATGTGATATGTGTCTGTGCTCCTGGTGCAGATCACAAGGGCTGGTTATTTAGCAGTCCTGTGCTTCCACTCCCTCCCCACTCTGATTCTTTTCCTCTGGCCTGTGAGCTGGGGTGGGGGGAGTGCTCAGGTCCCGCTGGGTCACGGCTTTGTATCTTACCCTTTTCATGACATGCTGAGTTCTCGCAGATGTAGATGTAGCCTAGCTGTTGTATTGTATCTTCTGGTCTCTCTTTTAGTAGTAGTTGTATTTGTTGTATTTTCAAGAATATATATGGTTTTGGGAGGAGATTTCTGCTTCCCTGCTCACACCACCATCCTGACCCCAACATCTATTTTGTTTTTTTTGACATAATAGAAAAGGGACCATCTGAGGTCATCTGTTTTACTTGATTGCTCCCAATTTCCATTGACAATGGTTGGTCTTGGCTACATGAAGGTGGGGCTTGGAGGGGCAGGAATGGGTGGGGTGCCTCTTCCACCCACTCTCTGCAGAAGTTCCTGGGGATGGGCCCTTTCCCAGAGGGAGAGAGTGCTCTGAGGCCACTCTGAAGTTTGCAAAGGATGAAAAGGGCTTCTCCTAGGACAGCAGGGGCTGGCTCTAGCTTGGGCGTGTGGCTTCACAGGAGAGTGAGGGTGGCATTGGGTTGTTCCAGAGCTCATGACAGACATGAGGACTTGCTCTTGGACAGCAAGGAACTTTGCTCAGCATTTCCCAGAGTTAACTTTTTTGATTAAATATATATCTAACTTTGTATATTCCTTCATAGGAATAAAGTAACCTTTAAAGCCAAGTAGTTATCATTTATAATATATATATATGACTGACTAAATATGTATATATATATATATCTTTAATGCCTACAAAAGCCCATCACACAGGAATTATAATCTTGCCATTCTGCAGATGCGGAACTCAGAGCACACAGGACTTACATGACTTGCCTGAGCCGCACAGTCAGACTTGACCCCCAGTCTACCTACTTTTCTATGGTATGTGGTTACTTTTCATCATGGTCACAGTCCCTGCCTCGACCAGAAATCTTTCCTGTATTAACCCAGTTGTTTTCCCAAGATAATTTTGGAGTTATCTCATTTGTTCAATAGGTTATTTTCACCAGTTCTACATTTGCTCCCTTAAAATGCAGGTTGCTGTGGGACTGTATCTGTTCTGCGGCACATGCCTCCAGGGGCCTGGCAGGGCCTGAAAGATTCCCACAGGGTATCCCTAGGCTTCCATTGACCTGGGGTAGGAGTAGGAAAAATAGGATGGGGAGAGGCTTGGAAGCCCTAGATATGGAATTCTCATTAGATCTCTCCCCCTATTCTCTCAAACATACTGTGGGACAAGAACCCCCTCATCTGGAGGGTGAGTGGGAATGGTCCATACCTTGAAGATACAGAAGAAACACAGGCATGGCTGTGAGAGAAGAACATTCAATCCTAAGAATCCCCATCATCCATAGGTTCAGGGTACAGGTCACCACACAATCTCTTTATTGCAATGATCCACGACCTGCCTGTTCCCTGGGATAGACTCTGGTTCCCAGAATAATTAGGCCTGGATATGAAAAGGGATTGGATGATGGTAGAATAGATGGGCCTCTCGGTGAATTGGGCTAGGGCTGAGCCAAGGAAACCCCAATGGCCCTGTGCTCCCTCATGGTCCAGGACTGTGGAGGAGCCAGCCTCAGTGCGACCCCTATAGCCAGAGGAGTCCACAGCCTGACGCTTCTATCTCCTGGGGCGCTAGTCTGAATTACTCTCAAAGATCCTCCACTTTCTCTGACAGGATTCTCAGGCTTGACCTTCCAGGAAGGCCCCCAGTGAATAGCTACAGTCCATCTATAGCATGTCAGAGGAAGAGGGATCCCAGGACTATGTGTGTCTGCATGTCGGTGTTGTGGACCTTGCATATTTCTTAATGTGTACCTAGGAGTCTGTCTTTATGTTTATTTTATGAACATTCTTTTTTTAAATTTATAATTTATTTCGGTATCATTAGTCTACAATTACATGTCCAATATTATGATTATTAAACTAACCCCTTCATCAGGTCCCCGCCCACGAACCCCATTACAGTCACTGTCCATCAGTGTAGTGAGATGCTATAGAATCATTACTTGTCTTCTCTGAGTTGTACAGCCTTGCCCACACCCCCCCAACATTACGTCTGCTAATAGAAATGCCCCTTTTCCCCCTTGTCCCTCCCTTCCCACCCATCCTTCCCAGTCCCTTTCCCTTTGGTCACTGTTATTCCGTTCTTGGGTTTTGTAAGTTTGCTGCTGTTTTGTTCCTTCAGTTTTTTTCTTTGTTCTTATACTCCACATATGACTGAGATCATTTGATATTTGTCTTTTTCCGCTTGGCTTATTTCACTGAGCATAATACCCTCTAGCTACATACATGTTGTTGCAAATGGTAGGATTTGTTTTCTTCTTATGGATTAATAATATTCCATTGTGTATATGTACCACATCTTCTTAATCCATTCATCTACTGATGAACACTTAGATTGTTTCCATTTCTTGGCTATTGTAAATAGTGCTGTGATAAACATAGGGGTGCATATCTCTTTTTCAAACTGGGCTGCTGCAGTCTTAGGGTAAATTCCTAGGAGTGGAATTACTGGGTCAAATGGTATTTCTATTTTGAGTTTTTTGAGGAATCTCCATACTGCTTTCCACAATGGTTGAACTAATTTGCATTCTCACCAGCAGTGTAGAAGGGTTCCCTTTCTCCACATCCTCGCCAACATTTGTTGTTGTTTGTGTTTTGGATGTTGGCCATCCTCACTGGTGTGAGGTGATATCTCATTGTGGTTTTAATTTGCATTTCTCTGATGATTAGCGATGTGGAGCATCTTTTCATGTGCCTGTTGGCCATCTGAATTTCTTCCTTGGAGAAGTGTCTATTCATGTCCTCTGCCCATTTCTTAATTGGATTATTTGCTTTTTGTTTGCTGAGGTGCATGAGTTCTTTATATATTTTGGATGTCAACCCCTTATTGGATACGTCATTTATGAATATATTCTCCCATACTGTAGGATGTCTTTTTGTTCTACTGATGGTGTCCTTTGCTGTACAGAAGCTTTTCAGCTTGATATAGTCCCACTTGTTCATTTTTGCTTTTGTTTCCCTTGCCCGGGGAGATATGTTCATGAAGAAGTCGCTCATATTTATGTCCAAGAGTTTTTTGCCTTTGTTTTTTCTAAGAGTTTTATGGTTTCATGACTTACATTCAGGTCTTTGATGCATTTTGAGTTGACTTTTGTGATGAGGTTAGACAGTAGTCCAGTTTCAGTCTCTTATATGTAGCTGTCCAGTTTTGCCAACACCAGCTGTTGGAGAGGATGTCATCTCCCCATTGTATATCTAAGGCTCCTTTATCAAATAATAATTGACTGTATTTGTTTCGGTTAATGTTTGAATTTTGTATTCTGTTACACTGGTCTGTGGGTCTGTTCTGGTGTCAGTACCAAATTGTCTTGATTACTGTGGCTTTGTAGTAGAGCTTGAAGTCAGGGAGCATAATTCCCCATTTTATTCCTCTTTCTCAGGACTGCTTTGGCTATTCGGGGTCTATTGTGGTTCCATATGAATTTTAGAATTATTTGTTCCAGTTCACTAAAGAAAGCTGTTGGTATTTTGATAGGGATTGCACTGAATCTGTAGATTGCTTTAGGTAGTATAGCCATTTTGACAATATTTATTCTTCCTAGCCAAGATCATGGGATGAATTTCCATTTGTTAGTGTCCTCTTTAATTTCTCTTCGGAGTGTCTTGTAGTTTTCAGGGTATAGGTTTTCACTTCATTGGTTAGGTTTATTCCTAGGTATTTTATTCTTTTTGATGCAATTGTGAATGGAATTGTTTTTCTGATTTCTCTTTCCATTAGTCCATCATTAGTGCATAGGAAAGCTACAGATTTCTGTGTATTAATTTTGTATCCTGCAACTTTGCTGAATTCACATATTAGTTCTAGTAGTTCTGGAGAGGAGTCTTTAGGGTTTTTTATGTACAATATCATGTCATCTGCAAATAGTGACAATTTGACTTCTTCTTTACCAATCTTGATGCCTTGTATTTCTTTCTTTTGTTTGATTGTCGTGGCTAGGACCTCCAGTACTATGTTGAATAACAGTGGGGAGACTGTGCATCCCTGTCTTGTTCCTAATCTTAGATGAAAAGCTTTCAGCTTCTCACTGTTAAGTATGATGTTAGCTGTGGGTTTGTCATATATAGCCTTTATGATGTTGAGGTACTTGCCGTCTATACCCATTTTGTTGAGAGTTTTAATCATGAATGGATGCTGAATTTTGTCAAATGCTTTTTCAGCATCTATGGATATGATCATGTGTTTTTTCTTCTTTTTGTTGATGTGGTAGATGGTGTTAATGGATTTTCGAATGTTGTACCATCCTTGCATCCCTGGGATGAATCCCACTTGATCATGGTGTATGATCCTCTTGATGTATTTTTGAATTCATTTTGCTAATATTTTGTTGAGTATCTTTGCATCTACATTCATCAGGGATATTGGTCTGTAATTTTCTTTTTTGGTGATGTCTTTGCCCGATTTTGGTATTAGAGTGATGCTGGCTTCATAGAATGAGTGTGGAAGTATTCCCTCCTTTTCTATTTTTTGAAAACTTTAAGGAGAATGGGTGTTATGTCTTCTCTATATGTCTGCTAGAATTCAGAGGTGAATATATCTGGTCCGGGGTTTTGTTCTTGGGTAGTTTTTTGATTACCAATTCAATTTCGTTGCTGGTGATTGGTCTGTTTAGTTTTTCTGTTTCCTGCTTGGTGAGTCTTGGAAGGCTCTATTTTTCTAAGAAGTTGTCCATTTCTTCTATGTTTTCAAGCTTGTTAGCATATAGATTCTCATAATATTCTCTCATAATTCTTTTTATTTCTATGGGGTCTATCGTTATTTTTCCTTTCTCATTTGTGATTCTGTTTATGTGTGTAGATTCTCTTTTTCTCTTAATGAGTCTTGCTAGGGGTTTATCTATTTTGTTTAATTTTTCAAAGAACCAGCTCTTGGTGTATTGATTTTTTCTATTGTTTTATTCTCAATTTTATTTATTTCTTCTCTGATCTTTATTATGTCCCTCCTTCTGGTGACTTTGGGCCTCATTTGTTCTTCTTTTTCCAATTTCAGTAACTGTGTCTTTAGACTATTCATTTGGGAATGTTCTTCCTTCTTGAAATAGGCCTGGATTGCAATATACTTTCCTCTTAGAACTGCCTTTGCTGCAACCCAGAGAAGTTGTGGCTTTGTGTTGTTGTTTTCATTAGTCTCCATATATTCTTTGATTTCTGTTTTGATTTGGTTGTTAACCCATTGACTAATTAGGAGAATGTTGTTAAGTCTCCATGTATTTGTGAGCCTTTTTGTTTTCTTTTTAAAATTTATTTCTAGCTTTATATCTTTGTCATCTGATTAGTTTTTGGTAGAATTTCAATATTTTTTAATTTACTGAGGTTCTTTTTGTGGCCTAGTATGTGGTCTATTCTGGAAAATGTTCCATGTGCATTTGAGAAGAATGTGTATCCTGTTGCTTTTGGGTGTAGAGTTCTATAGATGTCTGTTAGGTCCATCTGTTATAGTGTGTTGTTCAGTGCCTCTGTGTCTTATTTTCTGTCTGGCTGATCTGTCCTTTGGAGTGAGTGGTGTGTTGAAGTCTCCTAAAATGACTGCATTGCTTTATATTTCCTCCTTTAATTCTGTTAGTATTTGTTTCACATATGCCGGTGCTCCTGTGTTGGGTGCATGTATATTTAAACTGGTTATATCCTCTTGTTGGACTGACCCCTTTACCATTATATAATGTCCTTCTTTATCTCTTGCTACTTCTTCGTTTTGAAGTCTATTTTGTCTGATACAAGTACTGCAACACCTGCTTTTTTCTCCTTGTTGTTTGCATCAAATATCTTTTTCCATCCCTTCACCTTTAGTCTGTGTATATCTTTGGGTTTCAGGAGAGTCTCCTGTAAGCAGAATATAGATGGGTCTTGCTTTTTTATCCATTCAGTAACTCTGTGTCTTTTGATTGGTGCATTCAGTCCATTTACATTTAGGGTGATTATTGATAGATATGTACTTATTGCCATTGCTGGCTTTACATTCGTGGTTACCAAAGGTTCATGGGTAGCTTCTCTACTATGTAATAGTCTAACTTAACTTTCTTGTTAAGTTATTGTAAACATAGTCTGATGATTCTTTATTTCTCTCCCTTCTTATTCTTCCTCCTCCATTCTTTATATACTAGGTGTTTTATTCTTTGCCTTTAGTTAGTATTTGGATGGTCTGCTTTCTTTGCTATGATTTTATTTTCTCTGGTGACCTCTTTTTGCTTTAGGAGTGCTTCCCTCTAGAGCAGTCCCTTTAAGGTGTCCTGAAGAGGTGGTTTATGGGAGGCAAATTCCCTCAGCTTTCGCTTGTCTGGAAATTGTTTAATACCTCTGTCATATTTAAATGCTAATTGCACTGGATACAATATTCTTGGCTTGAGGTCCTTCTGTTTCATTACTTTAAATATATCATGCCATTCTCTTTTGGCCTTTTTTTGAGGTTTTTTTGAGGTTTCTGTTGAGAAGTCTGATGATAATCTGATGAAGTTTCCTTTGTAGGTGATATTTTTTCTCTCTCAATCTGCTTTTAATACTCTGTCCTTATCTTTTATCTTTGCCATTTTAATTATTATGTGTCTTCATGTTGTCTTCCTTGGGTCCCTTGTGTTGGGAGATCTGTAGGCTTCCATGGTTTGAGAGACTATTTCCTTCCCCAGCTTGGGGAAGTTTTCAACAATTATTTCTTTAAAGACATTTTCTATCCCTTTTTCTCTCCCTTCTTCCTCTGGCATTCCTATAATGTGACTATTGTTCCGTTTGGGTTGACCACACAGTTCTCTTAAAATTCTTTCATTCCTAGAGATCCTTTTATCTCTCTCTGCCTCAGCTTCTCTGTATTCCTGTTCTATGATTTCTATTCCATTAACAGTCTCTTGCATCTCGTCCAGTCTGCTACTAAGCCCGTCGATTGCTTGTCTCATCTCTGCATTGTCTTTCCTCACTTCCCTCACTTCCTCCCTTAGCTCTTGCATATTTCTGTGTAGTTCCATCAGTATGGTTATGACATTTATTCTGAATTATTTTTCAGGAAGATTGTGCATGTCCATCCCATCAGGCTCCCTCTCTGGGGTAGTCTGGTCTGGGGTTGTCTGGGTAAGCTTTGTTTGTACCATATTTCTCTGTCTTTTCATGGTGATAGAAGTGGTCAGAAAAAGAAAAAAAGAAGAAAGGGAAAATAGAGGAAAAAAAACCCCCATGCCTGCCACGTGTAGTTTCTGTGATCTTGTAGGTGGCGCTGCTGCTCCACTATTCTGCAGCCACGCCGCTCCGCTCGGCCCTTTGTGACTCCGCTTCTCGGGGTGCTGAGTCCTCTCAGGTGTAGCTGCAGTCTGGTGTTGTCCTGTATCTTCTGGTCTCTCTTTTAGGAATAGTTGTATTTGCTGTATTTTCATAAATATATTTGGTTTTGGGAGGAGATTTCTGCTGCCCTGCTCATGCCGCCATCTTCCTGGAAGACCTGTCTATATGTTTTAGAAGCTTGGGATTTTTAAAATGCCTTTGGCAATGGGGACTGTGACCTCAGCAGCATTGTTTAGGATGCCCTACAGCCCTTCACCACTGGCTTTGGATGGACCTTCCCAGTCGTCCCTTCCACTCCCCACCCTTGCCTTTCGCTGATGACTTGATGCCCAGCTTTCTGCCTTTTCCTTCTATCTCAAACATTTTGAATAAAACTTAAAGGGACTCCAGGACCAGGAATGAGGATTTGAATTTCAGAGCAAAAAGGACCATTTATAAAGCCATTAAAATGTGCTCAAGATCTGCAAGAGAGACTCCCCTTTGAATCTCACATTAATCTGAGGCAGTACACATGTTGTAAATATTGTCTGAATTTCAGTTTGGGGGACTATTGCCCAGAAATGCCAGTGCACTGGCCAAGTCACAAACAGAGGTTGGTTAGAATCTTAAGCCTTGACATCCAGCCTTGCTGCCTCAAAATGAGAACCTGGCTTCCAGAGGTAAGGGGCTAACTGGTCCAAGTGAATGTCAGAAAGATTGAGTCTAAAGATCATGCTTTCCACCTTGGAATCCTACTTATATCTCACTGCCAACCTCCATTCTTTCTCTCTTTCTGAACTTCCTGCCCTGGATTAGCGTCTTCACTACTGAATGAAGGAACTTCGCTCAGTGTTCTGAGAGGTTCCTTCCAAAACAGGTGGATTATACACAAACAGGCACTAAACCAGGGGAGGAATGACCTGGAAATCCACTTACAGACACAGAATTCTGGGATACATTCCAGACCAGCTTAATTGGATTTCCAGAGAGGCGATCTGAAAACTCCACTTGAAAATATTCGATCAGCTGGATGTCATTGCTACAGTGAATACCCAGGTTTATGAGGTTATTCAAAACCTACAAGGAAAGGTGAAACTTGTACAGATATGATCACAGCATGAGTAAGATGTGGACATTGTGGCAAAAATGGCGCTGACCAGTAGTCATTTTTTGTGGGAGGTTTTACTTAATTACTCTATGTGTGGAGACAAATCTACCATTTCCCAGTCTAGAAGCACCTCAAAACCAAGGAGTCTCTCCCTACCTCTCTCAGTCAGTCCCCAGCCCAACTGCCAACCAAAGCACAACGAATGTAGCTCTTGTGCATGGCTGAGGGAGAGGGCGTCCTGTCTATTACAGGTATTTGTACTGGGAGATGTTAGACCTCGTTTTGGTGTATCTCTCTTTTACCTAGGCATTACCCAATCAATAAAAGAGAGAAATTCCACATCCCATAGTTCATCCTACAGACTAGAATAATCCTGAATGAATAAGCAAATAGAACTGTCATGTGTAAGGTAATAGCTCAGCTCTTTATAAAGGAATAGATAGGTGTAGTCTAGGAATCATACAGGCAGTGCACATGTGGGTACTTCAGTGATGTACATGAGAACAGCCAGGTGGTGAATAAGACTTAGCCACAGTGTACTCCTGATTTCTGGCATGGTTGGATATCCCAGAGGCCTGAAACTGATTAGGAAGAGAACATGATGCATGATGTTCTATGTGCTTCTCCACCACCAGGGACCATCACTCATTCTTCCAAAAGATGAAGCTTCCTGACCTAGAAGGCTAAACTAGAAGTATCTAGAAGCCTAAAAATAATGCAAGCTATGCCGAACCTATGCATCCTGGTCCTTACCACATATTGTTATAGGAACCCTGAGCTGGGTTAACACCCCTCCTCTGTTCTCTAATGTTATACGTGTCAGGGAGAAAACCCAACTTATATCAACATATCTATTCATTTGATAAATACTTAATGAGACACAGCTATCTGCCAAGAAGTCTGCTTTGTCCCAGAAACACAGTGGTGAACAAGGCACACACTGTCTTGCTCATAGAGTTTGAAAGACAATAGAGTTTGTGAGAACTTCAACATGAAAGACACAGGGTGCCGTGGAAGTCCACAGTAGGGACACTTGAGTTGGCTGAGTGCTTAGAGGAGGTAACTACAACCAGAGAAAAGTGGGAGTTGTCTAATGAATGGACGGAAGAGGAGAATATTCCAGGCGGAGATAAGAGCAGGTATACTATCAGCATAACCACACAATGACAGACAATTGGATAAGTATTTCCTCTTTTCTTGACTATCCTTTCTAATTCCTAACACTTGTATAGTTCCAGGACTCTATTCTTATCCTGCTCTAGTGAACTTGTTAACATCCTAGAGGAAGACTTGAGAAGAAACTGAATTAAATTTCAAGTTATTAGGAACGATTGAAAAGTAGACATATGATTCAACATAGGTGAGAACAATGAATATAACCTGACAAGAAAAAATGTAACTAAGATAAATGTGAAGTTCTGAATTTAAGCTAAAGATTAACAGCACTTAAAGAAGAGGAGTGGGTATACATATAGGCACATATTGAGAAGGCTTAGCTGATTTAGTGTTGGCCAAGAATAAGAGTGTCTGGAAAATGGTGATAAACTTGTTTTTAGTAGTTAGCATGATAGTGCTGCTCTGCTGGGCCCAGACGGTGCGCAGCTGGGCAGTGCGGTCAGCCCCGGGGACGGGGAGTGAGGCTGGAGGGTGAGGGTCTGCTTTATGTCAGCTACCCCCTGGGGCAGAAAACGTGCATCCTTCCTCATACAACTTGGAAAGGTGCTATTATCTTCTCCAGTTTATAGACAGTGTCACACACACACACACACACACACACACACACACACACACACACACAGACATATCTAGCAGGGCGAACTAAATTGTCTGGTCACACATCTGAGGTCTGATAATGCTAGAATCCACAGCCAGGCTTATTTTGCTCCAAGACTTGGTCTGCCTCCCTGTGGAAGGAGGAGTACTTTTATCTTAAAAGGAGTAATATGTTGCTCCCTTCCATTATTTGAAAGGTTTTCTTTAAGAAAATAAAACTCAAGGAGGTGATATTCTAGCAGAGGAACAAATTAAAAAAAAAACAATGGATGTATTTTTTCCAAAATCATGTAACATATTAAAATACAGAACTGCGTTGGAATTAAGAACAAATACAGCAATGGAAATGATCTCGGCAGGCATCCCAGACAGCATCAGGGGAGGGGTACTGAGCTCCATGTGTTGGAGAAAGGGGATCAAAGGGGTGTGGAACTGAGAACCAGCAAGCTGAATAGGAAGGCATAGGAAAAAGGTCATGAGAAATGAGTGTGACTCCAGCTCCACCACTTAGTAGCAGAGAAGTCTTAGCTCAGGCAGTTTCCCTGACAGTTCCTTCTTCTATAAAAAAGATATATATACATATATATATATATATATATCTGTCTGGATCATTGAGAATAAAATTATTTTAAAACACTTCTTATATTATGAAACTCTACAAGTATATTTGCTTTTGGCAGTGAGATGCTCACCCCTAGAGGGGAAGAGTAGAGGAAAGTGAGGAGGATTGGTCCTGGGAAACTGCCTATTTGATGAATGAAATTGGCCATGTGGGTAAAATTGCAATATTTCCAGAATCTCTTGGCTGGCCTTAGTCCATCTTCATGTCAATAGGTGTTTACAAGGGGGGAGAGGTGAGCACACACTGGGAAGAGAGACATGGGCCAGCAGGAGCAGCTGCAGGGGAGAGACAATGGAACCAGGCTTCTTGTAAGCAATAAACGAGTTTCTCCCACTTATTTTTCTCCTTGACTGGTTTAAGCTTCACCAGTTTCAGAGTTTATTCACCCCAGGCTGAGAACACGCATCCCCAGGAGCTACAGGTGACAAGGGTAGGTCAAATCCAGGTCCAAACAGAGGCTGTTTGAGCAGAAGGAAAGCACAATAGGAATGAATGTGGTCAGCTGAGGCAAGTCAGGGGAGGCTTGGAGGAGGAGGAACTCAGAGTTGTTAAAAAGACACAGGGCCAACACGGTGTCATTTCTGCTCAGCCAAGTGACTGAATTTGGCCTTAATGCCTGACCTAATTGCAGTTTCAACCTCTCCCTGGAGTGGAATTTTAAACCAATCAGTCTGGAATTTCCTGATCACTAGTGAGGTAAGCTCCATAACACTTATGTATCATCCCCTTAAGAAGGATGGCCTTTCTTAAAACAACCCCTTCTTTTCTCTTGCTAATAATTTTTTGCCTCACCTTTCTGCTATTAAAACCTTTCATTTTGTACAATTCCTTGGAGCATCTCTCTACTACTTGCTAGGGGGGATACTGCCTGGTTCATGAATCTCTTACTAAAACCAATTAGATCTTCACATTTACTTGACTGAATTTTGTTTTTTAACAGAGTGAAGAGACATGGAATGGCAGACAGTAGAGGGATGGTGCTAGAAAATGGCTCAGGCAAAGTGCTGAATCTAAGAGTAAAAGATTCTGGGAACAGGAAGCTCAAATACCAAGGTGAATGCTGGGTTCAAGGATAGTGAGGGAAGCAGCTATCACAAATAGTCATGAGTGTACTGATGCCACCCAGCTAGACTGCCAATGGCATGGCTCCTTCGGTCAGCCAGAGGGAGAAGAAGTACCAGGAGGGGACGCTCTCAGTCAAACGAGAAATACTTTTTGATCTGGAATTGGAACTGGGCCCTTAGTCATTGAAAGGTCTCTGACTTGACCCAGCTTGTATAAAAAGACTGAATTGTGCAATCATTTAATTAAGCAGTTATTTCCACAGCATCTCATCAGCATTCTTCAAAAGTTTGTTCAGTCAGAAATCCAGGGGCTGCTTCCAATGAATATAGTCTCAATTCTCCTGCAGCAAAGCGGTTTCTCACCCTCAGCATTGGTGACACTTGGGGCTAGATAATCCTTTGGGGGTGCTGTCCTATGCATTGTGAGGTGGTGAGCAGCATTCCTGGCCTCTACCCACTAAATGGCAGTAACAGATGCAACCTCCTCCTCACCTGCTGTGAAGACTGTCTGCTATTATTCAACTGATTGTCAGTTATTTGTTTACTTTTTTCCTTAATTTTCATTCAGTTTGTATAATTTCAAGTTCAGCTTATCAAACTGTGCTTCTCTAGTTTACAATCTGTTCAGACCATCAGATGAATTTTTGACATTATATTTCATTTTGAACATACTCATTTTTACAGATATTATGTTTTTCATTTTTAGAATTTCCATTTGTTTTTGTTTTGAGCATGGGAAACAGGAAATTTATATTGTGACAATGCAAACAATTTTAACCTGAGTACTGACTAGGTCTGCTCTTAAATATTCCAGTGACACCATTTCATTTCACACTTGAAGGACATCTATTTGGCTACTTTATTCTGTTCACCCTTCCCTTTTTTATTTTAACTCCTCCCTTCAGACTTGCCCAGGAAACTGCAAATTCTCTTCACGTTAAAATTTAAGATAACATTCTATGTTCAGTTCTCTTTTCCTTTATTTATTGTATATCTACATTCATACAGCCACACTCACTGAGGCATAGAGGAGGGGAAAATTGTCATTTTAGTTTGAACAAGATCTGTCTACTTTAAAAGGTATCTGTGGCTTAAAAAACCCATGTCTGCATCTATTTCTATTTATGTCTATAAATCTATTATCTATCTATCTATATCTATCTATCTATCTATCTATCTATCTATCTATCATCTATCTATCTATCATCTATCTATCATCTATCTATCTATCATCTATCATCTATCTATCTATCTATCTATCTATCTATCTATCTATCTATCTATCTATCATCTATCTATCTATCTATCATCTATTTATCTATCATCTATATCTATCTATCTATCTCATCTACCTGTCTGTCTCTCTAAACTCCTGATCACAAAATGCTGCGTGCTACCTTGTCTACCTCCCCTTTG
This sequence comes from Phataginus tricuspis, assembly GCA_029783875.1. NCBI lineage: Eukaryota > Metazoa > Chordata > Mammalia > Pholidota > Manidae > Phataginus > Phataginus tricuspis. Next base: position 910,316 of record JAQQAC010012408.1, on the reverse strand, counting down.
CCATCTTCATTAATCTGTAGATCCTGAAAAGAGGACATTTCTGTCATTATGTCCATTTAAAAGATCAGAATGCTAACATTCAAAGAAGTTGAATATTTTGAAGAGATCTTTAAGGCCTCTTCTCAACCACTATGCTACACACACACACACACACTACAACTTAGACACCTAGATTTTCACACTAAATCATCTAGACCCAAAGTTCCAGATGGAAAATTGATATGTAGGGTTGAAGGAAGGGAAGAACTGTGTGACCAGGGTCCATAAGTGAGTACGTGGAAGTGAAGGGAGCCATCCTCACCAGAATATAAGGCAGTAGAGGTAGAGGATTCTGGGAATGGTTGTGTCCATTTCCATCCAGTACAGTCCAAATTTTAAACAGGTACTTTTCTAGCTGGGCAGGTGCCCTGAGCCCCACAGAGGGAAGCAGGGAGGAGCTCCCCATCATCATCTGGTCACAGGACCATGTGGGTGGCAGGAGCCAGTCTCCCCATGCCCAGGCTCTGTCTCACACGCTGGGACCAAGGCCACAATAAAATGGCCTTGTGGCCAGAGACCCTCCTATCACTGCCCTCCTGAGGTGCTCACAGACCCTGCACTGCCTGTGTGCCTGGCAAGTGTCCACTGGGAGTGGGAGCAAGGCTTTCCCCGAGGAATGCTCGTGCCAGAGCAGGGGGATGGCATCAGAACTGGGGCCCAAGGAAGGCTTCAGAGGTGGGGTCAGAAGTCAGAAGATGAGTTTTTAGGGAAGGACACAGATTTTGGATTCCCAGTCAGAAGAATCTTCTAGAACAGAGTTTGAAGTTTCCACTAAAATATCTCAAGAACACAGGCAGGCTCAAGGAAGATGACCTTACCCCGTTTTTCCTCCTAATTCTTCTCTTTATGGCTCAAGCTCCACTTCAGCAGCAGCAGCCTTCAGAGGCTTGGCCCCTGCCCCTTCCACAGAAGCTGGAGCCCTCGTTGGCCACAGCAGTCAAAGCTCTAGTGTCTGTGCCAGTGTGATGTGTGTGGCACCTGTGGGGGCTTAAGCAGCAGCTGCCAGCCCCAGGAGCAGAGCAGCCACCAGAACGGTACCACGGCAGTCCCCATCCTCGGCCATCCTCTACCTAAAGTGAAACAATAAGACAGATGATTTGCTCACTCTCTTGCTCTAGACTCCTCTTCTCTCGCTTGTAAATGTTGGAAGAGCGGCACACGTCTGGTCTCCGCTATATCTCCCCTTGCCATCTGTGCCCTGAAACACATTGCTTGTTTTCAAGACTTCCAGAGTCCTTGTAAACGTAACTCCTTCAACTCCTGGTTCTTATTAGAGCTGAAACCAATCCCTCAATATATAAGCCAAGGTCGAGTCAGGAAACACGTATTATGATATTTAGTCCAACAGACAGAACTTATATAAAGAACTGCCAAATTGGCGTTGGCACACTAAAAAGACCAATTGGGGTTAATAAGGGTTCATGGAGGCGGTGACTTCAATTACTAACATCCTGTAAATAAAGACAGGGAGATGCTGACCTTAATAAAACTTAGAAACTTCAAGAAGGGGGTCCCATGAAGCTGAAATTCAGGGCTTCTGAGGAGGCAGCCTTTCTTGAAAGAGAGGCTTGAATGGTTGGGACCCAGGCTTCTGAGGAGGGAATGCCAGCTGATAGGGGCTCTGGGGTCTCTAAGGGGTCACAACAGGGCTGACTCTGTGAGAGTTGGAAACACTGCATACTGGAACCTACTACTATTCCTGGAACAAATTGCCTTTGCTGGGGAGAGGAAGTAAGGTTGGAGGACATAAGTTTGGGTGACATGGAGAGATACAGAAGCAAACAGGAAGTAAACAGGCAGGCAGGAGTATGGCCTTTGTCTCTCCCCCAGTGTTCCAATCTCTTTCTAATTCCCTATATTGGCAGAGACTGGCAGGAAAGCATCTGGCCAAGGAGGAATGTGGTGTGCAGGGTTCCGACTCTAAGATCAGGAAGTCAGATAGTAAAGGGTGGGCTTGATGCTGAGTGACAGTAACCTAATATCCAGCACACCAAAGCAGTTAGGGAGACATATTATCCACCCTACTCAGCCATAACTCTCCTCGTTCTTGACATTTTTGATACTCTTCTTCCAAAGAATTTTACCATGTTCCCCCTTCAGCTAAAATTACAAAATGACCTCATTTAATAATAGTTTAAAAATGCAGGCTGCACCTAAGTGTCCATCAGTAGATGAATAGATTAAGAAGATGTGGTACATATACACAATGGAATATTATTCAGCCATAAGAAGAAAACAAATCCTACCATTTGCAACAACATGGATGGAGCTAGAGGGTACTATGCTCAGTGAAATAAGCCAAGCCGAAAAAGACAAGTATCAAATGATCTCACTCATATGTGGAGTATAAGAACAAAGAAAAAACTGAAGGAACAAAACAGCAGCAGACTCACAGAACCCAAGAATGGACTAATAGTTACCAAAGGGAAAGGGACTGGGGAAGATGGGTGGGAAGAGAGGGATAAGAGGGTAAAAGGGATATTACGATTAGCAGACGTAAGGTAGCGGGGGCACGGGGAGGGCTGTACAACTCAGAGAAGACAAGTAGTGACTCTATAGCATCTCACTATGCTGATGGACAGTGACTGTAATGGGGTTGGTGGGGGGGACCTGATGAAGAGGGTAGTTAAGTCACCATAATATTGCACATGTAACTGTAGGCTAATGATACCAAAATAAATTGTAAAAAAATAAATTAAAAAAAAATGCAGGCTGCAATATTACAAATAAACCTTCAAGGTCATTCTTCAAATGTAGTTCAAATAGTTTCTACTGTCACAAGTAGGATAAAAAGAGAATCACAACTTACACACATTCACACACACACAGAAAACAAGTTTCATGAAGAGTGTTAACAGCTTGGAAATAATATCCAGCTCTGTGAAAGATACAACTGCCTTCTGAAAGTTCTTATTTTCTGATTGGAGGTTTTAATAATGGATGGATGTAGGTCAGCTTTCTCCTTTGCCAGGAAGTTTCCCTAATACTTACCCCACTTTCATACCATTTTAACACTACAGTCCTTCAGTAATACTCTTGAATTATCCTCTCTCCTATACCTTCCTGAGTCTTTTCCTCCTGGGACTGCCCAAGATGTATTTCCTTTCTCCATCTGGCTTGGAGTTCCTACAACTTGTATGCCGTGTAATACCAGGTCTCTCCACATTAGGATCAAGGAAACTCAAAGGTCAGAGGCAGTATTTTAGGCCTCAAGTGAAAGACTTTCTAAATTCAGGGGACTTAGAGATGACATCGTGCAGGCAGCTTCCTGTGGACAAGGGCTGGGTCCCTGTCCCATCCTATGGGCTCCCTAAGGCAGAAAAGCCTGTGTGTCATCTCAGGAGGGGCTCCTCAAGGGAAGATAGGAAAACTCACGGGTACTCCCTCTAGAAGGGAGCACATTATCTCTTCGTTTTTCCTGTTTGTTCCAAGTCCCAAGGACCACAAACAACTCAAATGGGTCCTGAAATGTGCTTCAAGGTCAGAAACTCCACAGAAACAAGGAGACAAACTGTTTGCAGGGTTTCTGTGAGTAATTCCTTCTCTATACCCTTCGTTCTCTGATGATCCCAGTGATCAGCAGTGGGGGTCTGGACTTAATTTCTCTTCTTCCTCTGATGTGTCAGAGCCCTCTGATTGGGAAATTCTCCACCAGATGCCAAGCAGTTAGAGGTCAGGATCTTCACACAGTCCAAGCAGCATGCCCTCTCTGACTACCTTCTCCCCACTTTAGACAGGGGTAGGAAAGCGTCACCATCCTTCAGCACCCTGGACTAGCATAGGAAGGACAATCTCCTCATCTAACTTGGTGATTCCCATCTGCTCATTCCCTGAAAAACACCCCTTACGCTATTATCGTTCTGTATTCTGACAAGTAGATTATGTAAGAACTGCCAATGATTGAGCAGGTCCAATATGTCAGGTACTACATTTAACACATTGCTCATATTATAATATTTCATCTTCAAAAATTCTATGAGGCAGGTCCATTTTTAGCCCCATTTACAAAATCAGAAATTGAGGCCTAGAGAGGCACTTTTCAAGTTACTTGCCACACTTAGTCCACATCACCAACACCCCTCATCACTGCTCACTGACACTGAGGAGTCAGAGGACGGACATCCCAGGTGGCGTTTGCTGGTGCACATCATGGCTTTTCCCTGGAAAGGTAGTCATAGCAGCCTAACAGACAGCCCCACGGTCCTTTGATAATTCTTCTTCTTTCCCTAGCTCCCCCCAAAATTCAGGTCTAATTCCTCATCCCCACAGATTCCAGACTGATGAAAGTTACTGTTTTAAAGACCTTATGATTTTTGGTGCAATAAATCCCCCAGTGACAAAAGAGATCTTAGGCTGGGACAAGTATAATTAGAGAGGCAAATAAAATAAATAGCCCAAAAAGAGACTCTTTAACATGAAAGAATTTAAAATACATTAAATGAGTCCCGTATGTCAATGGAGAAAGGATGACTTACTTATTCAATAAGTAGAACTGGAGAGAGAAAAACACAATACTCTATTATAAAATGACTTTCAGGTGGATTAAAGAGCTAAATTTTTCAATCTAATCCAAAGTACAATCCATAATGGAGAAGAACTTTTCTGTATAAAAGAAATAGAGAAAAAAAAAAAAAAGAACTAGAGCAAATGTTAAAGGAAAATTTTGATAGAACTGATTCCATCAAAATAAAATTTCGGCACATCCAAAATTGTATAAACAAAACAAAATAGAAAGCCAACACACCATGTGTAAAACACTCAATATTTAAGTATCTAATATATGCCAGGGATTCATTTAGCAGTTGAACTATATTAGTGAACAAACAGAAAAGGTTCTTGCCCTCATAGACTTGATTTTATTGAAAGACTTTCAGTGGGTACTATTTCAGAAATATCATATAATAAAATACATATTTGATATGCATGTATAAAATTCTTACAATAAAATTTTTAATCAGAATTTTTCATTACATTTTAAATCAAATTAAACTTTAAAATTAATATAAATTGTAAAATTTTAAAGAATTTTAAATGTAAATTTTAAATTAAAATAATTTTAAATTAAAATATTTTAAATTTATTGTGGAAAACTGATACTCAAAGAATGTGTTTTATAATGGATAACTTTTTGCCCATCACAAAGAAATTTTAAAAATTATAAAAATTTAAAAATTCAAAAATTACTTGATGCTTACCTTCTTCTTTCCTTCCAGAGCTAATGAAGATCCTGAAATTGCAGGTAAGTACTATTATATATTTCTTTATACTTCTATTACATTGTAAGTTTCCCTAAAATATGTAGTATTGTTTACATATTTTCAACTTAAATATTATCCACTTGATGCGTACTTATGCAAACTTACTTTTACATCACAGAATTACTTGTGAGATATTCAGGTTAATCAGTCTAGTTTAGTCCATTTTTTACGGCTGTATTGTATTCTATCTTACAACCACACTACTATTTACTTAATTTTACTATTTACAGTTTCTTATTAGTGCATACTTTTGCTGTTTCTAATTATTTTACAATTTTAACAATTCCATTATTTAAAAACTCTCCATACTGTCTTTTCTTCAGACAGTTTCTCTAGGATATATGTACCTAGAAATTTCAAGGTTGAATTATAGATATGCTCATGTTTATCCTTACAATATACTGTCACATGGATCTCCAATTTATAGTCCTCCATTACTGAAAAACAGTTCCTGTAGCTTCATATCTTGGCAATACAGATACTTTGCAATACAGATATTTGTCTAATTGTCCAATGAGTGTGAAAATAGTATCTGATTGTTGCTGTGTTGTTTTCCTGATCATAATTTGTTGCTTGAGTTCCCAGGGGAGATGTAAAAGAAATGCCTTTCTCCCATATGGAGAGGGCACTGACGGGCCAAAGAATGACTTGGACAGATCCAGCTTGGTGAATAAATGAGTTTATTGGGGGTTACTCACAGAGAAGTGGACGGAATTCAGTCAGCATCCCATCCCCCAGCCAGTTAAGCTAACCTTTATTGTCAAACATTTGAGAAATTATGTGCAGGAGAACAATCACAGGTACTGTGTGGGAAACACAGGCAAGCATTGAGCCCTTTCCCTTTACTTTTCTCTTGGCTACTATATGTTTTTGCAACCCTTAAGCCTATAATAGGGTCATGAGGAATAGGGAAGAATGTGAATACAATTCTATAGTACAAAGGAATATAACGCTGCAGCTTGATCTTACATGGCCGCTTAACACAGGATGGCTTCACTTTGGTCAAGCCTTGGAGGACTATATATAACACACTCCACCCTGGACTTGGTCTCTTACATTCTTTCCTGAGCTATTAGAGGGGGTATTAAAGTTTCCTCTTCCTCAGAGCAAAACATTGAGCTCCTATCTCACAGCAGCAATAAATCCACAGCAACATATTCTCAGGCCTAGAATGATACAAATACCAACTAGAAAAAACATGGCCCAAGCAGGCAGGAAATACCCTAACCAAGCAAAAGCATCATAAACATCTAAATCATCAATTTCATAAATATCTTGGGAGAAATGATTGAAGGCATGAGTTGTATTGGCTTCATTATCAGGAATATATGCGTAACAGATAGTGCTTTTAAGAGCACAGGTACTGCCCTGAACAGAAAGCAAAATATCTAGAGCCATTCTATTTTGAAAAACTACCATATGCATTTGTTTCTTAATTTAGAAGGAAAATGCTTTCATAGGTATGGTGTAAAGCTATGGCAGTAAAATTGGCATGGATCTTCACTTATAACAATGAATCTAATTCCCCATCCTAGGGAGCAAGGATAGAAATGGAGTATTCCCACCAACCTAATCCTCTGGGAAATCAGATCCACATAACAATGAAATTAGTGGGCTTAAGAGGGAGTTTATCATAACGACGACCAGGGAGGAAAGGCCATCCCAGTATACAACTCCCAGTCTAATGAGAGGGTAAATAGGGCTGAAAGTAGGCCCCAAAGAGCCATCCTATTGCTTTAGGTGGATACTATGTCTCAAGTGTTACATAAACACTCTGTTTCCCAGGCCATTCAATAGACTATACTTGTATTGATCTATTACAGCTTCCTGGTGGCAACCATTCCACATGCATAAGTGTCACTGTATAATTTGCATTTCCAATGTGAAAGGGAGCATACTTACATAACTGTCTATACTAGGAAAAATGGAGTTGTCACGGCCAGGATGTGTGTGTGTTGTGTGTGTTGCATGTTGTGCTTGTGGAGATGTGGGTGGTGTGTTGTAAGTGCGGACTGTCATGTACATGTTGTATTGGTGTGAGATTGGTGTGGTTTTTGTGTGTTGTGTGATATGTGTGATGTGGTGTGTTCTGTGGCATGTGTGTTGGGTGCTGTGCATGTGGCAGTGTGGGTGGTTTGTTGTATGTACAGAGTGTCATGTGTCATGTAGGGGTGCATGTGCTGTGTTTTTTTTAAATTAATTTATTTTTTATTTTGGTACCATTAATATACAATGTCATGAGCAACATTGTGTTTAATAGATTCCCCAATTATCAAGTCCCCACAACACAGCCCATTACAGTCACTGTCCATCAGCTTAGTAAAGTACTACAGAGTCACTACTTGTCTTCTCTGTGCTATACTGCCTTCCCCGTGCCCCCCTACATTATGTGTGGTAATCGTAATGCCCCTTATTCCCTTTCTGCCTCCCTTCCCTCTTAAACCCCACCCAGTCCCTTTCTCTTTAGTAACTATTAGTCATTCTTCGGTTCTGTGAGTCTGCTGCTGTGTTGTTCCTTCAGTTTTTGCTTTGTTTTTATACACCACAGATGACTGAAATCATTTGGTACTTGTATTTCTCCACCTGGCTTATTTCTCTGAGCATAATACCCTCTAGCTCCATCCATGCTGTTGCAAATGGTATGATTTGTTTTCTTCTTATGGCTGAATAATATTCCATTGTGTATTTGTACCACCTGTTCTTTATCCATTCATCTACTGATGGACACTTAGACTGCTTCCATTTCTTGGCTATTGCAAATAGTGCTGCAATAAACATAGGGGTACATATGTCTTTTTGAAACTGGGCTGCTGCATTCTTACGGTAAATTCCTAGGAGTGGAATTCCTGGGTCAAATGGTGTTTCAATTTTGAGTTTTTTGAGGAACCTCCATATTGCTTTCCACAATGGTTGTATTAGTTTACATTCCACCCCGCAGTGTAGTAGGGTTCCTCTTTATCCACATCCTCACCAGCATTTGTTGTTTCTAATCTTTTCTTTGCTGGCCATCCTAACTGGTGTGAGGGGATATCTCATTGTGGTTTTAGTTTGCATTTCCCTGATAATTAGCGATATGGAGCATCTTTTCATGTGCCTGTTGGACATCTGAATTTCTTCTTTGGAGAATTGTCTGTTCATATCCTCCACCCATTTTTTAATAGAGTTATTTGCTTTTTGGGTGTTGAGGCATATGAGTTCATTATTTATTTTGGATGGTAACCCCTTGTCAGGTATGTCATTTACAAATATATTCTCCCATACTGTAGGATGCCTTTTTGTTCTGCTAATAGTGTCCTTTAGTGTACAAAAGCTTTTTAGCATGATGTAGTCTTATTTGTTCATTTTTTATTTTGTTTCCCTTGCCTGAGGAGATGCGTTCAGGAAAAAGTTGCTCATGTTTATATTCAAGAGATTTTTCACTATATTTTCTTCTAAGAGTTTTATACTTTCATGACTTACATTCAGGTCTTTGATCCATTTTGAGTTGACTTTTGTGTATGGGGTTAGACAGTAATCCAGTTTCACTCTCTTGCATGTAGCTGTCCAGTTTTGCCAGTGCCAGTTGTTGAAGAGGCTGTCATTTCCCCATTGTATATCCATGGCTCCTTTATCATATATTAATTGAACATATATGCTGGATTTATATCTGGGCTCTCTAGTCTATTCCATTGGTCTATGGGTCTGTTCTTGTGCCAGTACCAACTTGTCTTGATTACTGTGGCTTTATAGTAGAGCTTGAAGTTAGGAAGCAAGATCCCTCTTGCTTTATTCTTCCTTCCCAGGATTGCTTTGGCTATTTGGGGTCTCTTGTGGTTCCATATAAGTTTTAGAACTATTTGCTCTAGTCCATTGAAGAATGTTCTTGGTATTTTGAAAGGGTTTGCATTGAATCTATAGATTGCTTTAGTCAGAATGCCCATTTTGACAATATTAATTCTTCCTATCCATGAGCACAGGATGTATCTCCATTTATTGGTATCTTCTTTAATTTCTGTCATGAACATCTTGTAATTTTCAGGGTATAGGTCTTTCACTTCCTTGTTTAGGTTTATTCCTAGGTATTTTATTCTTTTTGATGCAATTGTGAATGGAATTGTTTTCCTGATTTCTCTTTCTACTGGTTCATCGTTAGTGTATAGGCATGCAACATATTTCTGTGTATTAATTTTGTATCCCACAACTTTGCTAAATTCAGATATTAATTCTAATAGTTTGGAGTGTATTCTTTAGGGAATTTTATGTACAATATCATGTCATTGCAAACAGGCACAGTTTAACTTCTTCCTTGCCAATCTGGATGCCTTTTATTTCATTGTGTTGTCTGATTGCCGTGGCTAGGATCTCTAGAACTATGTTGAATAAAAGCAGGGAGAGTGGGCATCCTTGTCTTGTTCCCGATCTTAAAGTAAAAGCTTTCAGCTTCTTACTGTTAAGTATGATGTTGGCTATGGGTTTGTCATATATGGCCTTTGTTATGTTGAGGTACTTGCCCTCTATACCCATTTTGTTGAGTTTTATCATGAATGGATGTTGAATTTTGTCGAATGCTTTTTCAGCATCTATGGAGATGATCATGTGGTTTTTGTCCTTCTTTTTGTTGATTTGGTGGATGATGTTGATGGATTTTAGAATGTTGCACCATCCTTGCATTCCTGGGATGAATCCCCCTTGATCATGATCGACGATCTTTTTGATGTATTTTTGAATTTAGTTTGCTAATATTTTGTTGAGTATTTCTGCATCTGTGTTCATCAGGGCTATTGGTCTGTAATTTTCTTTTTTTGTGGTGTCTTTGCCTAGTTTTGGTATTAGAGTGATGCTGGCCTCGTAGAATGAATGTTGTGTTGCATGTTGTGCCTGTGGCTATGTGCATGGTGTGTTCTCTGTGCAGATTGTCGTGTTTGTGATGTGTTGGGGTGTGTGTGGTGTGGTTTTTGTGGGTTGCGTGTGCAATGTGTGTAAGTTTGCATCTGTTGTGTGCGTGTTTGTTGTGTCAGTGGCGATATGAATAGTTTTGTAGGTTTACAGTGTCATGTGTGTGTCGTGTTGGGGTGTGTGGTGTGGGATTTGTGTGTTGTGTTGTAGTGTGCGGTATGTGTGATGTTGCGTGCATTCTGTGGCGTGTGTGTTGCGTATGGTGCCTGTGGCCATGTGGGTGGTGTGTTGTATGTGCAGAATGTTATGTGTGTTATGTGCTGGTGTGTGTGTGGTTTGGCTCTCCTGTGTTGTGCATCGGTGTGCTACGGCATGCTGGGTGTGTGGCGTCACGAGTGTTCCATAGCATGTGTGTGGTGTATCGTTCCTGTGGTGGGTTGCATGATGAGTTGTATGTGCAGTGCCATGTGTTTGTCATGTGTGGTGTGGCTCTCATGTGTGTGTGGCAGTGTGGTGCATCATGCAGGGTGTGTGACATCGGGAGTGTTCTGTGGCATGTGTGTTGTGTGTCGTGCCTTTGGCAGGGTTTGTTGTATGTATAGTGTCATATGTGTGTCACGTGTGGCACAAGTATGTGGCTCTCATGTGCTGTGCAACAGTGTGCGGTTGTGTGAAGCGGCGTGTGGGGTGTGTGTGACATCACAAGTGTTCAGTGGTGTGTGTGTTGTGTGTTGTGCCTGTGACGAAGTGTGTGGTGTTTTGTATATGCAGAGTGTCATGTGTGTTTCTTCCTGGAGTGCCTGTTTTGTGATTTTGTGTGTTGTGTTGTTGTGCAGTGTGTGTGATGTTGTGTGTGTTGCGTGGCATATGTGTTAGCTATTGTGTTTGTGGTGATGTGGGTGGTGTGTACCTAGCCACTCATTCCCTGACCCCTGTGACATGGTCCAGACTGAGGGGGCTCAGTCCCCTCATGCATTCATGGAGCCCTGGTGATTCTTCCTCCAAGCACAGTGGGTCCCACAGTGGGCTTTTTATGAACCATGAACTGCAGTGGGGCTGTAAGGGACTCTGGCTCTGCATGAACAGAGGACAGAACCAGGAACTCTGTGCATGTCAACTTTATGTCAGGCAGCAGCCACCTGGATATGTCCACCTCTAGCAAAGCCATCAAAGAGTCCTGACATGAACTGGAAGCAAGTCCCTAAAACTCCCTTGGGTCAGGTCCTTTCAGGCCTTCCATATAGGCAGCTAACACATTTCCCTGGTGACATCTGATGTGGAGCTGAGCCATGAACACTAAACCTAATTAAGCATAACCAGAAGCTCACCCTCAGCTGAATGCTAAGCCTCACCCTAACCATAGGACCTTAACCTCACCCCCACCCACATCTCACAGTTAGATGAAAGCTAAACTTAACCCTCACCCCAACTGTAACTTACACGTATATTAACTTCACCCTTACCCTCACCCTCACTCACCTCTAACCGTTACCCTCAATATAACCTAACCCTCAGCCTAAACCAGAATTCTAACCCTAACTCTGAGCATACCCGGATCACCTGAACCCAAAACCTAAGCCTCATCCTAACTCTATCCATAACCCCTTAACCTCACCATCAACTAAACTTCACTGACAGCCAAAAGATAAACTTAACCCTCACTCTAGTGCTAACCCTGAACCCTAACTCAAACTGTAATCATATTTCACCCTAACCCCAACCTTATTCCTAACCCAAACCCAAACCCTCACCTGATTTTAGCCCTTACACTCACCCACCTGTAACCTTTACCCTAAAGCTAAATCTAACCCTCATCCAAACCCTAAGTGGTAAAGCTAGCTCTAAGCATAACCAGAATCTCACCTGAACTTGAACCCTCAATCTCACCCTAACCATAATTATAAATTGACTCTCACCATCACCCACACCTATTACATGAAAGCTAAACTTAACCTTCGCCCTAAGGCTAATCTGGAATCATACCTCAAACGCTAATACCTTCATCCTTACCCCAAGCCTATCCCTAGTACTAACCCTACCCAAACCCTAGCCCCTCACTTTCACTCTCGCTCTCAGTCTCACCCACATCTAACCTTTATGCTAAACCTAAACATAACTCTCCCCCTAACACCGAATGCTAAACCTGTCTAAACAAAATCATTACTAAACCTTCACCCTCACCCTCAACCCTAACTCACATGTCATTGTTAGCTAAAAGCTAGATTTAACCCTCACCCTAACCCTAATCCCTAATACTAACTGAAGTAGTAAACATAACTTCACATTAAACTCAATTCTAACCCTAACCCTAAACCACATGCGGCCCCTCACTTTCACCATTACCCGCATCTAACCATCATTACCATAAACCTAAACCTATCATACAGCCTCACCCTGAACTCTCAACCTAACTCTAAGTGCAACCATAACATCACCTGCACCCTAACTCCATCTTAGCCCTTACCCTGATCCAAACAGCTCATTACATTCACCCTCACACTCACTCTCATCTAACCATTATCCAAACCTACAGTTAACACTCCCCCTAACCCTAAACGTTAAATCAAATTGTAAATATAACTATAAATTTATGCTGACCCTCACCTAAGCCTAACTTTAACCATAACCCTTGACCTGTACGCTCACCAATACTTCACTGTTAGTCAAAAGCAAAACTTAACCCTAACCGTAACACTAACTCAAACTGTAACCATAACTTCACCTTAACGCCACCCCTATACCTAAACTTAATCCTAACCCAACCCTAGGCCCTCATTTTCACTGTAACCCTCACCCACATCTAACCATTATCCTAAACCTAAGGCCAACACTTCCCCTAATCCTAAACACTAACATAAGTGTAACATTAACCTCCCATTCACCCTCACCCAAACCTAACCTTAACCCTATCCATAACCCTTGACTGTCACCCTCACCAACACCTGTTAGTCAAAGCTAAACTTCACAAACACTCTAACCAGAATACCTAATCCTAACTCAACCCATAAACATAACTTCACCCTAACCCAACCCTAATCCTAACCCTAGACCTCTACTCCTTCACCCTCACCCATAACTAACCTTAACCCACATAAACCTACCCCTCCTCCTAACCCTAAACAGTAATCCTAATTCTAAGCCTGACCATAACCTCACCCTTAACATCATCCTAACCCTAATGCAAACGCTAACTGTATCCACTTACCCTAACCTGTAACCCTAACACCTTAACCTAAACCCATATCCGTATCCTAATTTGTACTCCTACTCTAACCCTAACCCTTACAGCTAATCCTCTAACTGGAACCTTAACTCATAACACCAATCCCTAACCTCAACCCCTTTCCCCTAAACCATCTAAACCCTAACCCCTCGACTAACTACTACCCCGTCATCCTAAATCAAACCCCTGAAGTTGGAACCTAATCTTCACTGGGGTCCAAACTTCTATCCCTTAAATTCTAGGCATTAGTATTCTAATCCTAATATTCTAAATCCTTAAATCCCAAAGCTCTGAACCGTTAAATTGCCAAATATAAGCTAGCAAAATAATTCAGCAGCATTACAAGCCAAAATGTCATAACAAACATGTATTATGTGTATACACTGGAAGTGAATAATTTCAGAAATAATTTTTAAAATTCCATATTAAATGTCAACATGAATAAAATATTTAGGAATAGATTTAATCAAGGTGCAAATCTTATGCATTGAAAATTATAAAACACTGATGTATAAAAACTAAAGAAAAGCTGAAGATACATAAGAAAACCCCCCATTGCTGATGGAAAGACTTCAATACTGTTAAGATGGCAATAGCACAAACGAATCTACAGATTCAGTGCAATTCCTATGAAAACTCCAAATATATTTTGGGAAAAAATGTGCCAGCTGATTGTAACACATGGAATTTCAAGGGACCCCAAAGAGCACTTGAAAACAATTGAAAAAGAAAATCAAACTTGAGGTTCATGCTTCACAACATCAAACTTTAGCACAAAGTAACAGTAAATAAAACATTGTAGCAAAATGGCCATCCTGCCTAAAACAATCTACTGATTCAATGAAATCCCTATCAAACCACTGACAGGATTCTTCAATGAACTGGAACAAATAGTTCTAAAATTCATATGGAACCACAAAAGACCCTGAATAGCCAAAGCAATCCTGAGAAGGAAGAATAAAGCAGGGGGCATGTCACTTCCCAACTTCAAGCTCTACTAAAAAGCCACAGAAATCAAGACAATTTGGTACTGGTACAAGAACAGACCCATAGGCCAATGAAACAGACTGGAGAGCCCAGATATAAACCCAAGCATATAGGTCAATTAATATACAATAAAGGAGCCATGGATATACAATGGGGAAATGACAGCCTCTTCAACAGCTGGTGTTGACCAAACTGGACAGCTACATGTAAGAGAATGAAACTGGATTACTGTCTAACTCCATACACAAAAGTAAACTTGAAATGAATCAAAGATCTGAATGTAAGCCATGAAACCATAAAACTCTTAGAAGAAAACATAGTCAAAAACCTCTGGAATATAAAAATGAACTACTTCTTCATGAACATATCTCCATGAGCAAGGGAAACACCAGCAAAAATAAGTAAGTGGAATGATATCAAAATAAAAACTTCTGTACAGCAAAGGACACTATGAGTAGAACAAAAAGGCATCCTACAGTATGGGAGAATATAATCATAAATGATATATCTGATAAGAGTTGACATCTAAAATACACAAAGAGCTCACACACCTCAACAAACAAAAAGCAAATAATCCAATTTAAAAATGGGCCAAGGATCTGAACATTTCTCAAAAGAAGAAATTCAGATGGACAACAGGCACATGAAAAGATGCTCCATATTCCTAATCATCAGAGAAATGCAAATTAAATCACTTCACACCAGTTAGGATGGCCACCATCCAAAAGACAACAAATGTTGGTGAGGATGTGGAGAAAGGGGAACCGTCCTACACTGCGGGTGGGAATGTAAATTAGTTCAACCATTGTGGAAAGCAATATGGAGTTTACTCAAAAACTCAAAATAGAAATACCATTTGACCCAGAAATTCCACTTCTAGGACTTTACCCTAAGAATGCAGGATCCCAGTTTCAAAAAGACATATGCACCCCTATGTTTGTCACACTATTTAAAATAGCCAAGAAATGGAAGCAATTTAAGTCTCCATCAGTAGATGAATGGATAAAGAAGATGTGGTACATATACACAATGGAATATTATTCAGCCATAAGAAGAAAGCAAATCCTATCATTTGCAACAACATGAATGGAGCTAGAGGGTATTATGCTCACTGAAATAAGCCAGGTGGAGAAATACAAATGATTTCACTCATCTGTGTAGTATAAGAACAAAGAAAAAAAAAACAGCAGCACACTCACAGAACCGAAGAATAGACTAACAGTTACCAAAGGGAAAGGGACTGGGGAGGATGGGTGGGAAGAGAGGGATAAGGGGAAAAGGGGCATTATGATTACCACACATAATGTAGAGGGGTCATGGGGAAGGCAGTATAGCACCTGGAAGATAAGTAGTGATTCTATAGTATGTTACTATAGTGATGGACAGTGACTGTAATAGGGTATGTGGTGGGAACTAGATAATGGGGGGAATCCAGTAACCACAGTGTTTCTCACGTAATTGTTTATTAACGATACAAAAAAAGACCACACTGTGACACTGGCAAAAAGATACACAGTTGACGCGTGGACAGCATGACTGTGAACTACATAGGCCCACTTGAGCAGATTGTTTTCCATAAGCATATTGAAAAAATATTTAGGAATTATGACAGTTTGAAACCTTTGCTTTTCTCTATAATTTCTTTAAAGAACACAGTATATACTAGATAACCTAAGAGAAATGGACATCTTCCCAGAAAAATACACCCTTCCAAGTCTGACCCAAGAAGAAACAGAAACTCTGAACAGACCTTTTTTTCTTTGTTCTTATACTAACAATGAAATTGAATTGGTAATCAAAAAGCTACTTAAGAACAAAACCCCTGGGCCAGATGGCTTCACTGCAGAATTTTTTCAAACATTTAGTGTTTGATCCTTAAAGTTTTCCAATAAGTCAAAGAGGAGGGAATACTTCCAAACTCATTCTATGAGGCCAGCACCACACTAATACCAAAACCAGGTAAAGACACCACATAAAAAAGAAAATTACAGACTAATATCCCTGATGAACATAGATGCAAAAATGCTCAACAAAATAATTACAAATTGATTTAAAAAAATACATCAAAAAGATAATCCATCATGACCAAGTATGATTTATTCCAGGAATGAAAGGGTGGTACAATATTTGAAAATACATCAACATCATAAACCACATCAACAAAAAGGACAAAAACCACATGATTATCTCCATAGATGCTGAAAAAGCATTGGGCAAAATTCAACATTTATTCATGATAGAAACTCTCAACAAAATGGGTAAAGAGGGTTAAGTACCTCAACATAATAAAGGCCATATATGACAAACCTACAGCCAACATTATGCTTAACAGCAAGAAGCTGAAAGATTTTCCTTTAAGATCAGGAACAAGACAAGAATGCCCATTCTCCCCACTTCTATTCAACATAGTACTGGAGCTCCTAGACACAGCAATCAGACAACACAAAGAAATAAAGGGCATCCATATTGACAGGGAAGAATTTAAAGTGTCCCTGTTTGCAGATGACATGATATTGTACATTAAAAACCCTGAGAATCTACTCCAAAACTACTAGATATAATATCTGAATTCAGAAAAGTGGCGGGATACAAAATTAATATGCAGAAATCTGTGGCATTCCTATACACTAACAATGAACTAGCAGAAAGAGAAATCAGGAAAACAATTCCATTCACAATTGCATCAAAAAGAATAAAATACCTATTAATAAACCTAACCAAGGAAGTGAAAGACCTATACTCTGAAAACTACAAGACAGTCATGAGAGAGAAATTAAAGAAGATATCAATAAATGGAAACACATCCCATGCTTATGGATAGGAAGAATTAATATTGTCAAAATGGCCAACCTGCCTAAAGCAATCTACAGATTCAATGCAATTCCTATCAAAATACCAACAGAATTCTTCAATGAACTAGAGAAAATCATTCTAAATTTCATATGGAACCACAAGGGACCCCGAATAGCCAAAGCAATATTGAGAAGGAAGAATAAAGCAAGAAGGATCTCGCTTCCTGACTTCAAGCTCTACTACAAAGCCACAGTAATCAAGACAATTTAGCACTGGCACAAGAATAGACCCATACACCAATGGAACAGACTAGAGAGCCCTGATATAAACCCAACCATATATGGTCAATTAATATATGATAAAGGAGCCATGGACATACAATGGGGAAATGACAGCCTCTTCAACAGCTGGTGTTGGCAAAACTGGACAGCTACATGAAAGAGAATGAAATTGGATATTGTTTAACCCCCATACACAAAAGTAAACTCGAAATGGATCAAGGATCTGAATGTAAACCATGAAACCATAAAACTCTTAGAAAACAACATAGGCAAAAATCTCCTGAATATAAGCATCAGCAACTTCTTCCTGAACGCATCTCTTTGAGCAAGGGAAACAAAAGCAAAAATGAACTCATGAGACTACATCAAACTAAAAAATTTCTGTATGGCAAAGGACACCATCAACCGAACAAAAAGGCATCCTACAGTATGGGAGAATATATTTGTAAATGACATATCCAACAAGGGGTTAACATCCAAAACATATAAAGAACTTACACACCTCAGCACCCAAAAAGCAAATAACCTGATTTAAAAAATGGGCAAAGGATGTGAAGAGACAGTTTTCCAAAGAAGAAATTCAGATGGCCAACAGACATATGAAAAGATGCTCCACATCACTAATCATTGGGGAAATGCAAATTAAAACCACAATGAGATATCACCTCACACAAGTAAGGATGGCCAACGTCTTAAAGACAAGCAACAACAAATGCTGGCAAGGATCCAGAGAAAGGGGAACCCTCCTACACTGCTGGTGGGAATGTAAACTAATTCAGCCATTGTGGAAAGCAATGTGGAGATTCCTCAAAAACTAAAAATAGAAAAATCATTTGACCAAGGAATTCTACTCCTAGAAATTTACCCAAAGAAAATGAGTTCTCTGATTCCAAAAGACATATATACCCCTATGTTTATTGCAGCACTATTTACAATAGCCAAGATATGTAAGCAACCTAAGTGTCCATCAGTAGGTAAATGGATAAAGATGTTTTGGTGCCTATACACAATGGAATACTATTCAGCCCTAAGAAGGAAACAAATCCTGCCATTTGCAACAACATGGATGTAGCTAGAGGGTATTATGCTCAGTGGAATTAGCCAGGTTTAGAAAGACAAGTGCCAAATAATTTCCCTCATTTGTGGAGTATAACGGTGAAGCAAAACTGAAGGAACAAAACGGCATCAGACTCACAGACTCCAAGTGGTTACCGGGGGTGGGGAAGCAGGGAGAAGGATATGGAGGGTATTATGATTAGTACATGTGGTGTGGGGGCTCATGGGGAAGACATTGTAGCTCAGAGAAGACAGGTAGTGACTCTGTGACATCTTACTACATTGATGGACAGTGACTTCAATGGGGCATGGGGGGACTTCATAACATGGGTGAATGTAATAACCTCATTGTTTTTTTAAATAAATGTTTATTTCAAGTATGCAAAGTAATGTTTAAACATCATTCAAAAATTATGTTCAGTTTAACAAGTACAAAACAAGACTTTTGACAAATGAATGGTGAACTTGATTCAGTAATGTCAAAATTCAATACTTATGGTTTGTCTGATAAATACCATCTATTTCTTAGGTCTGCTACCCACATATAAGATTTTCAACCTCACTGTTTTTCATGTGAAACCTTCATGAAAGTGTATGTCAATGATACCCTAATAAAAATAAAAAATAAATAAAAATTAACTCAAAATAGATAAAGGGCTTACATATAATAGGTAAAATTAGAGACTCTAGAAGAAAACATGGGGATAAATGTTCATGACCTTGGATCATGGTTTATTAGATCTGACATCAACATACAAGCAACAGAAGAAAAAAAAGACTAGATTTCTTCCAAATTAAAAACTTCCCTGCATCAAAAGTCACTAAACAGAAGGTGAAAAGACAGCCGCAGAAAGGAAGAAAATACCTGCACTTTGTGCATCTGACAAGAGCCTGCTCCCCAGAAAACACCACGAACTTGAACAAGTGAACCAGACACACCCCCGCTTTTTAAAGTGGATGAAACACTCCAGGCAAGACATACAAATGTTCCACAAGCACATGAAAAGTGTCGCCCAGCATTAGTCACTATGGAATTGCGAATTAAACAACAGTGACCCAACCTGCACGCACATAGGAACAGCCATAATCAGGAAAAATGAAAATCACATGTTGCCAAGGATGCAGAGGAATTGAAACCCTTATACTTTGCTTGTGGAAATGTAAAACGTGCAGCCTGTGTACAACAGCTTGGTGTTAAAAATAAAATACAATTACCCAATTATGGGTAAACACCCACACCTATATAACACCCCAAATAAATGAAAAATGCTATTCATACAGAAACTGGCCCACAACTTCTCGGCAGCACTGCTCATGACAACAAAAAGGTAGAAACAACTCGAATGCCCATCAAGGGGTTAATGGATGGACAAAACAGGGTTGAACCATAAATTGCATTATTCAGCCATACGAAAAAATAAAGAAAAATGATCCACAGCCTCTTTGAAAACACTGTGTATGTGTGTTGGAGGGGGAATCCCCAGAAGCCTGAATATAAAGTTAACATATGATCAGCAATTCCATTTCAGGGCATCTGCCCAAAGCACATGAAAGCAGGGACTTAGATATTTGCACGCCTGTGTTTTCACAACAGCCAAAAGGTGGAGACATCTGGGTTTCCACAGGCAGACAAACATATGAACAAAGTGTGGTCTCTACACAGTGAAGTAAATGAAGTCCTGACACCTGCTGCACAGATGAACCAAAACCCAATAGGTTCAGTGAAATATGCCCATCACAGAGGGACAAATATGTGATCCCACTTATATGAGGTTCCGGAAAGCCCAGCTAAGATAAAGTCTCAGGAACAGCCCAATAAGGAAACAGGATCAGGATGGAAATACATAGGCAAACAGCTGGGGTGGGTAGTGACAGCCCAGTGGCTCTGTGCATTGGATTATCATGTGGAGGCCCTGCTACCTCCCTCACTTGGGGTCAGGTAGTGGCTCCCTGGGAGTGTGTCCCTGTTTGGGGTAGAGGCCTGAGAATTTGTGTGAAGCAGCGGGTGTGATAAAGTGGGATTCTGGGGAATTTAGTGTAGAGTATTTATACTGACACTGCAAGTTTTCTGTATGTTTGAAATTGTTGAAAAGTAAATTACTTTGCAAAGCCACCATGTCAGTCCTGCCCCAGAAAAGCAAAGCAGACATCACACCTGGTCACAGAGACCAAGCCTTCCCCAGTCCAGTTCACCCAAAGTGGGGGGCTATTCACCTTGCAGGGGTTCATGTGTGATTAGAAGGTGAAAGGGGGGTTCTTCAGCTACCCGATTCAAGGGGGGACACGAGAACTCCAGCAGCGAAGGTTATTGCCTGAAAGGCAGAATGGCTGTCTCTAAAGGAGGGAGCAGCAGGGGCAGCAAGGGGGGAGCTGCTTATAAAGGAATTTGAGCGGGAAGTTGGTCCCGTGACTTCTACGCATTACAGGTTCAGGAAGAGGGGGTGCTGATTGGATGGTTTAAAACAAGTATGTATTGTATACTTTCTATAGGTTGAGCTCATTTGGCGCCGAGTTGCCAGCTGATGTACTCTAGAAGGTATGTAGGTTAAGGGAAGTAGGTACCTTTTATGGTAAGGGCAGTTTACCTTTGCCCTTTACGGTGGGGTGGCTGGTCGTTGCTAGGGAAACTATCTAGAATGAGGGTCACGTGAACAATGGATGGGTTTTCCAGTAACTAGAACACATTTTTCTTAGAACTAGGTTGGGTGTGAGGCCTTGGGGGGATTCAAGGCTGGGGTGCAGCTACTGCAGGTGATACAAAGGGGGGGCTTGCTATGCCCGGAGGCAGTTCTGGGTTCTAACAGGAGGCACCTGGGAGGATTCCTCTGTAGCCACTGGGCCTTGGATGTTGGAACGACCTGGAGTAGAAACAGTGGAATTTTTAATGCCAATTTCTACACCACTCCACCAAACACTAGTTAGAACTAAAAACGAATTAAATTTGTAGGCTACAAAATCAATATACAAAAGTCTTTGCTTTTATTCACTAATAACTAACCATCAGAAAGAGAGATTAAGAAAACAATGTCCTTTACAACTGCATCATAAAGAATAAAGTACCTAAGAACAAACTTAACCAAGGGGGCGGGAGGCCTGAGCTCTGAACACTGTGGATGTGGATGGGAAGAGTTATGGTTATTACAAGTCTCCTCCACCCACAGCAACCTGCAGAGTCTGGGCGACCCCCACCGAAATTCCGTCGCACTTCTCACAGAAGCGAATACCCTTCAGGCTGGATGGAAATGCACAGGACCCCATCCCCACAGCTATCCTGACAAAACAGAGCTGGGACATCATGCCCTGACCTCCCACTACATGGCGGAGCAGCAGTAGGATACCCTGCAGGGCGCCCAGGCAAACGCGTGTGTGGATGTAGGATACCAGGCGCCCTCCGCTTCCCCAAATTCAGCTTTGTCCAAAGAGCGGGACTTGAGGCCCAGGATCCAGGCCATGGGTGGGGGGTGGCTTGGGGAGCCGGGCTGGAGTCAGCAAAGCTCTGAGCCCTGGGGTCTCT
The DNA here is from genome assembly GCA_029783875.1 of Phataginus tricuspis. Classification (NCBI taxonomy): domain Eukaryota; kingdom Metazoa; phylum Chordata; class Mammalia; order Pholidota; family Manidae; genus Phataginus; species Phataginus tricuspis. The sequence goes on along the minus strand of JAQQAC010012408.1, from coordinate 888,290 downwards.
TCCAGGGGACCCTTCCTAGGAAAATGTCCCCTGTGTGCTTGGCCCACAGCAAGGGCTGCGCCCCCAGATTGGCTGAGCGCTCTTCAGCAACCGAGTTCCCTCCACCACATTCCCGTTTCAGAGCCTAGTTAAGAAGGATGCCTGGAGCCTGGATGTCGTCCCGCAGGTGCCACCATTCCACCTGCTGTGCAGGGCCAGGGTGTGCCACGGGGAGACATGGGCTCCCGGGGATGCGCTGGGCCTGTGCCATGCCCCTGCCTGGACTCAACCTGTGCCCCAAATTCACTCCAAGCACTGCCCTGCTTTACCTACAGCCCAAACTCACCCATAGCCCGCCTCGCCTGCCAAACTCCTGGAAGACCCAGGTCCCCACAGCTCCCAGAGGAACACTGTGGATAGAACTACAGTATTTCCAGAATCTCTCACCTGGCCTTAGTGCATCTCCATGTCAATAGGCAACTACAAGTGCGATGGAAGGCACATCCAGAAACGTTGGGAGGGATCCTTTCTTTGCAGCCAGGTGTGAGACATGGGAGAGCAGAAATGGATGACTGCTCCTAAGCAATAAATGGGTTTCTCCCACTTTATTTCTTTCTCTGATTGATTTTGGTTTCAAAGGTATCTTGCCCCAGGATTACCCTCCACCCCAAGTTACAGTGGGGTAACTACTTTTTGTGGGCCTACAAGAATAGTCCATTTGGGCTCCAGCTGGCAGGAAAGGATGTAGCTGCAGGACAGAGGGGTACCTGTGAGCTCCCAGGAGCCACACCTCAGGGCCCCACCCCAGAATCTTCCAGCAGCAGGAGCCCCCACACAACTCCTGCCTGTCCTAACCTCTCCTCACCCAGGGACTCCCTGGACTGGAACCATGATACCAGCTGCTCCTTGGGCTCCAGATTGTACAGCATGGCCGCCTCCTGGAGCCGCTGAATCTCACTAATGGTGTGATACCCCTGGGGCAGAGAAAGGACAGGATGCGGACAAGGTGGGTGAGGGGAGTGGAACAGGGGGATGATCCTGGGTCTTTGATCTCAGGGGAACCCTCCTTCCCTCCAATGCCATCCTGCCTTGCCTGCTCTCACAGTTGAGTTTATTTAAATAGCTCCTCCTCCAGAAAGGTGGCCTTGATGCCAGTCCAGTCTCCCACCTGCCAAATCCTTGAGTGTCCCCAGCTCCTGATTCTAATCTAATACATGTTAGACCCAGGGGATGGGTCAGACAGGGTCCTGCACAGGGTGGTCTGTGATTACACACTCTACCCTCCCTGGAGGATGACACAGCTGCTCACTTCTTTCTTTTTCTGGAAGTTAATGATGTCCTCCTGGAGGCAGACCACCACAGTACATCAGAAACAGGCCTCTGGGCTCAGCACAAGCCTCCTTCCCACCCTTTCTTGAGTTGCATTACTGCCAGAGCCCACAAGGGGCAGGCCTGCCCAGGAACGGACCCTGACATGGGACAGACTGGGATCCAAAAAACGGGACAGGGGAGCTGAGGCCAGCCTTCCTGTGCAACTCTCTCTGATGACAGGTGGGCAGGCTGAGGCGTCAAGAAGACACTGGCAGCCTCCTGATGTGCTTCCTGCCTTGAAGGGACAACATCCCTCCCCATGGGCAAGGCCTGAGAGATAAGCCAGTCCAGCTCAGACACTGCCGCTGGCAGCCCTGAGCTCCTCCTGCCCTGGGACAAAGACTGAGGCCTAGATGGTTCCTTCTGTTTACTCCTCCCTAAGAAGCCCAGCTCCTGGGGTGGAGGGGAGGTGCTCTGGAGAGGAGGTGGCCAGGTGCAGAGAACTCCAGGCTCAGTGGGGATTCTCACCTCCACAACTCAGGATCCTAGACCCTTGTGTACCTGGGGCACACTCACCTCCAAGTAGTCATCCATCAGTGTTGCAGTTGGGGACCGCAAAAATGAGAAACCAAGTCAGAATGATGTTTAATGCAGAGGGCTTAGACTTCCTTTGGAGACTAAGCAACAAGTCAGAGTGCCCTGTGTCTTTATTAGGTTACAGCAAGCAGTAAAACTATCATTGGTTAATAATTATTGAATGTACTTTCACAATGAATCAACCAACCGTGAGCTAGATATGTTTTTTATGTTCCTGTTGTGTCAAGTCAAGTCATCCGGTTGCATGAGTTTCCCAGCATGTTCCTTGTCTGGGTTTGCCGCAGAAGGGTCACAAGAACTGTTTGCAGCTCCTGTTGCACACTGTTCATGACTCACCAGATTCCATGAATCAACACTTTGTTCTTCCTATTAGATTGGTTTTGGCTACTAATCAAGCTTAAGCAGTAAACATGTTCATTTCTCTTAGATTAGTTTTGGTTATAAATCAAGCTTAAGAAAAAACTAAACTGCAGCAAAGTTAATTGCTGGGATGTCTACATTCCCCCCCCCTTTTTTTAGCTTGCATTGTTTTGTAAAATTAATGAGAAGACTGCTGATTGTTGTTGAGCACGTTGATGTTTTTGGGTAGCCCTTCTCCAGAATCTACAAAACACAAATAACAAACATAATATAATTATAGTAAATGTAGCAATGGAACCACTAAAATTTTTTAAGTGTTTTTTCGGGTCAAGATAATTTATTCCATCTGCAATGCTTTCCAATAGATTAGAACCACTTAATACTTGTAATTGTTTCTGGAAAGTATCAGTGATGTGCTGTTGAAATTCTAATGTTTCTTGAGTCATATTGGTGCCTGAGTTCTTGTCACAAAGCTGAAAAATGAGCTTCAGAAACAGTCAAAGTAGGAGAGCAAAGTACAGGCCTTTATTTAGAGATAAAGTGAAATGACAGAGCTCCTGGCTGGAAAAAAGAGTCCAGGGTGGTGCGCTGTCTGGGGGTTTTATAAGCAGTTTGAGGATTCTTGGCTTAGGGGTGTGGACTTGTTAAGTGGTCCTTGAATGTTTAGAATTAACTTAACACAAGCAACTTCCTGCTCTGATGATTTTTCCCTGAGATACCAGCATCTTGGTCTGGGAGCATATGAAACAAGGCTGCCTGCCCAGACCCCAAGGTGGACTGAGGTATTGTTTGCTAGTAAGTTAAGAATTTCTAACTTCTTAAATTCTTGGGTATTAAAATGCAATCTTATCTTTAAGGTGGAGTCCTTCTTGCCTTTTACTATGTTGCTATGCCTAGGCTTAGGTGCAAAATTAATTGCCCGGTTTGCAAAATTACATCAGATCTGAAGGAGGAAAGACAGCATATAGGCCTGGGCCTTTTAGCATGCTAAAGTGAATCTTATGATTATAAATGATTAATATAAAAAATATGCTACTCTTCTTTATCTGGGGAATATTAACTGATCTCACTGAAGAATGACTTAAAGTCTTAACACAGAGTTTTGGTAGGGGGTTTCCTTGCACATAGGTACATTGTTGTGTCTGCAAATATCCTGCCTTGCTTTTTCTGGAGGCTCTCACCCTACGCTGACTACACCCACGGTCCCTGTCTCAGTATTACCATGATTTAACAAATGTTTTTCAACATTATCCCAGGGAAAATAAGTATGATTATAGGTATAGGAGTAACACAAAATCCAGTTGTATTCCAATCACATTTCATAGAAATTTGACATTGCAAACTGACAGTTTGCTCTCTTAGCATAACAACTGTGTTGGTGACCACCTTGGACTTTGCACTGGCACAGAGAGCTTAAAGA
>JAQQAC010012408.1:845411-874623 GCA_029783875.1 Phataginus tricuspis | reverse complement strand
AAAAAAACATAGGCAAAAATCTCTTGGACATAAACATGAGTGACTTCTTCATGAACATATCCCCCCGGGCAAGGGAAACAAAAGCAAAAATGAACAAATGGGACTATATCAAGTTGAAAAGCTTCTGTACAGCAAAGGACACCATTAGTAGAACAAAAAGACATCCTACAATATGGGAAAATATATTCATAAATGATGTATCTGATAAGGGGTTGACATCCAAAATATACAAAGAACTCACGTTCCTTAACAAACTAAAAGCAAATAACCCAATTAAGAAATGGGCACAGGACATGAATAGACACTTCTCTAAAGAAGAAATTCAGATGGCCAACAGGCACATGAAAAAACGCTCCACATCGCTAATCATCAGAGAAATGCAGATTAAAACCACAATGAGATATCACCTCACACCAGTGAGGATGGCCAACATTCAAAACACAAACAACAACAAATGTTGGCGAGGATGTGGAGAGAGGGGAACCCTCCTACATTGCTGGTGGGAATGCAAATTAGTTCAACCATTGTGGAAAGCAGTATGGCGGTTCCTCAAAAAACTCAAAATAGAAATACCATATGACCCAGGAATCCCGCTCCTAGGAATTTACCCCAAGAATGCAGCAGCCCAGTTTGAGAAAGACAGATGCACCCCTATGTTTATTGCAGCACTATTTACAATAGCCAAGAAATGGAAGTAGCCTAAGTGCCCATCAGTAGATGAATGAATTAAGAAGATGTGGTACATATACACAATGGAATATTACGCAGCCATAGAAAAAAAACAAATCCTACCATTTGCAACAACATGGATGGAGCTGGAGGGTATTATGCTCAGTGAAATAAGCCAGGCCGAAAAAGACAAGTACCAAATGATCTCACTCATATGTGGAGTATAAGAACAAAGAAAAAAAAAATGAAGGAACAAAACAGCAGCAGACTCACAGAACCCAAGAATGGACTAACAGTTACCAAAGGGAAAGGGACTGGGGAGATGGGTGGGAAGGGAGGGATAAGAGGGTAAAAGGGGCATTACGATTGGCAGACATAGGGTGGGGGGTGCACAGGGGCGACTGTACAGCTCAGAGAAGACAAGTAGTGATTCTCATCTCACTACACTGATGGACAGTGACTGTAATAGGGTTGGTGGGGGGGACCTGATGAAGGGGGTAATTTAATCATCACAATATTGCTCATGTAATTGTAGGTTAATGATACTAAAATAAAATAAACTGTAAAAAAAAAATAAGAATACAAATCAAGAAGAAGTTAAAATGAATAAATTTTCCTTTCTGGAAAATTAAAAAAAAAAAAATCTCTTCCTCAAAGTTTTGATCATGGTGTCAAGAACTGCAGGTTTGCTATGCCTTGCCCCAACAACGTGTCTGTGTAATGGTGCTGTGACAACAGACAAGGGAGGGGTGCCTCCTCTAGAAAGGGGACCAGATGCCCATCCATTTATGCTCCTCTTGGAGACTTTGATCTGTCTTGACTAAGGTGCACATGTATAAGTCCTGGGCCAGGTAGCCAAAGCTGAATTACTGTTATGTCATGGTGGCTGACTGCGAATACAGTGAAGGGCCTCTCAGATTCCATAGTGCAGGCTGTGGAATCACAGATTCAGTGCAGACTGAATGACTTCAGCAGCAGCGCACACTCAGTCTCACACTAAGACCAGAGTTTAAACGTTCGCCCCCTGGGAATGTCTACCTGTGAGACTTCTAAGAAGTCTCCAGGAGGTGATCAGGCTCCCCTTCCACCCCAAAGGGTTGGAACTGCCTGGGTCAGGGTCCCTGGGGCCTTAACCGGGTTCCAAGTCAGAACCAGGTCCTTATTTGCCAAGCCTTCTTGAGGGTACAGTGGAATGGGGCTGGCCCAGGGTGACTGGGCAGGAGACTGCTGGAAGATCAAGCAGGGCGCACCTTCTCCGTTCTGATCACCCATTCCATTACTTCCCCGCCTTTGCCACAAACCGGTGGCAACAAAGGGCCACTGCAGTTGGGTTTACCAGTAAGGGAATCAAATGTTATGGAAAATACTGGAAAACCTGGACTGGATCACTGGCGGAAGAACCAAATGGCACTCGGAGGTCTTGGAGTGTTGAGGTTTATTTTACACCGGCGGGCTCAGAGGGGAGTAATCTCCCAAGGTTTGAACCCTGAACAAAGGCAAGGGGAGCAATATATATCCTTCTGCTTCCTTCTCTGCAACATTTCTACATGCACAGCAAGCAAGCAAGGGGGAGTAATTTTAGGGAGTGATCTTAGCGGGTGAGTGCCTGGCAGAGCAGGAATTAAGGGAGTGTTCTGTTGTTTTTGCTGAGAAGCAGAAGGGAGCCACCTGGACTACATTGCTGTCCTTGAAAATTTTTCCCTATCAAGTCCAATATGAATGATTAATGCCATTAGCAGAACTTACCCCCATGGTGACCACAGCAATCATAGCCAGGAACAATTTTGAAGCATTGTGTGCCTGTCTTGTCTGTTGTATAATTTTTTTCAGCTTCCTGTGCCATATTTTCTAGTTGTCCCATGTTAGGGGATTCATATTGTGAGTTCGAGGTAATGGACTTGGAACTCTGGATCTTCCAATAATCATGGCTCGCATCTCATCAACTGGAGGTTCAACATCAAATCAAGGCCTTTTGTTCATTTCTTGGGTTTTATTTTTTTAGCCGGGATCCAGTTTCTCCTGTTTCTATAATGACACAAACATATCCTCAGCCCCACCTCTGAACCATTCCTGATTCCCATTTTCCCATGTAAATTTTATTAAAAAGGCTTATTTATTTCAGGAGACTTTTCTGTACCCAATGTCTGTCGGCTGCTGATGAACCTGTATCATTTAAATTAAAAAAGTTTAGGTTAAAGAATGTGCTATGTATTCTTATATGGGGAGTTTCTATGCCACAATATCCCCCTTCTTATTTAGACAACATCTCTTTTAATATATGATTATGTCTTTCAATAATTGCTTGTCCCTGAGGGTTATATGGACTTCCAGTAACATGCTTAATATTCTATTGGGAGAGAAACTATTGTAATTTTGCAGAAAGATAAATAGTGGCATTATTTGTTTTAATTATAGTTGGCAATCCCATAACATTCAAAACTTCCAGTAAATGTTGAATTACATTATCAGCCTTTTCTCTTGATAGTGCAGGAGCACATCTAAAACTAGAGTACATATCAATTGAGCAATGAACTAAAGATAATTTTCCAAACTATGGAATATAGGTGACATCCATTTGCCACAGATCACTAGGGTGCAGTCCTCTTGGACTGACCTCTGGGGTGTAAGGTTTACTTTGAATTTGAGTACACTGAGGGTATTGGTAAATATTTTGAGCCTGTTCTTTACAGAGGTAGAATTTAACTTGTAAACTTTTTCTGTTAACATGAGTTTGTTCGTGCCATGCCTTGGGAGTCAATAGGGATCCAACAAGTAACTTATCAGTATGTTCATTAGCTGTATTCATTGGTCCAGGGAGGGAGGTATGTGCTTAGATATGAGTAATATAAATATCATGATGTCTATCATACAATAATTGTTGCAAAGTACAAAATAATTGATGCAATTCAGTGACATCATCAAATAGAGTAACAGAGTAAATATGTTTTAACGTATATTCAACATATTGTGAGTCAGTAACAATATTAAGGGGATTTTTAACATCTTGTAATAACATAATAACAGCATATATGTGGGGAAGTTGGGGTTCCTATGGTCAGGATCCTCACTGAACTTAAACCACCTGATGATGTAACTGGTCTGTTGCTAGGCTACTGCTTCCACACCTTTAGGCAATAAGCTATTATTGTACTATATAGAGAGCTCATCCCAGGGCTCTGGGCAGAGGCAGAGACACTAGTGCTCCACCTACCACCAGGAGAACAAGCTGGGAAATAAACCCTTTCCCCCAAAGAACATTTTACTGTCAATTTCTTTGGTCACATTGAATCAATAGTGAACTTGCACGGGGCTGAAACCCATTGGGAAGACAATTGGCATAGTCAGCAGGATTCATGGTTGACCAAGGAAAAAAGCTTCCCTTATGGGGGCCTGCTTCAGAGGGCTGCCCCTGTGAATGGGGAGACAGTGGACTGTCCTTCAACAGGTATGTGGTTTGAGGTGGCTTGCCTCCTAGAGGACTGGGCCCCACCCCAGAAATGGAGGCAAGTGGAGGTGACACCTGAGACAGTAGGGGTGGCCCTGATATAATAAGTAGATCCTTTGAGAAGCAGAGTGCCCATGAGGCAGCAGGGACTATGGGTTGGCTGCTTCTCACAATATTAAAAAAGGCCTACAGAAGAGACCCAAGAAATGGCTGCACAAGAACGTGAGCTGCAAAATACTGTGGATTACCTGAAGAAGGAAGTTGCATTGATGAGAGAGAAGGCAGCATGAGAACACCGGCAGCAAGGCGCCATTGGAGATGTAAACAATCCTTTACAGAACGAGATGTCAGCACTGCCAGGTGTTCTGAAGTAGGAAGAGGCCATCAAAGAAAAAGACGAACTCCTGAGGGAAGCACAGGTGGAGGTGGCACAAGAACATCAGCTGTTAAGTATTGAGGTAAAGGTAAGAGAGCTTCTGAAGTCTGAGGTAGCATTTTTTCGAGGCACAGTGTAAAAGGTAAAGGTTGCAGCAGAGGAGACACTCAGGGGAGGGGAGAGAAAGGTGCCATCAGCCCCAGAAATGGAGGAGCTGGGGAAGGATGAAGGGGTGGTGCTGGAGGCACCGGCCCCTCCTGTATTGAAAGCATGTCCAGTGGTTGTAAAGAGATTAAAGACCCAGCAGCTGAAAGTTCCCCAAGGAGAGGAGCAGCCTCCTTCCCAGGTCGTGGAGCACTCTATGGTCCTCCCATATACTCAGGCTGAGCTGGTGGATTTGGGCTCCCAGTTTAGGCAGAAGCACTCAGGGTCAATATCAGCTTGGCTCCTGTGTCTGTGGGACTTAGGGGTGTATGGAATTGTTCTGTCTGGGTCAGAGATGGGAAAACTGTCTTCCCTGACAGTGCAACCTGCCTTGAGGCAGTGATTACAAAATGCATATCAGACCCCAGGGAGGCACTCGACTGGCTCATGGCTGCACTTAATGCTGTGTGGCCCAATCCAGGTGATGTACCTTTCCCTTCTGTTAGATGGTAGATGTATGCTGAGCTCCAACAGGTGCTACAAGAGCTAGACATGAGAAATGCCATCTATAGTCCAGAGAATTATGGCACAGATGAATATATTTTCACTCCTGGTATGAGAAATATTGTTCTTCAAATGGCTCCTACATCCCTCTTTGGGTCTGTAGTGGCCATTATTTCCCCTCACTTAGGGCATCCCATAAGTGAGGTGACATGTACAGTAGCAGTCATGGGAGAGGCTGAAGCAATGAGAACCCAGAAAGAAATAAGAACTGTCACTCACAAGAATTTACAGGGCCTCAGGAAGGTTACAAGGACTCAGACATGGGTTGATTTAATGTGGGCAGGAGAAGATGGAAGGAAATTAGATGGGAAGTCAAATAGGATATTACTAGAGCTATGGCAACAGCTGAAACCAGAGCAGCAGTTTCAGCCATTAAGACCAAAGAGGCAGAGGTCAGAGACAGAGCCACGAGTCTGGCTTGTGTGTTTGCAAGACTTCCTGCTGGAGAGTGAGACAACCTCACTTGAGCCCACACAGGAACGTGATTTGGGACATGGTTTGACTGAAGGTAAGGTCAAGGTATCTGCCCTGAGGGACCAGGGGAGGTCCGGAGGCCACATGTTGAAATAGCTATCCATTGGTCCCCAGTGAACATACCATGTGTCCTGGTTCTGGTGGACACAGGGGCTGAATGTTCACTGATTCATGGTTATCCTGAATGGTTCCCTGGGACCCCCACTATCATAGATGGATACAGGGGGAAGGCTATCAGAGTGAAAATAGCCCAAATCTCTTTGAGAATAGGGCATCTACCCCCAAAAGAGTATACTGTGTATATATCTCCTATCCCTGAATATATTTTGGGGATTGATATCCTGCAGGGTCTATGGTTGCAGACCACTGCAGGTAAGTTCAGACTGAGAGTATGTGTGTTGAAGGCAGTTCTGAGGGGACATGATAGGCACCCACTCATAGCCTGCCTGTGCCTTGGTGCATGACTAATACTAAAAACACACACTGCCTGGAGGTCATAAAGAGATTGGAGAAACTCTCCAGGAGCTGGAAATGGTGAGCATTATAAAGCCCACCCATAGTCCTTTCAATTCCCCACTGTGGCCAGTAAAAAAGCCAGATGGCTCCTGACATATGACTGTGGATTACAGAGAACGGAATAAAGTCATACCCCTTATGCATGGTGCTGTCCCCTCTATTGCAGGCTTGATAGATACCCTCAGCCATGAACTAGGAACATATCATTATGTGGTAGATCTTGCTAATGCCTTCTTTTCCATTGACATTGAGCAGGAAAGTCAGGAACAGTTTGCCTTCACGTGGGAAGGACAGCAATAGACTTTCACTGTCCTCCCACAGGGATACCTCCACAGCCCCACCATCTGTCATGGACTTGTAGCCCAGGACTTGGATACATGGGAGAAACTGCCAGTGGTGCAACTGTTCTCATTCAGATATGGAAGGTGCAGCACTTAGACTGCTGCAACATTTACAGGAGAAAGGATGGGCTGTGAACAGCACCAAGGTTCAGGGGCATGGTTTGTCAAATTCTTGGGGGTTGTCTGGTCAGGTAAGACCAAAGTTATACCAGAGGCAATTATAGATAAAGTCCAGTCCTTTCCTACCCCCACAACTGTAGTATTGCTACAGGAGTTTCTGGGTCTTCTAGGCTACTGTAGAGTGTTTATCCCACACTTGGCACAAACTCTGAAGCCCTTATACCGGTTGGTACGAAAGGGCATCAGGTGGGAGTGGGATGAGACATGTGCATCTGCCTTTACTACAGCAAAACGGGCAGTCAAGGCCTGCAAGGTGAGTGTAATAAACCCATCAAGGCCATGTGAGCTGGATGTTCATGTGATGGAAGAAGGTTATGTCTGGGGTCTCTGGCAGCGGCTTGAACGAACTTGACAACCTGTTAGATTCTGGTCACAACTCTGGAAAAGGGCAGAGGTATGATACACTTTGATAGAAACAGATGGCTGCTGTGTATCACACCTTCGGGGCTACAGAACCCATCACTGGAACAGCCCCGATAAAGGTAATAACCACGTATTCCATCTTGGGGTGGGTATGAGACAGGACACAAAATCCAAGGAGTGGTGTGGCACAAACACCCACACTAGCCAAGTGGGGTGCGTACCTACAGCAGCGTAACACCCTCTCTAGTAGCCCCTTGAGTGAAAAACTCCAATGCCTATTGGGGCCAGTGACATATACTAGTGAAAAGCAGGAAGAACTTGAATTTGAACCATTAGGAGCAGAGAGTCCCTTTCAGGAAAGAGGAGCCACTATACCTGAAGATGCATGGCACACAGATGGCTCCAGCCATGGGCAACCCCCAAAATGGAGGGCCATAGCTTTCCATCCTAAGACTGAGACAATATGGATGGAATATGGTGAGGGAGGAGCAGCCAATGGGCAGAGTTGTGGGCCGTGTGGCTTGTGATCAGCCAGTAGTCCTCCCCTATAATTGTCTGCACTGACAGCTGGGCTGTCTATCGGGGCTTAACTCTATGTCTACCAACCTGGTACCATGCTGACTGGCTGGTTGGTCACTGAATCCTTTGGGGGCAGGAATTGTGGTGAGACTTATGGGCCTGTGGTCAGACTAAAATAATTACAGTATACCACATGACAGGACATTTGCCACTGGCACCCCCAGGAAATGATGAAGCAGATAAATTGGCCCACATGCATTGGTTAGAAGGAAAGCCTGCCTCTGATTTAGCCCAATAGTTACATCAGCATTTGTTGCATCCAGGGCAAAAGACAATGTGGGCTGTAGCCCGTTGGTGGGGCTTGCCTATGATCTTCAAAGAAGTTAGTAGAGCCTGGCAGGAGTGTGTCGTGTGCTCCAAAAGGGACATAGAGTGAGTTCCACAGCAGCATGGGACAATAGCTAAGGGGCCTATTCCCTTTGTCAGGTGGCAGATAGACTATATTGGGCCTCTACCTGTGTCAGAAGGATATCAGTATGCAATAACTTGTGTGGACAGTTACTGGGCTTCTGGTTGCTTTTCCTACCCATCGTGCAAACCAGAATATGACCAGAAGAGGCCTGGAGTGTCTCTTTGCTGCGTTTGGCTGACCACAGGTAATTGAGAGTGATCAGGGCACCCATTTTACTGGACATACACTTCAAGAATGCTTGCAATAGCTGGGAATCAAATGGAAATTTCATGTGCCATACAATCCTACTGCAGCAGATATGATAGAGAGGCACAATGGCTTGCTAAAATCCGGACTAAAGTCACATACTAATAATCTGTAGGGATGGTCAGTCCACTTATGGACTGTGCTACAGTGTTTGAGTGAGAGATTCTGAAAGGGAGCCCTGAGCACTGTAGACATGTTAACACATATGGCTGCCTCCCCTATACAACTGCAAGTACAAACCAAAGGAGTATCACTCAAGCCGAGGTTCAGCCACCAGAATATCATATTACTGCCACCACCAACTACACTGAACTCCGGAGACTCCATTGAGTGGATGTGGCCTTGGACCTTGAGACACATGGACAAATAATGGCTGGTTCTCCTGATACCTTGGGGACAAGGCCTGGAAGCTGGCCTCCTGTGTAGTCCTGGAATAACCACAGTGTGGCTGCCAACAGTCACAGTACTATATCCTGAGTGGACAGAAGGTAGGAACATCTATCTTACTGGGGAGTTTTGTTTTATCATTACGGCCAAAGCATGCACTCCTAGTAGCATTTTATAAAGACCCTTCAGTAACCCCCACGGGGAAAGGAATAAAAGTGTGGTATACTAGACCTGGAAGGGACCCCCTTCCTACTACAGTCCTATCACAGGACCAATCCCTTGCATGCATCCTACCTGATGGACAAGATTTGCCTGTGGTGGTGGCATTAAAACATGTGTCTTATTGCCCCTAAAGTTTTTGAGGATTGGGAACTTCCTCTGTCTTGAGGATTATTATAATTTTTGTTATTAGGAACATCCTATGGCTTGAGGATTATTATAATTTTTGTTACCTATATCAAAATCTTGCTGTATCTTAATTTTTATTATCTCTAAGTTGTTATCCTCTGTTGCTATTGTGGAATCTGGTTACAGTGCTCCAGCTTTCTTGCACAGGGACCATTAAGAATGATTGAAAGTTTGTAGATTGTAAGGCGAGAATCCTGGAAGGGTGGAGTGTGGGGAAGTTGGGGTTCCTATGGCCAGGATCCTCACTGAACTTAAACCACGTGATGATGTAACTGGCCTATTGCTAGGCTACCACTTCTACCCCTTTAGGCAATAAACTATTATTGCGCTATATAGAGAGCTTGGCCCAGTGCTCTGGGCGGGGGTAGAGACGCTAGTCCTCAACTTACCATCAGGAGAACAAGCAGGGTAATAAACCCTTTCACTCCAAAGAACGTTTTGCTGTCAATGTCTTTGGTCACATTGAATCCATAGCGAACTTTCCCGGGCTGAAATCCATTGACAAGACAATATAATTCAGCTTTTTGTACTGAGCAATAAGAAGTTTGAACAATTTTTGTATTTTTTCCACTATATCCTGTTTTGCCTTCCTTATTAGCATCTGTTTAATAAGTATCAGGTTTTGGTATAGGATGAATTTTAGTAATGTAAGTACAAATCATTGAATTTTTTAAGAAATTGAATATGTTTGTGTTTTGTGAAATTATTATTAATATTTACTGTATAGTTGGCAAAGACTATTTGCCAGCTATAATTCAATTTCAAATTGTCAGCTATTTGGATGTTAATAAGGGGAACAAAAATTTGGGAAGGGTCTTGTGCAATCAAGGCACACAATCAGAAGCGCCCACAAATAGTTAACTGACAAATTTTATCTATATATGTAAGTAATTTATTTGATGCCTTATATGGTAAAAATATCCATTCTAAAATTTTTCCTTTGCCATAAAATACCAGTAGGGGAATGTTCAGAAGTGAAGACTGATAACTCAACATCATATTGTGGATCAATGCGATCTAAATACCTACTTCTTGTATGTTCTTCTATCCATTCTAATTCTTTTCCAGCTTGAGGTGACAATTGTCTAGGACTACTTAATTCAGAATTCCCATTTAAAGTATTAAATAAATGGTTGAGTGAATAGTTTGGAATTCCTAATGAAGGGCGAAGTCAATTAATATCATCTAAGAACTTTGGAAAATCATTTAGAGTCCTGAGACTATCTCTCCTAATTTGAATTTTTTGTGGAAAAATTTTTGTTCTTTCAATTATACTTCCTAAATAGCTATATGGAGTACTATCCTGTACCTTGTCAGAAGCAATAATAAGACCATAAGCGGTTAATTCTGAACAGCTTATTCATAGAGGGTTTGCAAGGTGGACAAATTTTTATGAGCAATTAAAATATCATCCATATAATGAATAATTAAGGAATCAGGAAATTTTCTCCTTAATTTTTCTAAAGGTTGATTAACAAAGTATTGGTTAATGTAGGGCTATTTAACATTCCTTGAGGTAAAACTTTCCATTGATATCGAGCATTAGGTTTATAATTATTGGGAGATGGAGTTGTGAAAGCAAATTTTTCACAATCAGAAGGTTGTAATGGAATGGTGAAAAAACAATCTTTTAAATAAATTATTTTAATATTCCAATCTAGAGGAATCATACTGGGTTGTGGCAGTCAAGGTTGTAGAGAACCCATAGGTTAAATAACATCATTTATTTTTCTTAAATCTGTCAGCATTCTCCATTTTCCTGATTTTTTCTTAATAACAAAAATAGAATTCCATGAACTAGCAGATTCTTCTATATGTCCAGCAAACAGCTGTTCTTGTATTAATTGCTCTAATGCTTGAAGCTTCTCTTTGTTAAAGGCCACTGCCCTACCCATATTGGTTTATCAGTTAACCATTGTAAGGGAAGGGTGAAGCTATGAGCAGTGGCCTCTATCATAAATTTGGATAACTGATTCCTCATCAATTTAATTTGGGTTAAGGTATTATATTAGTTAAAATACCTTTTTGCTTTTTTCCTAAACCCTTTCTAAAACCATATCCCATTTGAGCCATAATATTTATAGACTGGAGGGAGATGGACAGTATATTTATGGTTGCCCCCCACTGGGACAATACAGCCCAGCCCCAAAGATTAATTTGTATAGGTGCAACAAAAGACTGCAACTTAGCCTTTTGTCCTTCAGGCCCAATACATGAGTAAGTTGGCACACTTTGAAAAATCTTTGTAAGTGTTGCTATTCCTGTAAATGTAGCAGACACAGAAGTTAAAGGACATGTAGAAGGCCAAAACTCTTCAGATATTATAGAAACATTAGCTTCTGTATTTACCAATCCCTTAAAGGGCACATTATTTATATAAACATTCATCTTGGGTCAATCATCATTAACATAAGTCTGCCAATATATGTTTTTGTCAGGCAGGAAAATAGATATGAGCAGGGTGGAAAGAGAACAAGGTCAGTAAAGATCCCTAGAAAAGACTCAGTTAACCATTTAAAACTAGAAATCCAGAAAAGTCTCAGAGTTAATGAGTTAATGAGTTAAAGCTCAAAAAGTCAAGAGCAACATGGCCTTGAAGGTTTGAATATTCCCCAGATAAAAGTATCTGAGCACAGCCCATATCTTGTGTCAATTAGATCATTGTAATATTTACTCTAGCCTGCTAAAAGGCCCACCTATAAACAGCATAATAAGGACAGGGAGATCCCACCTTAAAGCCCAAATTGAATTTTGTAAAAAAAAAACCCAAGAAGTTAAGAAAGATTCTTCACATACTCTTTAGCAAACCACAAATAACTCTGCCCACCTTGGAGGAAGGGCCGACAGTCTTGATAGCTAATTTTGCAGAATTACCTAGAGGGCTGACTGATAGGAAAATTAATGTCTCATCAAAGATACTTGAGACCACTTAATAAGCCCACACACTAGCCCTTTGCAACATTCCTGAAAAATCATTGAAAAGGGGAACCCCCAACCTTTCAGGGTGCTCTTCTCTCTGAGGTTGCCTGCCTTTAGAGTTGTGTAACTAACTTTTCCCAACCCTTCAGGTCACTCCTCTCTCTGAGGTTGCCCACACTTTCTAAGTATGTAACATTTTAATCTTAAAAACTCTTTCTCTCCAACCTTTCAGAGAGCTCCTCTCTCTCTCTGAGGTCACCTGCACTTTCTCTCTAAGTAACTTTAAATAAAACTTTTACTCTGCTTCACTACTGTGTCTCTGCCCTTAAATTCTTTGTTGCAGTGGGGACAAGAACTGAGGAAAATATACAATGCCTCCCCCCAAACATTTTTACCAGTACTGCAGAATCCACCTTGTCTTTGAATGGGGTCAGATTTCTCCTGTATGTTAGACAACAGAAGAAGCTGTGCAATTCTGTCCTGCCTCTAACTGGTTTATTGGTACTCATCATAATTTGAATTTCACCTTCATAATTACTGTCTATAACTCCCAAATGAACTTGAACTCCCTGACTGGTAAGACTGCTTCTGTCAATTAATAATCCAACAGTATATTTTGGAATGGGTCCATAAATGCCAGTTGATATTTTAACAATGCCAGCTTCAGGTAGTAAATGTAAATGATCTAAAATGGGAATATCTAATGCTGTACTCCCTCTTCTGGCATGAGAAAGGTCATTGATTGAGCAGCAGCATGATCTTTGCCATTGCTGACTGGTATTGTTGAATGTTCATATTGTTTTTCTGGGCCCCCCGAGCTGGGCCATATTCCAGTTTCCCTGCCTCTCTAAAGTTTGCCCATATTCCAGTTTCTGTCTCTAAAGTTTGCCCTTCTTTGCCCACTTTGATTTACATTCATTAGCCCAATGTTTCCCCTTTTTACAGTGAGGACATACATCTGGTGGAGGTTTCTTTTTCTTCTTCTTCTTTTCTTATCAGTCTATTTTTTGGCAATCTTTTCAAAGATGACCTAATTTACCACAGTGTAACACTTAGTTTTATTTTGTTTTAATGTATCTTTAAGAGCCATAGCCAACAAATAAGCTTTAAAAGGCTCACTTCCCACATCTAGACAAGCTTTAATATATATACTCACCTAGAGGGGCATTTTGGGCTTTTAGAAGCCAAAGAATCTTTTGACATTCTACATTATCATTTTCAAAGAAAGACTGTGTAATAAGAGATCCTGAAAGTCCGGTTGTGAAACTGTTTTTTGAATAGCATCCTTTAATTGGAATAAAAAATCCACATAAGGCTCCCCTTGAGATTGAATAACTTTTACATAAGACTTAGCAGCCTTCCTGGGTGGCTCAATTTTATCCCAAACACGGATGCCACACAAAGGGACTTGTACAATAGCCTCATCAGGATATTGTAATTAAGCTCTAACTCCTAACCAATCTCCATTACCAGTTAATTGTTCTAAAGTTATTGGTAATTGATTAGCCTGGTTTCTTCCTCCCACTTGCTCTGCTTCTCCCCACCACGTTTAAAACTGCATATAGGGGCCAGATTCTAAAACTGTTCTGGCTAACATATCCCACTCCTAGGGGATTAAGTGGTATTGTGCTAATCCTTGTAACAGTCCTTTAACATAATTAGATTGCATTCCATACATAGTCACTGCTTATTTGAAGTACTTTATAACTTTAAAAGACAAGAGAGTGTATTCAAATTGTTGATATCCTTGAGGATATTGGTCATGAGCAGGCATTTGTTGTACAGTGACAGGAAACACAGAATCTGAAACAGGCAGTGAGAAAGCATCAATACCCCCTCTCTTCTTGCATTTGAGATGGATTGAGCTATTACTGAAATTTGAGGAGTGGGTACAGTTAACTTAGGTGGAATTTCCTGATATGGAGGTAAAGAGGGGCTGTAGTGGCAAGCTCCCTTCTTTATTAGCAAAATGTCTTTACTGGATAAATGTGTTTATCATCTTCCTTAACTAGAGGAGATTCAACTCTATTTTTTAAAGGAGTTAGTGTTGAAGTTAGTGATTCTAGTAATGTTAAGGTAGCTATTTGTTTTTCAATAGAATGTTTAGAGTCATTACTTAAAGGTGGAGTTTCTGTACACAGCTGAGAAAAGCTACATTTTCTATCATTTTTAGTTCTGTTTCAGAATACTTTTCCATATCTGATTCCTCCTCAGGAAATAATGAATCAGCATGTAAAGACCCTAGACTTTCATATCAAAATGCAGGAGATTCATGAGAATGAGGATGTTCCCCTAGTATTTTTTGGGTCTCCTCTTTATTTTCATTTTCATCATTAAGTTCAGCATTGACCACTTTCACAGATTCCTCAGATTCAGATTGTAAAGTTTCCAGGCTAAACTAATTAAATTACACAGAGACCAGACAGACAAGGGAATTTTCTCCTCCTGCTGATGAGTTCAGCAGAGAGCTCTCAAAACCTGTCTCCAGACTTTTAAATTCAATACAGCTTTCCCTTGTGAATTAAACCAATAACAATGCTTATTAACCAAATCAAACAACTCTGTCATAGTTAGTTTTTTAACTTTAATGCCAGAGCCTTTAAGTAAAGTATGCAATAAAACAGCATATTATTGTTGGGCAGACTGGGAATTTCCCATGACTCTGCAAAAACAATTCTGAAAGTTTCACTTACTTCGGAGCATACAATTGCCTTTCAATTCTGACCTGCCTGAAGTCAATTGAAGCCTGTCACTTTTGAGCCCCATGTTGGGCACCAGTTGTTGCAGTTGGGGGCCACAAAAATGAGAAACCAAGTCAGAATGATGTTTAATGCAGAGGGCTTAAACTTCCTCTGGAAACTAATCGAAGAGTCAGTGTGCCCCTGCATCTTTATTAGGTTACAGCAAGTAGTAAAACAATCAATTGTTAATAATTATTGAACATAATTTCTCAACAAATCAACCAACCACGAACTAGCTATGTTTTTTATGTTCCTATTGTGTTAAGTCAAATCATCCAGTTACATGAGTTCCTTGTCTGGGTTTGCCGCAGAAGGGTCACAAGAACTGTTTGAAGCTCCTGTTGCACACTGTTCATGACTCACATGAGATTCCATGAATCAAAGCTTTTTCTTCTTATTACATTGGTTTCAGATATTAATCAAACTTAAGCAGGCCTGTGGTTCCTGTCCGCCACTGCAAAAAATATCCTCCTTGTTCTCAGCCCTCCTCCTGGCCACTCCCATGCAGGCAGATCAGGGCTTGTGGCACCAGGAGCATGTGGGGGTGGGTGCCCTCACTACCCTGGCACCTACCCTATCACCTGCTGCTGCCTACTCTGGGTTCCCAAGGGCCCCTCTCCCATTTGTTCAAAATGAAGGTCTCCACCTGCAGGGTCAAGGACAGGTCAGGAAGGTCATACTCCCCTCCCAGCATCTCCCGGGGCCAAGAACTTGGTCCTTGGACATCTGGATGGGGTCACATGGCTCCTACACTGCCCCCACCTGCAGCAGGCTCTCATTCTAGAACAGTCCCAGGTCCAGCATGCACTCATGGGTGTCCTTGGGCTGCCACCAGCCACCCTGAGATTCTTCCTCATCTGAGTCAGTGAGGGGAGCCACCTCTGCCTCCCAGGTCCCCTGAGGACTCAGTGTCACCTTGAGACAGGGACCATGAGTTTAGACAGAGTAGGGTGAGGGCCTCCAGGAAAAGACCCCTACCAAAACTCTATGTTAAACAATTAATAAAAGCCAAAGTCACATTAATTCTCTAAAGTAAAAATATCAAATTAGGAATATAAGCATTCTTCAGTGAGATTAGTTAAAACTAAAGAACGAAGAGCAACTTGACCTAGAAGTATACTCCCCAGATAAAAAAACATATTTCAGAATAGCCTATATTTTCACTGTGTTTTTTAAAACACACCATTGTAAAATTTACTGTAGCCTGTTCAAAGGCCCAGCTTATTTAGAAAAAGATCTATCTTAAAGCTAAGGTTGCATTTTAATCAAACAAAAAATAACTCAGCCCATCTCAGAAGCAAAGCAGGCAGTCTTAATTGATTTGATCCCAGATCAAAAAGTGGCTGTCCTGGGAAAGAATCAAAGCAGTGAATTTCCTGTATTAAGCTAACTTTGAAGAACAACCCACTGATAAGAAACTTAGTATCTCTTCAAAAATAAACATTTTGGGACCATCTGGAAGGTCTGCATCCCTAGCCCTTTGCCTGTCAACTGCTTATGAATCCCCTAGACAGCACACCACCCCAGGCTCTCTTATCCCCTCCTGGCATGAGCCAGGAGCTCTGTCTCCTCACTTTATCTCTAAATAAAAGCCTCTCCCTGGCTTTCTTACCTTGAGTTTTTGCTAAGTTCATTCTTTGACTCCCCAAACAAGAACATCGGCATCCACCTGGCTGCCACCATGGCTCCCCTCCACCTCCAAGTGGAGTGGGTGCAAACCTGCTCACCTGGGAGGCCCTCCCCAAAGGTTGGCCACCCTCCATGTCCAGATGAGGAGCCAAAGCCCCAGAAGGGCAGTGACGAGATCAAGGGCCCCAGAGGAGAGGCTGACCCCACCCGGTCATCCCTGCTGCCCTCCCACACCAGCTCCACCCTGACCAGGGGCCCCTTCTCTGGGTTCTTGGTGGATGTCAGGACATCAGGCAGATTAAGCCATGGGTGGAGAGAAATGGGGCATCTCATGGGCCTGGTGGAGCATCCCTCCCACCACAGCCCCACAAAGGCCCTGCCCCCTGGGCTGGGCCAGACCATGGCAGAGGTGTCAACCCCAGAACCCCCTCATCGCACACCCTACCCCTGTCCCCCATCCATCCAGACCTCCAGCCTCCACTTACCTTGATGAGCCCTTTCCTGCTCATCCCTTTGTCTTTGGTATTTAGATTCTTATACTTTCCTAAGCTCTTCTTGAGGGAAAGGGGAAGAAGAATGGGAAAATGTGGGACTAATTTGGAGGGTTTTGGGGCAGATCCCTTTCACTTCAGAACCCAGAAGACCCATCAGCCTGGTTTTCCACCATATCCATGAACCCTGGAGTCTCCGTGTTCTGTGCAGGGGGCTGCATGTTGTCACCCAGGGCCTCTATTCCCATTTCTCCGGAGTAGATCTCCTTCAGGCTGTGTCTGTTTCCTTTGGGCAGAGACTACTGCTCAGAAAAAATGCTGAAAATCTCCAGTTGGTTCAACCCAGACCTGACATTTAAGAGGACACTGATTCCTTCAGGGGAACTCCTGGCCTAAGGTCCCAGGAAAGCTCAGAGAGCCATCCAGGTCAATCCCTGTCTCCAGGGTTTTCTGCCTCTCAGGAGGTCCTAGTGGACTGTGGGGACACTGAAAATGCTAGAGGCAGTCCATGGCCCACTCAGGTGTTTTCATGGTGACAGGTCTACCCAACAGGAAACCTCTCCATGTATTCTTAAGCCAGGTGATGGAAGGGCTCTTCAAAGTAAAATTCCACAGAGTGATGCCAAGTCCTTAAGGACCAGGCAATCTCAGGAGGGAAGAGTTGAGAGTGGGGCAACCTCCTCTGCTGATGTCCCCTCATGTATTGCTGTCTGCAAGGAGATAGACACCCAGGGTGCCCAGCACTCCTGGGAGGAGGATTATAGCTGAACCCAAGGAAGGCACCATGGAGTAAGCCTTTTACCTCTGGGACTGAGTCCAGGTCAGCATGTTCCTGGCAGGAGGGGCCCAGGGACTTTTCAAGGTCAGACACCAGGCATCAATCCTGAGAGCTGAGAAAGGAAATGGTCACCTCCCAAGACTCCAAGAGGGTCCCCTGGGCAACCCATGGCACACCCTGGCCACCCAGATCCAGAACTCTACAACCCTAGCCCTGTCCTGGACCATCATGCTTGGATCCCCAAGGCAGGTGGTAGTGGTCCAGTCAGCCACAGCATCAAAGGGTCTGATGGCATAGATAGTGGGTGCTTGGTGTTCACTGACTATGTGTTTGGCTGAGTCTGGTGGAGGGCAGGCTGTGGTAGGGCACCGCCTAGGTGAACAGCTCCTAGGGAGGGCAGGGAGTTTCACCTGGCCCTGCCACAGCTCAGCTCTGTCCACCAACCCCACAGTCCCAGGCAGAGTCACTGGTCAGAGCTGCAGCTCAGGTAGCTGAGGATGTGGTCTGAGCCTTGTGGCAATCCAGGGATTTGTTCCCCTTCCACTGAGGCACCCAGTAGAGGATGCGCAGAGCCTGATAGTGGTGGGGAAGTGAGAGTGGGTTTGCTCCCAGCCTTTCTCACCCACTCCCTGCAGCAGAAGGCAGCTCTCCCCTCCTATCGTGGGGAATCTACCACCCATAATCACCCCTCAGGTTCTGTTACCCACTCAGATCAAGGTTCCCTGTAGCATCTACAACCAGGTCATTTGTTTCCCATGCAGTCAGGTACACAGCAGGAGCCAACAGGTGCTGAGGCTGTGGAAGCCCCCAGGGCAAATGGATGAATGGTCTAGGGGCATGAGAGCACCTCCCTGAGCAATCCCCACACCATGGGCCAGGGACCCCCTCCTCTCTACTACTCTTCACTGGTTGCTCTGTGTGGCAGGTCCTCTAAGTGACAGTCCAACTGAGACAGGGACTGTGGGTGTAGTCAGAGTAGGGGGAGGGCCTCCGGAAAAAGCAAGGCAGGATGTTTGCCATCAGAGCAATGTAACTACATGCAAGGAAACCCCCTACCAAAACTCTGTGTTAAACATTAATCTCTAGAGTCATTCTTCAGTGAGATTAATTAATATTCCCTAGATAAGGAAGAGTAACACATGTTTTTATTATGCTAATCATTTGTAATCATGTGCAAGATTCATTTTAGCATACTAAAAGACCCAGGCCTAGGTGCTGTCTTTTCTCTTTCAGACCTGATGAGGTGATTTGCAATCTGGGCAATTAATAATGGCAAGTAAGCCCAGCCATAAACAACATCGTAAAAGGCAGAAATGATTCCACCTTAAAGATAAGATTGCATTTTAATATCTAGGAAGTTAAGAAGTAGGATTCTTAACTTACTCTTTAGCAAACAATACCTCAGCCCACCTTGGGATATGGGAAGGTGGCCTTGTTTGATATGCTTCTAGACAAAGACACCAGTTGAAAGGGTATCCCGCCGCAACCCTCCTTAACCCAGCATGACTCAGGAGACACGGGCCCACACAAGAGATTTTAATAGCTGAAAGAGAGAATGGCTGCCTCTAAGCAGAGAACAGCAGCTCATGGGTGAAGAAGCATGTTTTTGAGGAGTAGGGTATGTTCTACTATGGGGACGTTGGTGATTGGATCTTAAGGGGTGGGGCAACCATCTGGTTGGTGATTGGATCTTAAGGGGTGGGGCGAAATGTTTAGAGATAAGGCGAGGCAAGTCCAGACATGATTTTCACTGGCCCATGTGCTTGGGACCATCGGGTAAATGGAGGATAAAGTACTATATTCTTACACCAGTATCTTGGGGAGAAATCAGAGCAGGAAGTTCCTTGTGTTGTTAATTCTAAATATTCAGGGGCCACTTAACAAGTCCATACCCCTAAGCTTTTTTTTTTTTTCATGTTCCCAAAAGTTCCTCAACTGCCTATAAAACCCCTAGACAACTCACCACTATGGGCTTTCTTGTCCCTCCTGTCATGAGCCAGGAGCTCTGTCCTCTGACTGCATCACTCAGTAAAAGCCTCTCCCTGGCTCTCCTATCTTGTTTGCTAAGTTCATTCTTTGTCTCCACAAACAAGAACCCTGGCATCAGTACTGTCCACACGTGAACGTTGAAGGCTTGGGAGTTAAGAGTTTCCCAGATCACCATGAGAGTTTCCCAGGTTGCATAGTGGGTAAGTTTGGGGATCAGGGATTTGGGCCCAGATCCTGGGAACTGGGATCAGGGAAAGGCAGTCCTGGGGCAGCAGATGGCAGAGGGGAAGGCCTGCCCCATCCCTACTGAGAGCCCACTGCCCACTGCCCACTGCATCCATCAGCTAGCTGTTCTCTGCCAGCTGGGGAGGAAACTCCAGAATGCAAGGCTTCTTCTCCCTCTGAAGGTTCTTGGTGGCCACAGCCCAGGGGCAGAGGGGCTCCAGGGCTGTAACTGGCTCTGTTATTGCTGCAGTGGGAGATGGCACTATGGGTAAAATTGTAATCTTTTCCAGAATATCTTGCCTGGCTTTAGTGCATTTGCATATCCTCAGGGGTGGAGAGAAGTTTATCTCCATATAAATGGGTAATTACCTGGGCAAGGAGGGCTTATCTGTACCTGAGAGTTGAGGGGCATGGTTGGTTTTACTTCTGCTGCAGCAGGAGAGAGAAATGGCCCCAGACTGCCATTTGTAAGCAATAAATGGATTTTAAACTTTATTTCTTCCTTTAAATAATTTCAGTTTTAGGAGTACTTTTCCCCTGGGATTTCCTCTCCCCAGACTTACAGGCACTCATCCCAGACCAATTGCCCAGAGATATCCAGCTCAGGAGCTGGCCTGGGGGCTGAGGCTGCTGATGGCCTTTCCTCCTGCTCTGCATGGGTGATGTGACACTGGCTGCAGGCCCAGCACAGGAGGTGGAAGTCCGGCCAGAGCTGCTGTAGCCCCAGATCTGCCCCTACCCCTCTCTCTGCAGCTGGCAGAGCTCCATAGCTGGTGTTGGAGCAGGACACAGAGAAAAGCTCACACACATAACTGACTCCTTGTGCTTCCCAGTGACAGGAAATGCACTGCCTTTAAGGGAAATATACCCCTGAAAGAATAGAAAAATTTTAAGTTTGCTCTGAACTCTCTCTGAACCTTGGACTAAAAAGACCCTGAGTGCATAGTTGTAAGACAGGCCCGGAGAACAAATGGGCTATAAAGATACTAAAAAGACCCTGAGTGCATAGTTGTAAGACAGGCCTGGAGAACAAATGGGCTATAAAAATAAGGTTAAGTTACTGAATGTTGAAGCCTGTGGGGGCTTAACCGGAATGTCTAGCAACTATGTTATCAAACCCGCAGCCGGCCTGCCTTCCCACAAGAGCCCCATGACCCCCCCTTCCTTCCCCCGGTGTAGTTTTCTTCCTTTATAAGCCTCTGGAGAATTCTGCTGGTCGTCTAACTCCTCTGCCCCTGCGTGGGTTATTAGTCTCGTCCCCAGCGCACTGGAGAATCAATAAACCTCTTGCTGTTTGCATCAAGACCGGTCTCCTGCGAGTATTTGGGTCGCCTCCTATCCCGGGTCTCGAGTAAGGATTCACTCAGGTAGTCTTTCACCCCATGAACCCCGCATCATACAATGTCCTGGCTGCAGCCTCTCACCTTCCAGCTCTGCCGCAATGGGCTGTAGATGCTCCAGCTATACCCAGATGAGGTGGTGTGGGTAAAATTGTACCACTTCCAGAATATCTCGCCTGGCTTTAGTACATCTGCATATCAATAGGCGTCCAGAGGTGGAAAGAAATATGGCTTTAGTGCATTTGCATCATTCCTCAGGGATGAACAGAAGTTCATCTCCATATCAATGGGTAATTACCCAGGCAACTGAGGGCTTATCTGTACCTGAGAGGTGAGGGGGAGGGTCAGTTTTGCTTCTGCTGGAGCAGGAAAGAAAGAAGGCCCTGGACTGGAGTTTGTAAGCAATAAACAGGTTTTAAACTTTTTTCTGTCTTTGATTTCGGTTTTTAGAGGTATGTTGCCCCGGGATTTTCTCTCCCCAGACTTACATCTGGCACAGTCGGCAGGGTTCCTCTGAACCCAAAATCTGAAAATGGGTGCGACCTTTGGGAGGGCCGCCCCAAGAAATGATGGGGAGAAGTGGCCCTCGTGCTGAGGGACATGTGTCTATACTCCTGTGGTTGTGGAGGCACCACCACCATTGCTGGCCACGCCGATCCTGGCCAGTGGCCTGAGCCTAAGGCTACCGCTTCTGCCACTGCTGCTGCTTCTGCTGCTGGCCAGAGCCTGGTCACAACTATGGAAAGGAGCAGAGGTCTGGTACATCTTAACACAGAAGCAGCTGGCTGCTGTGCACCATGACTTGCTAGCTACAGAGCCCATCACCAGAAAAGCTCTGACCAAGGTAATAATCACCTATCCCATCGCAGGGTGGGTGAGAGACTGGGCCTAAAGGCCATGGAGTGGTGTGGACATCCACCACATATCATGTGAGTGGCCATGTGCCTTTGGCATCCCCAGGGAATAATGAAGCGGACGCATTGGCCCAGGTGTGCAGGCTAAAAGTAAAGCCTGCCTCTGATGTGGCCCAATGGCTACATCAGCATTTGGTGCACATGGGGCAAAAGACAATACAGACTATAGCCTGTCAGTAGTGCTTGCCATTGACCTTTGAAGAAGTCAGCCGATCCTGGAACGAGTGCCCTGAACGTTGTGCAGATCAGCAAACCATCAAGAGAGGTATAGAATGTTTCTTTATAGCCTTTGGCCCGTCACTGGTGATTGAGAGTGATCAAGGCACCCACTTTATTGGACATGTGTTGCAAGGATGGGTGCAGCAATTAGGAGTAAAATGGACATGGCCCTGGACATTTCAACACATGGACCGACGATGGCTGGCTCGACTGGCACCTTGAGGAAAAGGCCTGGAAGCTGGCCTCCTGTGTATGCCTGGAATAACAGCAATGTGGCCTCCCACAATCACAGTTATTTGCTTCTACAGTCCTGTGTCCTGGGTGCGCCCCTGGCTGCAGTTGCTGTATGATGGCTGGGATGGACGAAGTTTGGACTTAATCTGCATGGAACTTTGAACCTAGTTGAATCCTTTGGCTTGAGAATTATCATTATTGTATTGCTGTAGTCAAGAAAAAAATGCTTAAAGAGAGGCTTGACTTTGTCTAATGTTTGGTAAAAATTTTGTGAGCAATCTAGCATGGTTGTTAGGAATGAGTAAACAAGTGCAGAAACATATTTGTGCTTAGTGAGGGACTGTATTGTAAATTACATTTACTTAATCTGCATAGGTTGAATCATCTGGCTTGAGGATTATCAATATTTTATTGCTGTTGCTATTGTATGTCATTAGATTTGTCTGAAGAGGGGGAATGAGTAAATTGTAAGGTGATATTTCTGGAGGAATCGTCTGTGGGTAAAAATGTAACAGTTATAGAATATCTCACCTGGCTTTAGTATATCTACATATCAATAGGCATTCAGAGATGGAAAGAAGTATGGCTTTTGTGCATTTGCATCATTCCTCAGGGGTGGACAGAAGTTCATCTCCATATCAGTGGGTAATTACCTGGACAACTGAGGGCTTATCTGTACCTGAGAGATGAGGGGGAGGGCTTGTTTTTGGCTTCTGCTGGAGCAGGAAAGAGAGAAGGCCCTGGACTGGAGTTTGTAAGCAATAAACAGGTTTTAAACTTTATTTCTCCCTTGGACTGATTTCGGTTTTTAGAGGTATTTTGCCCTGGTATTTCCTCTCCCCGGACTTACAGGTGGGCAACACCCTCCAGGTCTGATACAGGCAAGTCCACCAGCATGAATCCAGCTTCAGCCTGACATAGGGAAAGAGCATGGGCTTCCAGAATCCTGCAAATTCTGTTCTGGCCAGGGGCCCACAGTGGAAGAGATAATAATGGGAAGAGGCAGGCAGCAGACTGAGATGCCTACCTCTTTCTGTGCTGCTCTCCCATGGCACACACATTTGGGGCTGGGCCCCTCTGCCTGCCCCTTCCTGCTCAGGGGACAGCCTCTCCCCACTTTTGGACTCCATGTGTCTGTCCTGGTGCTGGCACCTGCTCATCCAGTAGGTTTAACACAAAATATATGCAAGTACCTTCTCCCTGAGGGCCTGGACACCATCCACCCCACACTCCATGAACCTGGAGCTCAAGACCAAGCAGACTGAGTCACACCGGGGCACCTCCTCTCCTTGGCCTGCTGGGATGGTGGGGATGATGGAGCTGAGGGGCAGGCAGAGGGAGAGGGACTGGTGGGGGAGAGTGATAGAATCCTGACCTGAATACTGCTTTTTGAATAAGCCCACCCACCATCTCAGAGAGACCTAGGTGTCATCTTAGGCTACAAGCATCCTCCAGAGGACATGTTAGCAAGCCACAAGCCCACTTTTCCTCTGACCCCTCCCCTCAAAGAGCCTGCCAAAGCCCTGGCCATAAAAAAGCCTCTTGACCTGTTAGAGACTCTCTTTCTCCTTTGTTCTGCTGGCCAGGACAGAGGGGTCCCTCTCATGTTCAGCAATAAACCTACTTAGACTGTTGAGTTTGCATCCCCTCTCTTCTTTCAGAGAGTCTCTAGAAGACAACTCAGCCCAGCCACCCCTGTTTCTCAGGCCCACCAAAAATTTGCAGAAAGAAAGGCTAAAACACAAGCTAGTATTTTTTTAAATCACCATTTTTAGATGATTCTCCTATTATTAAACTAGGTTAAAAGAAATGATTTTGCATAGCAGCTCAAACGGTCCCATTGCCTGGGAGCATGTTTTCTTTTTAACTCATCTTGGAAGTTCACCAGGAACCCTTCTGAGAAGTGTCTACCATCCCACGTCCCATAAATGCCTGACTAAGGGGACCATCACACTGTGAAGATGCTAGTGGCAGGTGGAAGTTAAATGATATCAGAAGGAAAAGCTATTTTTAAAAGTGAAAATTTATATCAGGAAGTAATAAACTCTGTCACCAAGGACAGTAGAAAGTGAGGATGGAGAAGGAATTCATGCAGACAAGGGTGGGACCACATGTGCTCCTTACACCTCAGGAAAAGAACTGTTCATGTCTCCTGGACCATCTGGACACCTCTTTAGCAGCCAGGTGGCCACTGAGTGGCCCAATGTTGATCCAGGTGTTCTGAGCCTGGCAGTTGGAAGAAAAGGTGCCCTGGAAAGTACCCTGGCATGGGAGTCAGGACCCCTGGACCCTGACTGCCTTTCACCCTGGGACAGTCTCCACCTCCTTCCCTATCACTTTTTTTGGTATCCTGATAACCAGAAGGTGGGAACTGCCAGCTGTGCAGGAGGCCCATGGAGGGCAGGCTGGGCTTGCTGTGAGGCACAGAGACCACATTAGGTGACACTCTGGACAAGTCCTCGGGGAAAATGCAGTGCAGACTGTGAAAAGCTATGGGATAGGCGACCTTGTCCCTTCTCCAAATGCACTGCCAGGAAACACACACACAAAGATGGAGGGAGAGTCCATAGACTAAAAGATGCTTAAAGGACTAATCAGCAATTGCAGGGTCTGTACCTAATATTTGTTTTGATTCACACTATGAAACTGTTAGCAAAAATGGTATTCATGGGACATTTGAGAATACTTTAATGCTGAGGTTCTTACTCACAGAGTCAAAGAATAAACTTAGCAAACACTCGAGGTAGGAGAGCCAGGGAGAGGCTTCTATTTAGAGATAAAGTGAGGACAGAGTTCATGGCTCATGCCAGGAGGGGGCAAGAGAGACCATAGTTGTGCATTGTCTAGGGGATTTATAGGCAGTTAAAGACTTTTAGGAATGTGATAAAGGGCTTAGGAGTGTGGACTTGTTAAGTGGTCTTAGCATGTTCATCCTTGATGAGACATTAAATCTCTTTTCTCATCAGTCCTCTAGGTAAGTCTGCAAAATTAACATAAGAAATTTACTGCAGATTCTTTCCCAGAATAGCAGCTTCTTGGTCTGGAAGCATATCAAGAATGCCTGTCCTGCCCTCAAGGTGGGCTGAGTTATTGTCAAATAAACAGTTTAAGAACTGTACTTAACTTCCTTGGTTTTAAAATTCAATCTTTAATATGGAATCTTTTTTGGTTTTACTATGTTGTTTATGGCTGAGCTTACTTGCAATATAAATTGCCCAGGTTGCAAATTACTTGATTAGGTCTGAAGGAGGAAAAACAGCATATAGGCCTGGGCCTTTTAGCATGCTAAACAGAATCTTTCACATGACTATAAATGATTAGTATAATAAAAACATGGGCTATGCTGAGATACTTTCCTTTATATGGGGAATATTAACTGATCTCACTGAAGAATGGCTCTAGAGATTAATGTTTAGCATAGAGTTTTGGAAGGGGGCTTCTTTGAATATAGTTACATTGCTCTGACTGTAATTATCTTGCCTTGCTTTTTTTCCCTGAGGCCTTCGCCCTACTCTAAGCCCATGGTCCCTGTCTCAATTTTATATCCTGGCTAGTATTTTGATGATATTAAGTAATTATTGTGATTTTTAAAATAGACAAACATATTGTTTTCATATACTTGAAGAATATTTAATTTGATATGAATATGGAAACATTTATTTACAAAATAGCATGTTAGGGATTAACCTGAAAATGAGAAACGGTAGTGGGTTGGGGGTGGACATGACACAGGGGGCTAAGTTTATAAATGTTGAAGCTGTGAAGGGTGTATGTGGTTGCTACTATTCTATAAATTTTAAACTTTTTCCAGTAAACTACTTGTTAAAAAAGATTCACTTCTTGAGACTGGGAAGGGGTCCAGCCAGGTCCTGTGATACACAAAGTTCCCTGGTTTCTGAATAAAATCCAACAAAGTTGGGGAATCCATTGTTAGCAAGCTTGCCCCAATAGGAAAGTGAAGATGAGCTTTGTAGTCAGAGGAACAATGACACCAAAAGGGAAAAACTGAATGCAAGAGGGACGAAGGGTTTCAGGACTGATAAAAATGTGAGCAAATATAAATGAATACTGACTGGACATAACAATGGTTGCTGTATCTTACAGGATTTAGCTTGTATGAAAAATGAAATGCATGACAGTAACACATATGGTGGGAGGAAGAAATGGAATTTAGTATTTGTAAGGGCCTAGAACTGTCAGGAAAGTGATAAAATAAATCATTTTATTAGACTGTTTTAAGTCATTCATGCATACTGAAATCTCTAGGGTTACCCCTATAAGGGCTGTGATAGATACACAAGCAAAAAATTACTAGAAGGGAAAAATGGAAGAGCATAAAACATGTCATTTTTAAAAGGTCTGAACAGGAGACTGGCAGGAGAGAGCAGGAGGCCCATGGGCCTTCAATTCGGTGGAAGGTTCTTGGCTACACTCAGGATAGAAATTAAATGCAAGCCAGGTACAGACTGAGGCATATTTATTGAAGGTATAGCTTAGACAGAAAAGCAGAGTCACTACTACACAGGCAGAGTAACCATGCCTCAGTGGCCTGTTGGCTCTTTTTTAGGAAGGACAGTGAGCATGTAAAGCAGGGGCAAAATAGTCATGATTTCTCCAGGGAGGTTCTTAGAAGAGGGAGTGTTTTTCCTTATTAGGCCCCTTCTAGGGGTTGTCATGACAACTGTAAACTGCAAATGAGACTTCAGTGAAGCCAGAGGTCTATCGTGGGTCAACTTGGCACCCTCTTGGCCTGATCTAGTTCCAGCTGGACTCCAGTGCTTCTGGCTTGTCAGTCTTGGGTGTTCCACCCATTGTTCCATGTCCAGCTAGTCAAGCCAGCCCGGATTTTCCGTCTGCCTAACCCTGCCATTCCTTTCCCTAGCTCAAGACAAATGGCTGTAATAGACCCACAGCTGACCCTTGAACACAGGGGTTAAGGGTGCTGATGCCTGTGCATCTCAAAATCTGCATATAACTTTTCCCTCCCCAGAAGCTTAGCTACTAACAGCCTGCTGTTGACCAGAAGCCTGCTAAGATAATTATGGACACAAATTCTGTGTGTTATATATATATATACTCCCTTCTTACAGTGAAGTAAGCTAGAGAAAAGAAAATGTTTTCAAATTGTTGTAAATCTACAAAATATTCCAATACAATCATGAAAAGATATCCACATATAGGTGGAAAATGCAGTTCAAATCTATGTTGTTCAAGGGTAAACTGTTGATGTTAAGAGAGTAGAAATAAATCCAAATACATTAATTACATTAAATATAAAAGGGCAACTAATACAAATAAATGATTGTCTATAGTAAAAGAACAACAAAAAATCTATACTTTGATCACAGGAGACACACTGTAAGTGTAAGTACACAGCCAACTTAAGAGTATAAGCACAGGAAAAGATATAAATGTGATCTCAACCCAAATGTGAGCTGATGAGATTTAAAACAGGAACATATTAGAGATAAAGAGGAACACTTAGGGGCCACAAAGCCATAAGCTTAAACCATGCAAAGGAAACAATAATGAATGGGAGAAAGTGTGATTTTCCTGGAACACTAAAACATTTTGTCAGATTAAAAATCCTAATATTCATAGACCAGTGGAACATAATAGAGAGCCCAGACATAAAGCCAAGCATATATAGTCAATTAATATACCATAAAGAGCCATGGATATACAATGGAGAAATGACAGTCTCTTCAACAGCTGGTGTTGGAAAAACTGGACAGCTACATGTAAGAGAATGAAACTGGACTACTGTCTAACCCCATACACAAAAGTAAACTCAAAATGGATCAAAGACCTGAATGTAAGTCATGAAACTATAAAACTCTTAGAAAAAAATATAGGCAAAAATCTCTTGGACATAAACATGAGTGACTTCTTCATGACCATATCTCCCTGGGCAAGGGAAACAAAAGGAAAAATGAACAAGTGGGACTATATCAAGCTGAAAAGTTCTCTAAAGCAAAGTACACCATCAGTAGAAGAAGAAGACATCCTACAGTGTGGGAAAATATATTCATAAATGACATATCCCATAAGGGATTGACATCCAAAATATATAAAAACTTACACACTCAACAAACAAAAAGCAAATAAGAAAATTAAAAATGGGCAGAGGATCTGAACAGACACTTCTCCAAATAAGAAATTCAGATGGCCAACAGGCACATGAAAAGATACTCCGCATCACTAGTCATCAGAGAAATTCAAATTAAAACCACAGTGAGATATCACCTCACACCAGTGAGGGTAGCCAACATCCGAAACACAAACAACAACAAATGTTGGCGAGGATGTGGAGAAAAGGGAACCCTCCTACACTGCTGGTGGGAATGCAAATTAGTTCAACCATTGTGGAAAGCAGTATGGAGGTTCCTCAAAAAACTCAAAATAGAAATACCATTTGACCCAGGAATCCCACTCCTAGGAATTTACCCCAAGAATGCAGCAGCCCAGTTTCAAAAAGACAGATGCACCCCTATGTTTATTGCAGCACTATTTACAATAGCCAAGAAATGGAAGCAACTAAACATCAGTAGATGAATGGGTTAAGAAGATGTGGTACATGACTATTACTCAGCCATAAGAAAAAAACAAATCCTACCATTTGCAACAAC
>JAQQAC010012408.1:556095-845311 GCA_029783875.1 Phataginus tricuspis | reverse complement strand
TGGGATAAGAGGGTAAAAGGGGCATTACGATTGGCAGACATAGGGTAAGGGGGCACGGGGGGGACTGTACAGCTCAGAGAAGACAAGTAGTGATTCTCATCTCACTACACTGATGGACAGTGACTGTAATAGGGTTGGTGGGGGGGACCTGATGAAGGGGGTAGTTTAATCATCACAATATTGCTCATGTAATTGTAGGTTAATGATACTAAAATAAAATAAATTGTAAAAAAAAAAAAAACCCAAAAAAGATGTGGTTAAAATGAAGCCAGATGTGATCCCCACTGCTTGTATTTGAAAGCTAAAATATGTGCTCATATATGCATGGAAAAACTTTTCAAGGGCATAAGAGAAACTGTGAAATAAAATATCCTGGGTTAAATGGCAAAAAAAAAAAAAAGATAATGGGAGTTAAAAATTACAAATAACTTTTTGTCTTGACTAATC
The DNA here is from genome assembly GCA_029783875.1 of Phataginus tricuspis. Lineage (NCBI taxonomy): Eukaryota > Metazoa > Chordata > Mammalia > Pholidota > Manidae > Phataginus > Phataginus tricuspis. The sequence continues at coordinate 844,864 of JAQQAC010012408.1, read as the reverse complement.
TTCAGAATATTCCAAAGGATTTATTTCATGCACTGAAATAGATATAACCAATTTATGTTTCACCATGTATGTTGGAGTTGTGTACCGAAACCTGAATCCATCAACACTGTATTTCAGATTTATTCCAACGGTGTTTTATTTACCCTACTAGTCCACCCCTCAATCACAGGCCAGGTTTCAGTTAATAGGCAATACTGAATTGTAGAATTTATGGTTGAGGAATCAGTGGTCCAATAAATGTTCTGATTCCCTTAAAAAAAAAAAAGTAAAAAATCCTAATGTTGGTTATAAATAAATAGGCAAGTAAAATAGTAAAACTAATATTTATTTAATAGACTGTGACATGGAATATTAGAAACACTGAGAATTAAATTTTTTTAATGTTTTTGTTTTGTAAAATACCAAGAACAGTGCTTGGCTTCTATCCCCTGTGTACAGTCTCTTCCACGCTGGGGTCACATCACTTTCTAAGTCTGGCATAAACTCCAACATTTGGTCCTTTGTGTTTCACCATCATAGACCAAAAATGCTGTTAAGGTGGAGTTCTGTTGCTGGCATCACTTCCTTTGGTGACTGGCTTCATTGTCCTGACTGGTCTCATTTATGCTGACAAGTGAGTCCTCATCCAGTTCCTCCTGCTGCAAATCCGAAATGTCTCAGATGACAGAGGCAGCATTCCCACAGGCAGCTCTTTTTTCTCTCTGTCTCATTACTTTTGCATTGACTTTCCCACCCAGCCTAACCAGTCTATGTTCCTTTACTGAACTCCTATATTTTGTGGCCACTTTCCTCTTTTGATTATACATTTTTATAAAGTGTCATGTGAGCTTGTTACTAATGGACAAGGAGTCAACACAGCTAAAGACTTTGCTGTGAGGCAGGAACAGAACAACAAATGTCCAGGGAGCAGCTTGGCAGAAGCGGCTTGACAGCTCCCTGGTCCTGACGCACACCTGTTATTCACGCAGTGACTGGTGGAGCGAAGGTCTAGCAGGAAGCTATGTTTTATACAGTTACAGATGAGATACTGTGGTAGTGGAATCTGATCTTTGTGGGGAAATGGTATTATTATCATTAAATCTGAACCATGTGGGGAGCTGATGTTAAATAACTAAATTGTGGTAATTGACATCCACACATATCAGAACCAGGCAGAATGAGGACAGCCCATGTTATAGCTCCACAAATAAAGCTACAGAAAAAAAACACTCCCGTGAGAAGAGACAACTGACCAAGGACACAAAGAGAGAGTCCAGAAACAGACCCCCCACACGTGACCTGAGTAATAAAAAGGTGAGGAGGCTGCAGTGCAGTTGGGAAAAAAGGATCTTTCTCGTGAATGACGTTGGGTGTTTAGATTCTTCTGTGGAAAAGAAGGGCATGTTTATCCCAGCCCCCTGCATATACAAAGTCCATATCAGATGAACTGCAGATCTAAATATGAAAGGTAAAGTAATACAGCTGCTAGGGAAAAAGATACGTAAAAACATCTTTGTGAGCCTGAAGTAGACACAGATTTCTCCAGGAAGCAAAAATCACTAAGCATAAAGGAAAAATGACATTTTAAGTAACAAATTTATATTCATCAAACCCTAAGGAGTGAAAATAAAACACTTCCACAGAGCGGAAATAGTATTCATCCAATGTGGCATCATCATATGTTCCCCCACCCCACGTCGGTGGAGCCCCCAGACCTTGTTCAGGAGGGACTGCCACCCACTCCAGGTAGATGAGAAAACAGATGCCCATTTTGTGTGAGAGCATGTAGGGCCAGTGTTCATGACCCCAACACCACCTGCCAGGGTCCCATCTCCCCTTCAGACTGAGCCCGCCTGGCGGGGCAGCCCTCTCCCCTTCCCCTCTGAGGCTGAGGAGAGCAGGGTGAACCCTCCACCTGGTCCCTCCAGTCCAGACGGTGGCTTTTACCTCTGGAGGCCTGTCAGGGAGGGAGGAGAGGGAACCAGCCTCACCTGCTGTGGGGCGTTTGGAGTTGGGGAAGTGGGGGGTCAGCAAGGATGCTGCTAAGAAACCCGGAGGAGGTGCTGTCACCTGGACCATGGTGGGTGTGGGTCCTGGAAGTGCATGAGATCCAAGTGACTTGGAAGCCTCTGGGAGACACCAAGTGGAGGAAATTGGGGAGGCTTCTGATACCTGCAAACCCATTGGACTTTACAGGACTGAGGGCGATTCACATGCCAAGGGGCTCCGACAGCTATTTTCCCCAAATATGAAAGAATCAACTGGATGCTCCTGATGACAAGACTCAGCAGGCACAGAACCCACCCTCCATGTCTCTGGTCAGATTCATAAGTGGGTGGAGGGTATGTTGGAGCAGGCAGGGAACATTTCATTCCAGAAGGGGAGGTTTGCACAGAGCTGGAATAGTTCAGCAGGTGTTTTGGACTGGATTGTGTCATCCCCAAATTCCTACATGGGAGCCCTAAACCCTAAGACCTCAGAATATGCCTGGGTTTGGAGAAAGGGCCTTGAAAGAGGTGAACAGGGTCAAATGAAGTCAGAATGTTGGGGCTTATCCAATATGACTGGCATCAGAAGTAGAGGAAGAGACAGAGGAAAGGCCATGGAGGACCCAGACAGAAGGGGGCATATGTCAGCCAAGGAGAGAAGCTGTGAGTGAAACCAAGCCTGCCAACCTTACCTTAGACTCTCATCCTCCAAAGCTGTGGGGAAATGGGTTTCTGCTCCAGTCATCCAGCCTGTGGCATTTTGCTACTGCAGCCCTAGCAAACTAAGACAAAATGGTATAGAAGAAGGGGACCCAAGAGCAGGAGTGGGGGCAGGAGGCCAGGACAGCATGCAGGCTGTGGGGATGACGATGTCCTGAGCAGGATGTGGTGTCGTGACCCCACCCAAAACCACAGGACACAGCCCCTCAGCCCCCTGGAGACCTGGGGGAGCACAGGCTCTGGGAAGAGGGCTGTGGTCAGTATCCCGGAGGAGTGAGTGTCCACCCCAGGTCTAACTTTCGTCATCTAGGACCACATGGAAAAATCTCATCTATATAATAGGGAGCACGTGGTACCTACCTGACAGGCATTCAAGGGGAGCATGCATTGAAGAGCAATTCACACATAATTCATTTCTAAACATGTGGGCTGATGTCTCTGCTCCCTGGAGGAAGGACAGGCAGCACAGAGCTATGAAGAATGCCACCTTAACCCTCGGCTGGAGGACAGACGCACCCACAGTTGTCAGGCACAAGGGCCCTGTCATGGCTGGGAGTCTTGTTCTTTTCCCCAGGGGAGCTGTTGCATGGCAGGCCTGGGGAGGGGCAGTGACCTGTGAGATGCTCTGATTTCAGTGACACCCTGATGGTGCTCAGTTACCTCCTTAGGCTACCAGCCAACCGTGTTTCCCAGTGAGCCACAGGCGAGCCATCAGGAAGCTCGGGGACGGAGAAGGCTCTGGGCCCGGCTCACTGGCTCACTTGCTGAGAGCAACTGACTTAAAGTTCTCCTAATCTCTAACCAAGAGTCTACCCTGAGAAAATAATCAGAAACCAGACAAAAAGATGTTTATCATAGAGCTCTTTACAGGTCATTGCATCAGGGTGATGCTTATTGGGCATCTGCTAGGATGAGGGCTTTGCCCTTGGCACTGGGAGTCCCAGCCATGCACACAGGAGAACAACAGCTCTGCCTTCAGGGGGCTCAAGTGCCAGTGGGTGCTTGTACCTCAAGGTGCCAAGCTTGGCAAAGGCCACTTCATTCCTCCAGCACTTACACCAACTGAAACTCAATAGTCTATACCTTATGTTTGATTGCATTTAAATTGTTGTTAGTACATTTGTTGAAAACAAATGCACTATTTATCTAAATACATTTTCCTTTTCCCCAACTTTTCATAAAGAGAAATTTAAACACAGAGAGTTGAAGGAATCATACAGTGAACTCCCATATACCTTCAAACTGGATTTAAAAAATTAACACCTTGTGTATTTGTGTTCTCTTTCTTTTTCCCTCCTGTTCCCACTAAACCACATGAAAGTCAATAACAGACATCATAAATGCTCACTCATAATACCCAGAGCACAGCTTCAAAGAACAAAGATGTACTTCTACATAATCACAACGCAATCATCACACTTGGGAAAATTCACAACCATTCCACAACCTACCAGATATCCAGCACATATTTAAATTCTCCTGGTTGTCCCCAGTGTGTCTTGTACAGCTGGGATTAGTGAATCAAGATCTAATCAATTTCCAAGCACTGTATTTATTGGATTATTCTCTTTAGATACTATAACTAAAGCAGAATCCCCATGTTGTTTTTGATGACTCACTTCTTAAAAATCCAGCTTACCATTTACAGTGTTATGGATTCGTTATAGATTTGTTTGGCTGATTGCTCATGCAGTCTTTTTTTTTGACAAAAATAGGTGATTTGTGCCATACAAGGAATGCTCTTTAGAAATAATGATTGGTGCAGAAAGCAGATGTCAAATAGTTAAAATATCTATCTCCATCTATAATCCACGGAGGTATTAATATACATAAGCATAATGGGGGCAAAAATTATAAGCCACCAAGGATAAACACAAATAACTTCAGGTGCATTTACCAAAGCTATATAAATCAGCCTCAACTGCAATTTTTCTTCAGAAATTTCCAGCAAACTGGGTGGAAATCTTTTTATTTAATTTTGGTATCATTAATATACAATCACATGAGCAACACTGTGGTTACTAGATTCCCGCATTATCAAGTCCCCACCACATGCCCCATTACAGTCACTGTCCATCAGCTTAGTAAGATGCTTTAGAGTCACTACTTCTCTTCTCTGTGCTATATTGCCTTCCCCTTGCCCCCCCCCTACATTATGTGTGCTAATCGTAATGCCGCTTATTTCCCTTCTCCATCTCTTTCCACCCACCCTCCCCAGTCCCTTTGTCTTTAGCAACTGTTAGTCCATTCTTGGGTTCTGTGAATCTGCTGCTGTTTTGTTTCTTCAGGTTTTCCTTTGTTCTTATGCTCCATAGATGAGTGAAATCATTTGATACTTGTCTTTATCTGTCTGGCTTATTTCACTGAGCATAATACCCTCTAGCTCCATTCATGTTGTTGCAATTGGTAGGATTTGTTTTCTTCTTATGGATGAATAATATTCCATTGTGTATATGTACCACATCTTATTTATCCATTCATCTACTGATGGACACTTAGGTTGTTTCCATTTCTTGGCTATTGTAAATAGTGCTGCGATAAACATAGGGGTGCATATGTCTTTTTCAAACTGGGCTGCTGTATTATTAGGGTAAATTCCTAGGAGTGGAATTCCTGGGTCAAATGGTATTTCTATTTTGAGTTTTTTGAGGAACTTCCATACTGCTTTCCACAATGGTGGAACTAGTTTACATTCCCACCAGCAGTGTAGGAGGGTTCCCCTTTCTCCACATCCTCACCAACATTTGTTGTTGTTTGTCTTTTGGATGCTGGCCATCCTAACTGGTGTGAGGTGATATCTCATTGTGGTTTTAATTTGCATTTCTCTGATGATTAGGGATGTGGAGCATCTTTTCATGTGTCTGTTGGCCATCTGAATTTCTTCTTTGGAGAAGTGTCTGTTTAGCTCCTTTGCCCATTTTTTTAAATATAAATTTAATACATTCCTCCTTTTTAATACCTACGTTCCCTTTTTGAAAATTTTTTAATTAAGGTATTATTGATATACACTCTTATGAATGTTTCACATGAAAAACAGTGTGATTACTACATTTACAAATATTATCAAGTCCCCACCCAAACCCCAATGCAGTCACTGTCCTTCAGTGAAGTAAGATACCAGAGATTCACTATTTGCCTTCTCTGTGCTACACTGCTTTGCCATGATCCCCAACACCATGTGTACTAAACATAATACCCCTCAATGCCCTTCTCCCTCCCTCCCCTCCCACCCTCCCACATGCCTCCCCTTTGGTAACCAGTAGTTACTTCTTGGTGTCGCTGAGTCTGCTGCTATTTTGTTCCTTCAGTTTTGCTTCATTGTTATACTCAACAAATGAGGGAAATCATTTGGCACTTGTCTTTCTCCACCTGACGTATTTCACTGAGCATAATACCCTCTAGCTCCATCCAGGTGTTGCAAATGGTAGGATTTGTATCTTTATTATGACTGAATAGTATTCCATTATGTATATGTTACACATCTTCTTTATCCATTCATCTACTTATGGTCACTTAGGTTGCATCCATATCTTGGCTGTTGTAAAAAGTGCTGCAATAAACAGGGGTGCATATGTCTTTTGAATCTGAGAAGTTGTATTCTTTGGGGAAATTCCAAGGAGTGGTATTCCTGCATCAAATGGTATTTCTATTTTTAGTTTTTTTGAGGAACCTCCATACTGCTTTCCACAATGGTTGAACTAGCTTACATTTCCACCAGCAGTGTAGGAGGGTTCCCCTTTCTCCGCATCCTCACCAGCATTTGTTGTTCTTAGTCTTTTGGATGCTGGCCATCCTTACTGGTGTGAAGTGATATCTCAGTGTGGGTTTAATTTGCATTTCCCTGATGACGAGTGATGTGTAGCATCTTTTCATGTGTCTGTTGGCCATCTGAATTTCTTCTTTGGAGAACTGTCTGTTCATATCCTCTGCCCATTTATTAATTGGGTTATTTGCTTTTTGGCTGTTGAGGCATGTAAGTTCTTTACATATTTTGGATGTTAACCCCTTGTCATATATGTCATTACAAATATATTCTCCAATACTGTAGGATGCCTTTTTGTTCTGTTGGTGTCCTTTGCCATGCAGAAAGTTTTTAGTTTAATGTAGTCCCATGAGTTCATATTTTCTTTTGTTTTCCTTGCTCAAGGAGATGCATTCAGGAAGAAGTAGCTCATGCTTATATTCAGGAGATTTTTGCCTATGTTTTCTTCTGAGAGTTTTATGGTTTCATGACTTACATTCAGGTCTTTGATCCATTTCGAGTTTACTTTTGTGTATGGGGTTAAGCAATAATCCAGTTTCATTCTCTTGCATGTAGCTCTCCAGTTGACAAAACCAGCTGTTGAAGAGGCTATTTCCGCATTGTATGTCCGTGGCTCCTTTATCATATATTAATTGACCATATATGCCTGGGTTTACATCAGGGCTCTGTAGTCTGTTCCATTGGTCTATGGGTCCTTTCCTTTGCCCATACCAAATTGTCTTGATTACTATGACTTTGGAGTAGAGCTTGAAGTTGGGGAGCATAATCCCCCAAGCTTTAATATTCCTTCTAAGAATTGTTTTGGCTATTAGGGGTCTTTTGTGGTTCCATATGAATTTTAGAACTATTTGCTCTAGTTCATTGAAGAATGCTGTTGGTATTTTGATTGGAATTGCATTGAATCTGTAGATTGCTTTAGGCGGGATGGTCATTTTGACAATATTAATTCTTCCTATCCATGAGCATGGGATGTGTTTCCATTTATTGGTATCTTCTTTATTTTCTCTCATGAGTGTCTTGTAGTTTTCAGAGTATAGGTCTTTCACTTCCTTGGTTAGGTTTTTTCCTAGGTATTTTATTCTTTTTGATGAAACTGAATGGAATTGTTTTCCTGATTTCTCTCTCTGCTAGTTCATTGTTAGTGTATAGGAATGCCACTGATTTCTGTGTATTAATTTTGTGTCCCACAACTTTTCTGAATTCAAATATTAGATCTAATTGTTTTGGAGTGGAGTCTTAAGGGTTTTTTATGTACAATATCATGTCATCTGCAAACAGGGACAGTTTAACTTCTTCCTTGCCAATCTGGATGCCTTTTATTTCTTTATGTTGTCTGATGGCTAGGACCTCCAGAAATATGTTGAATAAAAGTGGGGAGAGTGGGCATCCTTGCCTTGTTCCCGATCTTTAAGGAAAAGCTTTCAGCTTCTTCCTGTTAAGTATGATGTTGGCTGTGGGTTTGTCATATATGGCCTCTATTATGTTGAGGTACTTGCTCTCTATACCCATTTTGTTGAAAGATTTTTATCATGAATGTATGTTGAATTCTGTCAAATGCTTTTTCAGCATCTATGGAGATGATCATGTGGTTGTTCTTCTTTTTGTTGATGTGGTGGATGATGTTGATGGATTTTCGAATGTTGTACCATCCTTGCATCCGTGGAATAAATCCAACTTGATCATGATTGATGATCTTTTTGATGTATTTTTGAATTCAGTTTGCTAATATTTTGTTGAGTACTTTTGCATCTATGTTCATCATGGATATTGGTCTGTAATTTTGTTTGCTTTTTTGTGGTGTCTTTGCCTGGTTTTGGTATTAGAGTGATGCTGGCCCGATAGAATGAGTTTGGAAGTATACCCTCTTCTTCTACTCTTTGGAAAACTTTAAGGGAGATGGGTATTAGCTCTTCACTAAATGTTTGATAAAATTCAGCTGTGAAGCCACCTGGTACAGGACTTTTGTTCTTATGTAGGTTTTTGATTACCAGTTCAATTTGGTTGCTGGTAATTGGTTTGTTTCTATTTTGTTTTTTCTGGGTCAGCCTTGGAAGGTTGTATTTTTCTAAAAAGTTGTCCATTTCTTCTAGGTTGTCCAGTTTCTTAGCATATAATTCTTCATAGTATTCTCTAATAATTCTTTGTATATTTGTGGTGCCTGTAGAGGTTTTTCCTTTCTCATTTCTGCTTCTGTTTATGTGAGTAAACTCTCTTTTTTCTTCATAAGTCAGGTTGGGGTTTATCTATTTTGTTTATTTTCTCAAAGAACCAGGTCTTTCTTTAATTTATCCTATTGTTTTATTCTTCTCAATTTTGTTTAATTCTGCTCTAATATTTATTGTCCCTCATTATCCTGACTTTGGGCCTCATTTGTTCTTCTTTTCCTAGTTTCATTCATTTTGAGTTTAGATGGTTCATATGGGACTGTTCTTCTATCCTGAGGTAGGCCTGTATTGCAATATACTTTCCTCTTAGCACGGCCTTCACTGTGTCCCACAGATTTTGCTGTGTTGAATTATTGTTGTCATTTGTCTCCATATATTGCTTGATCTCTGTTTTAATTTGATCATTGATCCACTGGTTATTTAGGATCATGTTGTGAAGCCTCCATGTGTTTGTGGGATTTTTCATTTTCTTTGCATAGGTTATTTCTAGTTTTCTATGTTTGTGATCTGAGAAACTCGTTGGTACAATTTTAATCTTTTTGAATTTACTGGGGCTCTTTTTGTGGTCTAGTATATGAGATAATATTAAAAATGTTCCTTGTGCACTTGAGAATAATGTATTCTGCTGCTTTTGGGTGTAGAGTTCTGTAGGTGTGTGTTAGGTCCACCTGTTCTATTGTGTTGTTCAGTGCCTCTGTCTCCTTACTCATTTTCTCTCTCATTGATCTGTCCTTCAGAGTGATTGGTGTGTTGAAATCTCCTTGAATGAATACCTTGCATTCTATTTCTCCTTTTAATTCTGTTAGTATTTGGTTCACTTATATAGGTGCTCCTGTGTTGGGCGCATAGATATTTACAATGGTTTATCTTCTTGTTGGATTGACCCTTTATCATTATGTAATGTCCTTCTTTGTCTATTGTGAATTTCTTTGTTTTGAAGTCTATTTTGTCTGATACAAGTACTGCAACTCCTACTTTTTCTCCCTATTAGTTGAATGAAATATATTTTTCCATCCCTTCACTTTTACTCTGTGTATGTCTTTAGGTTTAAAGTGAGTCTTTTGTAGGCAGAATATAGATGGATCTTGTTTTTTATTCAGTCAGTGACTCTGTGTTTTTATTGGTGTATTCAGTCCATTTACATTTATGGTGATTATCAATAGGTACGACTTATTGGCATTGCAGGCTTTAGATTCATGGTTACCGAAGGTTCAAGGTTAACTTCCTTACTATCTAAGAGTCTAACATAACTCATTTAATATGCTATTACAAACACAATCTTATTGTTCTTTTTTTTCATCCTCCTCCATTCTTTATATATTAGGTATCATATTCTGTACTCCTTCTCTATCCCTTCTTTGACTTTTGGTATAGTTAATTTAATTTTGCATTTGCTTACTAATTAGCTGTTCTTTCTTTACTGTTGTTTTATTACCTCTGGTGACAGCTATTAAACATTAGGAACACTTCCATCTATAACAGTCCCTCCAAAATACACTGTAGAGATGGTTTGCGGGATGTAAATTCTCTCAGCTTCTGCTTTTCTGGAAATTGTTTAATCCTTCCTTCAGGTTTAAATGATAATATTGCCACATAAAGTAATCTTGTTTCAAGGCCCTTCTGCTTCATTGCATTAAATACATCATGCCACTCCCTTCTAGCCTGCAAGGTTCCTGTTGAGAAGTTTGATGATAGCCTGATGGGCTTTCCTTTGTATGTGATCTCATTTCTCTCTCTGGCTGCTTTTAATAGTCTGTTCTTATCCTTGAACTTTACCATTTTAATTACTATATGTCTTGGTGTTGTTTTCCTTGGTGCCCTTGTGTTGGGAAATCTATGCATCTCCATGGCATGAGAGACTATCTCATTCCCCAGAGTTGGGAAGTTTTCAGTAATTACCTCCTCAAAGACGCTTTCTATCCCTTTTTCTCTCTTCTCCTCCTGGTACCCCTATAATGGGAATATTGCTCCATTTGTATTGGTTGCACAGTTCTCTCCATATTCTTTCATTCTTAGAGATCCTTTTTCCTCTGGGTGCCTCAGCTTCTTTGTATTCCATGTCTCTAGTTTCTATTTCATTTATCATCTCCTCCACCGTACCTAATCTGCTTTTCATACCCTCCACTGTGGGGACACCCCAGTGTGCTTCACCCTGCAGGGTGGGGTGGGGACTTTACCGGGGAACAGAGTCCTGTAAAAGTGTCTGATGAAGCCAAAGTCTCAGATTAGCCAGTGAGGGCAGTAACCCCTCAAGATGCTGGTGGGGAATGGCATGCTGGTGAAGAGCCCAGTACAGTGTCAGGAAGCTGGCCTTCATCCTCAGATGAAGGGACTCCAAAGATTTTTAAGCAGCAGAAGGACCAAAGCTGACCTATAATGTTGAAATGGGACAGAGAGCAGGGTGGGCTGCGGAGAGGTGAAAACACCAAGGAGGGGTACTTCTTTGAAGGGCTTTGGTCATCCAGGGGGCACTGATGTATGTGAATGAGATGAGGGTGAGAGTTGAGGCCAGCTCTCACATTCTGCATGGCCTCCTGGATGGCTGCTGGTGGTGACAGGAGACGTGTGCACTGGTGGGAGGGTCAGGTGATATCCAGCTGAAGATGGCCAGTGAGTAGATGAAAATGTGAAGCTCAAGGAAGGGTTGTCTGGAAACAGGTAGAATGAGTCAAGGGAAAAATGTGGAGATTCAAGATGGCAGCGTGAGAGGTGAGACAGATAACTCCTCCCAAAACCACAGATACTGAGAAAATATAGTTAATACAACTAACCCTAAAATAGCAACAGGAAAGAAGGCTGCACTAGACTGCATACAGACCTCATGCACAGAGCAGACCTCATGAAACAGAGCACCAGATCGTTGATGAGGATAGGAGCTTCATCTGTTTTTATTGGCTGCTGTTCTAGCTGCCTTAATTGCCATCTTGTTCCCCTGTGTTCTCCTTGTGGTGTTCTTTGCAAAGCAGAATTGCTGCTTTTTCTGGGAGCCAGACACCCTTGAGGAGTTTTAGTATTGTGCCAGCTGAGAGTTGGAGGGGAATCGGTGTCTCTGTGTGTTTAAGAGGGACACAACAATATGGGGGACATTGACATTTATTTATTTTTGTCCCAGAGTAAGTTTATCTGCTTTTCTTAATGAGTAGAACAGTGGCCACCAGTGCCCTGAGGCAGGGTGGCCATCCTGCCTCAATCGGGTTTAGTTTATTTTTTTTCTGACATGTATGCAACCGGCTGCTGCCAGGGCCTAACAGTTTATGTGAGAACTTCGAGGGCTATTTTTTTTAATGTATGAAGAGACTGAAGGGCTTTTTTGTTTCTGGCAGGCCCAGGGCTGGTGCCTGTTCTGAAGCAGCCTTTATTTCCAGGAAGCTCTTGCCTCTTCTGTCTAGATGGGGGGTTCTTGGTATGGCCCCCCAGGAGGCTGTAAAGGGGTTTTGCCATACCTGAAAATCCAGGAATCCAGATTTTACAGAACTCAGCAGCCCCCAGGAACTTTCGTTTGTCTTTCTTCATCTGCAGCTGTGCTAAGGAGATAATGACTTTTTTCCTCTTTGGCCCTAGTGCCCTCATTCCCTGGGCGAGGAGGAAGCCCAAGTAACAGACTTGCTGCTGTAAAATTTGTGCACTTTTTTATGAGGCTTGGTGTCCTGAGTCTGACAGGAGTTGCAGGAAGGCCTTTGTGCCTTTTGCATAATTTTCCGGGTGTCACTGGCAAGGATGAGGTCATCTATGTAAGAAGGAGGGCGCAGCGCATGGCTTCCCTTGGAAAGCTGGCAAGGTTTGCGGCCAATGCCTCTCCAAAGAGAGTAGGTGAGTTCTTGGACCCTTGCAGAAGCCACATCCATGTTAACTGCATCTGCCACCGTATTCGGTTCAGTCCATTCAAAGAGAAACAAGAGCTGGCTTTAGGGGGGCTAGCCGAAGCCAGAAAAAGACATCTTTTAAGTTTAGGTAAGTAAACCATTTGGCAGACCCCGGGATCTGGCTGAGGAGGGTCTACAGATTTGGGACCACTGGGTGTAAAGAAATAGTCACTCTGTTAATGGCTCGCAGGTCTTGAACAGACTGGTGCCTCCCTCCTGGCTTTTTGACTGGTAGAAGCGGGGTGTTCCAGGACATCTGACCCTTGGTTGGAATACATGTCCCTTTGAGTCTGATCAGGTGTTCCTGGTCTTGCATCTTGTGAGAGGGGATACTGCTGCTATCTTTGTGGCTGGGCCCCCGGAGTCAATTTTACAATGACAGGGGCTCAATTATGAGCAAGTATAGGTGGGTTGTCTTCAGCCTATACTGAGGGGAAGGCAGCTCTGAATTAACGTGGGCTACTTTAGAGAGTCTGGACACAGAAAAACTTCCAGTCCTCTTCCCTGGGTGTGGTTATTGCCAGTACGAGGGACCCTGGCTCTTCTTGACCTGGATTTAGTTTGAGGCTGGTGCATCCAGTTGGTTCAAAAGTTATTTGGGCTCTGAGATTTTAAAGTATATCTTGGCTGAGTAAGGGATCTGGGCACTAGGTGCAGGTAGAGAAAGTTGTGTCAGGATTTGTGGCTTCCAAGTTCATATTGGCAGGCTTGGCAAAAGTGTTGCTGGACTGCTTATGCCCCATTGGCTCCGAGAATAGTTGCAATCTTTTTACTGAAGGGAGTTACAGGGAGGGTGACCACAGAGTGTTCTGCCCCTGTGTCAACCATAAAAGTCATCTGTTGTCCCCCACTTTCATTTGACCATGGGCTCATGGGGTCCGAGTGTGAGAGAGCCTGGTCTTTGTCAATCTGAGACTGTTCCTGCCAGACTAATGAGCCTTTCCCTGTGAGTTTCCTCCATGCAGAGACTGGGTTTTGGGGCTTTGCCTTAGTTGGGGCATTTGTTCTTCCAGTGCCCCTTCTCTTCACAGTGGTCCCTGGCTAAGGGCATCCCAGTCTTCCCTCCTCTTGGTTGCCAGCTTTTCTCTGCCTTTTGGTCATCTTTCTTTTAGGGCAGCTGCCAGGAAGCTGGCCTTTTTCTTCATTTTTCTTTCAGCCTCTCTGTTGGCCTGAACTTCTCTGTTTAGATATACTTTGTTGGCAATTTTAATCAGCTGAGGGATATTTATCCCAGCAAAGCCTTCAAGTTTTTGGAACTTTTGCCTGATGTCTGGGGCAGCTTGAGCTACAAATGAGGTGTTGACTATTTGTTGACTCCCTGGTGACTCAGGATTGAAGGGGGTGTAGATGCAATAAGCTTCAAACAGTCTTTTATAATAATCCTCAGGAGACTCTCCTGGTTGTTGAGTGACTGAAGATACTTTGATCATGCTCATAGGCTTTTGGACCTGGTTTTGATCCCCTGGAGGAGGGCATCCTGATATTGGTGGATCTGGTGCTGTCCCTCAGGGGTGTTGAAGTCCCACTCAGGGTGCTCCTCGGGGACAGCGATTTCAGCCCATGCACCCCAATCAAGGACCCCGGCTGCCTTCTCTCTTCCATTGTGAACAGGGTATAGAGAAGCTGTTGGCAGTATTTCGAGGTCGGCTGATGGGTTTGGAAGAGGAATTTCATGAGATCAACCAAGGTTTGTCTCTTTTCTGATGCGATGTTGTGTGTTTTTAAGTGAGGTTAGTCGTGGAGCAGGGTTGATAGTAAAACATGGACTGACCAGGCTTGATGGTCACTTCTTTATTATACCTTTCAGGCTCCTGCTCCCATGTCTCTTGCACTGGCATCTGAAGGATGCCTGCTCCAAGCCAAGGGCACAGTCTGGCTGCTGGTCCAGGGGATAGTGGGTCCACTGGTTCTGGGGTTGGCAGGGAGGCTGACAGCGGCAGAGTGTCTGGGACCCTGGGGCTGGGTGCTGCCGGCCTTGGGGGTACATAAGGCAGGGGCAATATTGGCTCTTCTTCTGAGTCACCAACAAGAATCTGTGGAGGCTCAGGCTTCTGCTGATTCTTTGCAGGCTTCTTTGTTGAGGCAACTAAGACCCTACCCTGTCCCTGCCTGTTGCAAGTGAATCGCACCCAAGGGGGAAGAGTCTGGGCAACTGCTAACCAGGAGTCAATGTATGGGAACTGGTCAGGATGACCTGGATCTCTAGGATGACTCGCCAGACTCAGCAGATTGTTGGGACATCTAGGGTTCCTTCCGGAGGCCATCCTACACTAAAGGTGGGCCATTCAGATTCACACAGGGCTTTCAACCTGCCAGGAGTTAATTTCACTCTGTAGTCATCTGAAAATCCCTTCCTGAAATTCTTGATCATAGTGTCAAGGACTGTGGGTTTGCTGTGCTCTGACCCCATGACGTGTCCGTGGACGGTGCCGCGACAACAGACAAGGGAGGGGTGCCTCCTCTACAGAGAAGACCAGTCAGATGCCCGTCCGTTCACACTCCTCTCAGAGACTTTGGTCAGCCTTGACTAAGGTGTACCTGTAGAAGTCCCCCTCCAGGTCAGCCGAAGCTGAATCACTGTTATGTCATGGTGGCCGACTGTGAATGCAGATGAGGGCCCACTCAGATTCTGTAGTGCAGGCCATGGAATCACAGATTCAGTGCAGACAATGGCTTCAGCCGCCCTGCACTATCACACACACTCAGACCAGAGTTTAAACATTTCCCACCTGAGAATGTCTACCTGTGAGACTTCTAAGAAGTCTCCGGGAGGTGATCAGGCTCCCCTTCCACCCCATCGGATGGGACTGGCTGGGTCAGGGGCCCCAGGGCCTTAAACGGATTTGACATCAGAACCAGATCCTCACCTGCCAAGCCTCCTTGAGTCCGGCGGGAACAGCGGAGCGGGGCCGGCCCAGGGCAACCGGGCGGGAGACGCCAGAAGATCAGGCAGGGCGCGCCTTCTCCGTTGTGATCTCCCTTCTGTCATCACCCCGCTGTTTGCCCCAGACCGCTGGCAACAAAGGGCCGGCGCAGTTGGGTTTCCCGGTCAGGGAACCAAAGTTATGGAAAATAATGGAAAACCTGGACTTGATTGCTGACGGAAGAACCAAATGGCACTTGGAGGTCTTGGAGTTCTGAGGTTTACTTTACACTGGCCGGCCCAGATGGAAGTAATCTCTCAAGGTCTGAGCCCGGAGCACAAGCAAGAGGAGCAATTTATATTGTTTTGATATGTGGCATTTTGGCCTGCGCAGGGTAAAAGAGGAGCCTGGAGGAGGGGAGGGGGGAGCTGGGAGTGCTTTGCCAACAGGAGGAAAAAAGCGGTTTGCTGACCTTGACAGCTGTGTTGAATATTTTCCTTATCAGGGGGAGGACTCTCTTCTCCTTTGTCTCTGGGTAAGAAAGACTGGAGGGGAGGCAGTGCTTGGCTGGCAGGAGGGAGGACCCCTTGATGCCCTATCTGGGAGGGGACTGACATAGACCTGGAGAGAAGGGAGGCTGTGAAAGGGCTTCTGGAGAGATCCAGCAGACTGGGATGCTTCAGGAAGCCAAGACAGTGGCAGACACTGCCCAGGGAGGGAACAGGGGCATGAAGAGAATTTGGGAGCCCAAGGCTCTGGATTAGGAAGGGAAGCCTGGCCTCTCCTGCCTTTCCTGGAACATGGCATGGGTGTGGGCTCAGCCCATGTGGGTCCAGCTCCTGTGCAGAAGCAGCTGAAGTGCTGCAAATGCAGAAATTGGTTGGCGAAGGTGTCCCCAAAACTCCAGCACTGGCATTTCAAAGTCCAAACTTGCTCATGACATAACCTAGTTCTCCTCTTGGTCACCAGAGGCAGCAACCACGGGTAATGTGGGTTCTGTTACTCAGAGAGTGGGACCAGCTGCTAAGACATTCTTTGTGCTCTTGAATGTTAGAGAAACAGACAGTCTCTTTTTTAAATTAAAACTCTAGGTCTGGGAATTTTACACCGTAACTACAGCATGATCATCCCTCATTCTGAACACTCAGACAGATGTGAAGTTACTCCAGGGGAAGTGGGGCTCCAACTGCTGCTGGAGACACTGGTTTGGAGCCCCCTCCTCACTGGCAGGGGTTTTCCCAGATTGACTGCTGGGAGTAGCTGAGCCCTTTGTAGAGCTGAGGCTGTGAAGCACACACTGCAGCTGTTAAGCTGTGCTGACTCCAGGAACTGTGTTCTCTGCAGGCCCCTGTGTGGCAGGCTGGGTGCAGGTGGTGGGTGCCTTTACCTTTGCATGCTAGGGGATTGGAGAGGGGCTGATCTAAAACAGACTCTAAAACATCTCTCTTCCACCCCTGCCTCATGTCCCTAGGGAGGAGGGCCACCTCTGTCTTGGCATATGCTGGAGGTCTTGACTTCCATCCTCTTGAAACACATCCTCTTTGGCTCAGGTCAATGCCATGACTAGGAAACTAATTGGGGTGCGAGTGGGGAGCTGTGTGCCTCCTCTCATGGAAAGACAGGTTCCCATATGTATTATGGGCATGTGGGGACACCAGTCCTAGAGATAGCTGGACCTGTTGGCCCAGTGGCATAAGCTTGAAGCTGGGAGACAGGGGCCCTGAGCCCTAATTGCTCATCCTGGCCTCAGTTTCTTCACCTGGTAAACAGTAGAGACCACACTCTGAGTCTTTCCTCCCACTGCCTCTTGCCAGCAACTGCTGGTCTAGTTGTGAATATCTTTTTCTGACTCCCAGGCTAGATCCATAACTAGGTGCTCAGTGAAGTGCTGAATGACAGCACAGAGCTGTCACTACCTTCTCCCTCCTTCAGTATAGACCTGAAGCCTGGGCTCAGCACATTCCCATGACATCCCTGCTTTTCACTCTAGGAAGGAAGGGAATTCTTTGCCAGGTGTCAGGAAAGGATGACAGGCTCCTAAAGACACAGTGGAATTAAGGGGCTAGAAAACTGGTCAACAGAATAGCTACACTTTGTAGACGACTGTGTTGGGTTTTGCAGGAGGCCAGAACCGGTGTGCTGGGATTATGTGTGATATGGCCTGTGACTGCCATTGCAGACCACGGGCTGGGAGCCCTGCACGCGCCTGTGTGTGAGTGCGCAT
The DNA here is from genome assembly GCA_029783875.1 of Phataginus tricuspis. Lineage (NCBI taxonomy): Eukaryota > Metazoa > Chordata > Mammalia > Pholidota > Manidae > Phataginus > Phataginus tricuspis. The sequence continues at coordinate 827,298 of JAQQAC010012408.1, read as the reverse complement.
GTGCTGTTGTTCTCTGACACCTCTGGGCACAGAGAAAATGCTCACTAAAAAATAAATGAATTCCCTGCATTTTAGAAGGGAATTTAGAATTATCTGCCTGTTCTGTGTGAAGGATTCATAGGGGAAAAAGTGATTCTCTTCAGAAAGAGACTTGAATGACTCCAGGGGTTTTCCCAGGGTACCTGGGAACTCACCCTTTTTCAGGGCACCCCAGCCTGCCTGGCATAGGTCATTTTAATTAGGAGAGGTGGGAACTCAGCCTCCAGATTCTGCGCAGGTATAATACCAGGTGCAGAATTTTTGTGTGAAGTGCTTGTTGACTGTACAAAATATAAAATAGGAAAATAATAACTGTACATCAAATACAGAAATTTAATCAGGTAACATATCATCCCTATGTAGTACATAAAGGTACTCTTATTTCCACTGTATTTTGAATTTTAAGACTAAAAGTAAAGAGGTTATGAAAAATGGTTAAACAGCATGTTAGATAACTGTAATCACAGTAACTCCAGGAAAATTTATGTTTAAATTCATATTCTAACTACTTCAGATAGAAGTATGAAGTTTTAAGAAAATTCTAAAAGTACTTGTATTGGGAGTTTTTGGCTGAATGTAACAGAATATGCAGCAGAAATAGCCATCATGGATGGACATATTCAGTCTCAGTGCATGAGTCCCGGGGAAGGAAATTGTGGAGTTGGTTCAGCAAGCAGTCACCCAGCTCTTTTCCCTCAACCTATCTGAGCATTTGGACTTCATGTCACAGAATGGCTGTGACGACTCCAGGCATCACATCCTTAAGCAGCCATATGTAAAAACAGAAAAAGTCAGTTTGCATTAAAGTTATACTGGGGAAAGACAGCTGATGTCCCCTCCCTCACTGTGGCCAAGTTGTGTCACATACCCTCCTCCTGTGTTTGCCCTTGAATGGGATCACCAGGCTTGCTGGCAAGCTGGTGACAGCATGGCATTCATGACCAGCACCAGGCAGTCACCAGGCTCCCTTTCTGACCTCATTACTGTCCCCTGAGTCGGGCATAGGGATCCTCCATCCCTCCACCATGGCTACAGCTCAGCCTTTATCACAGCTCTCCCGGAGAACTGTCCACAGCCTCTTTATTCCCATCCACACTTCTAAAGTGAAGACCAGAGCTGCTTGCCTGAGGCACCTTGGAGCCTCCCCCTTGCCCACAGAATAGACTGCCACCTCCATAGCATGCATGCAAAACCCTTGGGGTCTGGCCCCCTCCCCTCACAGCCTCCCTGACACCAGGATTCACCCTCCACAGCCAGCCCCAATTCCCCTGTCCCTGGGCCAGGGCCCTCCTTGCCCTGAAGCTTTTCTGCTGCTGCTCCTGTGTGAAAAGACAGTCCCTCTACAGCACAGCCAGGATGTCTGAAATGTGATTTTCCCTACAGAGGTGCATTTGTGCTGAATTTATATGTATCCCCCAAGTCTCCTTGGAGACGCAATGCATTTATTGCAAGTGCAGTTGATCAGGGAAGTAAGTCTGAAACTGTTGGTGAGAAAGGAAGGCTTCTCATTTCAGTCATAAAGTTGATCAAATACTGTTTTTTTCTTCATCATGAGAATTTGCAGTGATCACATATCACAAATAAATATATTTGAGTTTTAATACTGAAGCCTTTAAAGCTATGGAAAGCATCCTATTGGAATAGTGAAACATAACTGGGATATTTACATCCATGCTGTGCACACTGATTATTAACACATCAAGTTCTGGATGCTTATTTGCTCACTGGGTATGGCAAGACCAAATATTTATGTGATGAATTTTGAATTAGTTCATGGATTTTTTTATTCTTTTTTTCTTCTATAATATGCTTCTTTTTTTGTATCATTACTGTACAATTACATGAACAACATTATGGTTACTAGACTCCCCCCGTTATCAAGTCCCCACCACATACCCCATCACAGTCACTGTCCATGAGTGTAGTAAGATGCTATAGAATCACTACTTCTTCTTCTGTGTTATACTGCCTTCCCTCTGCCCCCCTACATTATATGTGCTAATCATAATGCCCCTTTTTCCCCCTTACCCTCCCTTCCCAAACATCCTCCCCAGTCCCTTTCCCTTTGGTAACTGTTAGTCCATTCTTGGGTTTTGTGAGTTTGCTGCTGTTTTGGTCCTTCAGGTTTTTCTTTGTTCTTATACCTCACAGATGAGTGAAATCATTTGATACTTGTCTTTCTCTGCCTGGGTTATTTCACTGAGCATAATACCCTCTAGCTCCATCCATGTTGCTGCAAATGGTAGGATTTGTTTTCTTCTCATGGCTGAATAATATTCCATTGTGTATATGTACCACTTCTTTATTCTTTCATCTATTGATGGACACTTAGGTTGCTTCCATTTCTTGGCTATTGTAAATAGTGCTGTGATAAACATACGGGTGCGTATGTCTTTTTCAGACTGGGCTCCTGCATTCTTAGGGTAAATTCCTAGGAGTGGAATTCCTGGGTCAACTGGTATTTCTATTTTGAGTTTTATGAGGAACCTCCATACTGCTTTCCACAAAGGTTGAACTAATTTATATTCCAAACAGCAGTGTAGGAGGTTCCCCTTTCTCCACATCGTCACCAACATTTGTTGTTGTTTGCCTTTTGAATGGTGGCCATCCTAACTGGTATGAGGTAATATCTCACTGTGGTTTTAATTTGCATTTCTCTGATGATTAGGGATATGGAGCATCTTTTCATGTGCCTGTTGGTCATCTGAATTTCTTCTTTGGAAAAGGGTCTGTTCAGCTCCTCTGCCTATTTTTTAATTGGATTATTTGCTTTTTGTTTGTTGAGGTGTGTGATATCTTTATATATTTTGGATGTCAACCCCTTATCGGATATGCATTTATGAATATATTCTCCCATAGTTCCATAGTGTAGGATGCCTTTTTGTTCTACTGATGGTATCCTTTGCTGTAGAGAAGCTTTTTAGTTTGATATAGTTCCACCGATGCCAGGGTTCTTGTTCACAAAACCAGAGAAAGAGCTTCACAAACACTCAAGGTAGGAGAACAAGGTACAGGCTTTTATTTAGAGATAAAGTGAGAGTAATGAGCTCCTGGCTCATACCAGGAGGGGACAAGAGAGCCTGGTGTGGTGCGTTGTCTAGGGGTTTTATGGGCAGATGAGCATTTTTTGAGATCATGAAAAAAAGGCTTAGGGGTGTGGACTTGTTAAGTGGTGTCTGAATATCTAGAATTAACTTAACACAAGGAATTTCCTGCCCGACTTCTCTCTGGGAAGTCTAGTCTAGGAGCATATCAAAAGGCAGCCTGCCCAGCCCCCAAGGTGGGCTGAGGTATTGTCTGTTTGCTAAAGAGTAAGTTAAAATTCTTACTTCTTAAATTTCCTGGGTATTAAAATACAATCTTATCTTTAAGGTATAATCTTTCTTGCCTTTTAATATGTTGTTTACAGCTGGGTCTGCATGCTAAATTAGTTTCCCAGTTTGTAAAACCACCCCATCAGTTCTGAAAGAGGAAAGACAGCACATAGGTCTGGGCCTTTTAGCATGCTAAAGTGAATCTTACAAATGATTAGCATAATAAAAACATGGGCTACTCTTCTTTATCTGGGGAACATTAACTGATCTTACTGAAGAATGACTCTAGAGCTTAACGTTTAACACAGAGTTTTGGTAGGGGGTTTCCTTGCATGTAGTTACATTGATCTGACTGCAAATATCCTGCCTTGCTTTTTCCAGAGGACCTCCCTCTACTCTGACTACACCCGCAGTCCCTGTCTCAAAGCTTCTTAATGAGGCATCCCACTCACAGCTACTTTTACTCATGGATAGCTGTCTAATTGTTGGTCTTTATGAGGGAATGGAAGCTGATTCCCCTCATCTGCTATCTTTGTGATCATTCCCAGAAGGAATGGTTTTATCAATCAAATATGTTTTTTATAATTTCAAACTTTCTGCTTTTACTCACAATTATACTCAATAACATAAATGTATAACCAAGTTTCTTTACCACAATGAAAACAAAACAGAAGAAACCAGCCTTTCCCCCTTTTCCCCCACTGTTTTATAGTTTTTAATCCTAGTAGTTTATAGCCTTCATTCACATCCTAAATTACTACAAAGTAATTTTGAGGAGTTTGTTCATCTAAACACATTTTATTACCTTATTGGAGTGAGGGCAAATTCTTTGAAATCATCATTCAGTTCATTAAATCTACTCTAGAATGAAGAATGATGACATCTTGCTTATTTATTAAAATTCCCAATATTTTACGTTTCTCAGTAGAGAAGGAGAGTGAGGGAAAGGAGACAGAATATAAGGATTTTAAAGAGACAGAAAAAAATCATGAAAGGCTGCCAAAATTTTATAATTCACCCTACAGGCTAAAAACAAAACAAAAAACCAAAATAGAAACAATAAAATTTTCAATAATTTGAAAAGGATAGCTTAGTAAACACCCAAGGTTGAAACAGGTTATTCTGGGTTTTTATCTGAATAAAAGTCCAGAGGTATGCACAGTTGGAAACCATCCTTACATTGATTGGTTAATTCACATGTATATCTTATTTCTATAATTACTTCTATGATGTGTAAAAAAGATAATTTGCTTTCATGGAATGTTCTTTTGGGACCATTATTCAAACATTCCTTAATGTATTGTGATATATTTTCTTCTCTATATATTAACAAATAGGAATTAACATATTTGTAAAAAGTACTGTTTTTCTTACTTGTGTATTTTTTTCACGCTTGACTAAATTTAAGCCTCTGATGGCAGGGATCCTACCTCAGTGTCTCAGTGAGGGAGAATATGCATATAGCACTCAGTAAGGTTAGTAATTTGTTTTAAAATAATGTTTTATAATGTATAAATTCATATTTTAGAGAATTTTTATCACCTTATATACTTTGTCTTTATTAAACCTATGCAATAAATACCATAAATTACAGTAATAATATCACCTATCACATGGTTTTGTGACAAGGGTAGGAGAGATAATAACATATGTAAATATTAACAAAGTGCCAAATAAATAAATATTCAATAAATACAGATCCTTGTGCTAATGATGATGATGGTGAAGAAGACGACTTGGCTCCTAACTCGGTAACAATAAATCACACCATATACTTTTCATAATTAGTTGTGGACCAAGACACACTGTAAGAGTTGCTCTTTTTTTTGTGGGGTGGGGGGATGATGCATGTTTTATGGAAGTTTTTCTCCTCATTTGCTACACTTGCAGGACTTTTACTTCTTGTTTGACTATAATTGGCTTTATAATTTATTCCCTGCAGACCACTGATCCAGCAGAGCCCTGCCTCCCGAGGAGCAGCAGTGACAGATCAGACTTTAATCCTTGTAACAAGTTGCACTGTCTCAGGGACGCATCACAGAAACATCATCATCTCGACGGTCTTTCCTAGGAGGCCCAGGGAGAAGAGCCATCATTCCTGGACAACGTCACTATAAACTGTTGTAAGGCACAGCTCTGTTCTTCATTTCTTTGTTTCCCAACATTCTGAGGCTTTCAGAAGAAGGAACTGATCCACAGAAGTGATTCCCACTATGGATCCCATCCAAACCCTGCACCCATAGCCAGGGAGACTCTGCTCAGTCCTGAAAACATGCCTGTGAACGTCCACACATCTTCTGAGGTATCCTTCAGCAAGCAAGTAGAAATATTACAATATTCTTCTACAACTGGGGTTATTTGCTTTTTTTTTTTCTCATCCTCTCTATACTGTGATTGCCTCCTTTTCTTTCTCCTCCTCCTTTCCCTTAGTCATAGCCTTATGCAAAATGTAGTAGTTAATGCTATAGGCTTTTTAAGTCTTCACCTGATGGGTGAGTTCTGCCTTTCTCCTAGTGCCTTCTAGATGCTCAACATCTGCTCATAGTCAAACATCTTTTATTTAACTATGAAAAAGCATGTCCCAGAAACACCTCTTAGTCCAAAACATCTTTGCCTTCTCCACCAATATCATCACATTTTCTTTACTTCAGCATAACAATCTGATTATAACCTTCACACAGCATCACCATGTTGAAAATTTTAGGTCTCAGTAACGAAAATAATTAGTTGTGTGATAGGATTCCAAAAGTTTATTATAAGGAATCACAGAAAACACCAACTTGGATCCAAACTGAATTAATTTTCCCTTTACATCTTTAATTGCATGTGTCAGAGATTCTTCTGTATCCTTGGTTCCTTCCTCATTAAGCAGTAAATGTACAATAAATAAATAAAAGAAGGAATACATATTTTGAGCCAGAAACTACAGCAAATAAGTCAGAAGACCCAGGAGACTGTCCCATTTCTATCACTGAACCTCTATGAGATTGAAAAACTTTGACACGCTCTCCAAGCCTCACCTATAAATCCATATTAAAAAGACAATAAAACTCCACTTATCAAAAATTAGCTCTCTGAAACCTCTTGTATCAGACTTTAATGTACTCTGTAATATGGGGTAGGAAATATATCTTAGAACCTAACCTGTGTTCTTTTGCCTTTAGTCACCTAGATATGGGGGGCAATGTACAGACTCCCAAGTAATCAGCTGGTAAGGAAGGAGTAATGTCACATCTCTGCAAACTTTGCCTCTCTGTTCTGCATTTCTGGCCCACAGATTCTAGCATGACGCGGTTGCTTCTCTCAGCTAATCAAAATCCAGAAGCGCAATATTTCCACACCTTTTGATGAGCCTTTGCTCTCTCTGTTTGTATTCTGAGATAAGCACAGTAAATAGTGATAAATGAAGTCATGTTTCACCCTTTTCCTTATCTGTATGAGACATGGGATAATCTCACTCATTATGGATCCTGATTTCTTACAGAGATTGCATGAGGCTGATTTTGTATTGGTAGAAGTTAATGTAACGATGTAGATGCTGGAGCAAGCGAGTTAGGAGTCATGAGCTTTTGGAAAAATGTCTATGATGTACTGATGCTCACTTATTTTTAAATAATTTACTTCCACCTATAAAATAATATGGTTATCTTAGAAGAATGCCCTCGAACATAAAAATTAATGTAGAATTAGGTTTCATTGTAACTCTCTTAGCACCCTGAAAAGCAGTCATTATGTTCTGAATGGATTAATGACAGGTGATAAGAGATCACCCCAAAGAGACACTTTTAAGGATCTGTTTCACGTGACTTGAATCCACTTAGAGGTGTCCCAGAGGGTTTCCTAAAGTATGTGGTTGTCTCAGCCTTGGTGTGGTGCTGATTCTGCTGTAATGAGTGACTCTCACCCCTTAAATTTTGTACAGTTAATCTCAGGATCTCTTTATGCATTGAAGATGTAACCATTTGTCTGCATTAACATCCCTCACTGGAAACAGAAGTTAGTCAATGGACATTGGCAGGGCATGTCCAGGGCCACCATGAAAGGATTAACCATAAATATTCATTCTGTTATGCCAGGTGGAAGTGGGGACATTATGGATCACAGAAACAAGTCCCGAGTAACTGAGTTCATTCTTCTCGGATTTCAGAATGAGAAAGAGGTAGAAATTCTCCTTTTCTCTGCCTTCCTGCTCATGTACATGACATCTTTGATTGGAAATAGCATGATTGTCCTATTGGTGTGTGGGGACTACCGTCTGCATTCCCCCATGTATTTCTTTATCGCCAATCTTTCTTTCCTGGAAGTCGCCATCACATCCACCGTGGTGCCGAAGATGCTGGCCAACACGTTTTCCCTCACCAGAGCAATATCCTTTGCAGGATGTATCACTCAGTCCATCTTTTATTTCCTCCTGGGATCCACAGAATTCTTCATCCTGGCCATCATGTCCTTTGATCGATACGTTGCCATCTGTAACCCCCTGAGGTATGTGATTATCATGAACAAGCAGACGTGCATATTGCTGCTTCTGGGGTCCTACGTGGGTGCCTTTCTATCAATGTTGGTGCCATCCATTTTAACTGCCCCTGTAATCTTTTGTGGCCCAAACAAAATCAATCACTTCTTCTGTGACCGAGCCCCTGTGCTAAAGCTGGCTTGTTCGGATATCTCCCTGGCTGAGCTGGCCGACTTTGTCTTCTCTGCTATGTTGCTCCTGGGATCCTTGCTTCTGATGGGAGTGTCTTACACGTACATTGTCATTACCATACTTAGAATCCCCTCTGTTCAGGGGCGGCGGAAGGCTTTCTCTACTTGTGTTTCACATATCACTGTGGTTACACTTTATTATGGGAGCTCCATTTTCCTCTATGTTCGTCCAAAAAAAGGCCATGCAATGAATATCAACAAATTTGCCACAGTGCTGAACACCGTTGTAACACCGATGTTGAACCCTTTCATCTACAGTCTCCGAAATGAGAAAGTCAAAGAATCCCTAAGAGATGCCTTCAGTAAATATGCAGGTATGTCACAAAAATGATATTTTCAGACATCAGTCATGTTGTATGCCTAACAAAAAGTCATTGTTATTTATGCAGTTATTTAAATGTTCAAATTCTTATATAAGGGAGAAACACATGTGAACATACAATTCTAAATGTGTATTTTATGTATATTCTAAACCAGTATTTCCTTATCTAGGTCCAATGTTCACATAGAGTCTTAAAACCTTTTTAGAGAGTCAGTAGACCCAGAAGTACATCAGTACGCTTTTACATATATGCTCACATATATACATATGTACATAAACTAGCCCTCCCCTCACACTACCAGTTTCCTGGGCATTCAGTGATTCCAAAACCAAATCCTGCACACCCACTGCTCTGAAATCTTGAGAGCTCTGTTGGAGGTACATTTCACCTTCCATACCAAATTCACTCATCATTTTTTCTCTATCAGCATCAATATATTGCTGAATCTAATATAGAGTCCTTATTGTGAAATAATGATAAATTTATTTTGAGTTGAGTTTTGAAATGTTACCAATAAAATTATCCCTTAGATATTTAAATTTTAATTTGTAAATTCATCTTCTCAAGCCTCTGCATCAGTTATAGTCTGCAACAGCTATGCTCCTATTTCTGTGCCACAGATACTGAGGCCTGTCCACCCGTGGCAGTGGAATCCATCAGAGCTTACAGGTCCTGAGGAACATGCAGAGAAGGGACAGCCAGTCCCTTGCTGTCATAGAAGTTTATCCATGTTGCCTTTCAGAGCCACTGGAATGACTTCAGTTGCTCACCTTAAGACCACCTATATTTTTACATAATGAGATTTTTCTTAAAATCTAATAATTTACTTGGAAATTCATGATGACAGAGAGAGATTAATTACATTTGAGTGAGCAATCAAAAATCTTGATCAAATGTGAGTGAGGAAATTGGCACAAGGATGTATTCATTTGAGCATGAATGAAGATCATTCCTGTTACATGTATTGTTTATTGGACAAAAGCTAAATTCCTGTAAGAAACATGATTTCCGAAAGATACTGTTGGATGGAATGTTTATTGAAATACACACATCATGAAGACACCATCTCATCTTCTGTCGGAGTTTTTAGCCTCTCTCCCCGCTGATCCTGCTCGCTGTCAGGATCTTTGTGTTACAAGCTCTTTCTGCAACCCTCTGAGCCAGCGAAGGGGAGGAAGGAAGGGAGGGAGAGAGACTTGCACCAACAGGCGGAATAAAGGAGGTAAGCACCGACTGTCCGCCCATTCCCGCAGCCTCCGCCACTGGCTGCTGGCCACTCGCCGGAGACAATCAGACGCGACAGGAACTTCACTCGAAGGAAGAACTCGTTTATTGGGGCTCAGGGCATGGGATATATAGGGTGAAGTCTCTCCTGATCGGTCACCCCCCACGCTAAGAAGGCGACTTTCAATTTTCCAATCACGCACAGAGTTGTGCGCATGCGCAGTTGTCTCTGATGTAAGCAGTGGACCGGAGTGGGCGCAGCCAAACCCCAGGGGGCCTTCAGCGGCCATCTTTGGCGTGGCTGAGATTTAATTCAAAGGTAGTTCTCAGCGGCCACCCTCGTGGTGAGGCTGAGATTCAAAGGCAGTTCCCCACAATCTTCCATATAATAAGTCTCTTGTAATGCTTTCTGCATGCCTTGGCTGCAGTTATAGAAAACAGGGCATAAAGACCTAGGGTCACCTGTGAAAGGTCCTGCTCGAGGAACCTTCTCTGTTACCCCAGGACAAGTGGTGACCCCAGTACTCACAAGAGACCGACCTTGATGCAAACAGCAAGAGGTTTATTGATACACACCAGAGCGCTGGGGTCAGAACTCATAACCCACGCAGGGGTAGAGGAGTCCGACCCCCTGTGCCAAGTGCTTACATCTTATATAGAATTAGCTAACATGAGGTAATGTTACTTTTGGAACAAGCAGAAGGCGGCGGTTAAACTGTTCTAGGCCACGGGATAATGGCACCAGAAAGGGGTTAAGATTAGCTTGCCCTGGGATTGAGGCTAAAAAACCACAAGGAGGAAGAACATCTCGCTAAGGTCAGCTTGTACCGAGTCAGCAGGAAGGCTGCAGAAACTGATTACTCAAGAAATATCAAGAAACAAGCATAAATCAAGAAACAAGCATAAAGAGAAATGGGGGTGCAATTTTTTCTCCTACAACCTGCACTTAATTTGCCAGTTATTTACAGCTCATTTCCAATCTATCAGTTCTGATTTCCAACTCGGTATATAGTCTATGTCTTCAAGTACACATCTTGACTCTCATTCTCTAGAAAAATCAACATTAGTAATAATCTTGTCAATGTACCTGTCTCTTCTCAGCACCTTCTCGTCTCCTGTCCACACTCCTTGGGCATTTCTGGAGCCATCAGCAGTGCTCAGGGCGATACTGGCTAGTGGAAGAAACTGTAGAATGATTCTTCCAAACATAATCTTTGGTATTTTTTTTTCCTATGTATCATGAATATAACCTGGAAGTATAATTGGGGTCTGTGTGTGAGTCAGCAGGAACTCTGAGGAAGAGCAGCTTCACGCAGCAGGTCAGCTTGATGATCAGAAAAGGTACAGGCTGCCTGGCAGCAGTTTCTCCTCTTTCCCCCTGGTGAGCCTCCAGTAAGACGGACCTCACTTCACCCTACTGCACGCTCTTGGAGTTCAGCACTAACTGGTGTGTTCTCTATTTTTTTGACACACATCCCATTATTGAAATTTGGTGATAAAATATCTTTCCCAGAGGATATGATGTTTCTTGAGGATATTTAAGATGACTGTATTTTTCATTTTTGTGTTTCTATTGCTGACTAAATATGTTCTACCTTCTAGATGTGTTCTGACTTCACATGCTAAGTGGGTGCTGACTTCATTGCATATAAGATAAATCATAACAGAGAAAAAATTTCTTGTCCTTTTTATTCATTATTGTATCCCTAATATCTGTAACAGTGACTGAGAACAGTTAGTTAGTTGTAGATAAGTATTGATTGAATCAGCACTGAATGAATTAATTAATTCTAAGTGGTCAATATATACTTGCTAATTAATAAGGTGATCAAATACTGAGCAATCAATATGTACTTTTTAATTAAATATTTAATTAAAATTTAATATAATCATCTTATATGTGCTTTGTAATATTGCTTGAAACATCAGTTAATAAGAAGATTCATTTGAATCTTCTTATTACTCCTTACGATGTGTTCATATCTTCAATTTCTACAGTTTGAATGCTTTTATCATGAAAGTGTGTTGAATTTTTTCAAATGCTTTTTTTGCATCTATTGCGATTATATGATTTTTATTATTAATTCTATTAGTATGTATCACCTTTATTGATTTGTATATATTGAGCCATCTTTGAATAATAGCTGTAAATACCACTTGATCATGGTGTATGATATTTTTAAGATACTGTTGAATTAGATTTGCTAGAATTTTTTCAGGATTTTTGCATCAATGTCCCTAAGTGATATAGGCCTGTGGTATACTTGTTTGACTTTAATGTGAGGATAATGATGATCTCATAAAATGCACTTGTAGTTCCTTACTCTTCAAGTTTTGGGAAGTTTCAAAGGATGGGCATTAATTCTTTAATGTCTGGAAGAATTCACCTGTGAAGCCATCTGACCCTGGGATTCACTTTGTTGGGATAGTTTGATTACTAACTCAATTTCCTTCTTCATTATTGGTCTTATATTTTCTAATTTTTTAATTCAAAATATTGAGGGGTGAACTTTACAACTCATTCTGAGGCTAGTATTTCTTTGATACCAAAACCAGAAGAGGACACTGTGAGAAGAGAAAACTGCAGGCCAATATCCCTGATGAACGTACCTGCAGAGACTCTCATCACATCATTAGCAAGCCAAGTTCAAAGACATATTACAAGAATTATACCTCATGAACAAGTTGGGTGAAAAGGTTAGTTCAGCATGAAAGGTAAAAAATCACATGATCACCTGAGCAGATGCTGAAAAAAGTGTGACAAAATCCATCATACTTTTGTGTAAAAACTCTTCACTGATTTGGTATAGAAGGAACCTCAAAATAACAAAGGCCATATGCAGCAACCTTTGCACAGGTAACAGTGAAGAATACTTTACAGCATTTCCTGTAAAATGAGGAATGAGATAAGAATGCCAGCTCTAACCACTCCTAGTCATTATAGTACCAAAACTCCTAATTAAAGCAATTAGGCAAGACAAAAAATCAAAAAATATCTGGATCAGAAAGGAAAAGTAAAATTGTTGCTATTGGCTAATGAGATGATCTTATATAGAAAAAATTCCAGAGTCAATCTAAAATTATTGGAAAAAAATCAATTATTCCAGTAGTTGACAGGATAGAAAAATCAACATACAGAAATAAGTTAGATTCTTTTTTACTACTGATGAAAGAACTTAAGAAGAAATAAAACTATCCCATTCACAATAACATCAATAACAAGTAGTTAGCAGTAAATTAAAGAAGTAAGAAATATGTACATTAAAAATTGTAAGACTTTGCTGAAAGAAATTGAAGAACACACAAACGAAAAGGATATCCTGTGTTCATTGATCAGAAGAAACATAATCACCATAAAAATACCAAAGGCATTATTCACAGAAATAGAATAAATAATCCCAAAATTTGTGTAGAACCACAAAAAGCCAAAAATAGCCAAATCAATCCTGAGAAAAGAACAAAGCCAGAAGTACTATACTTCCTGGATTCAAACTATACTACAAAGTCATAGTAATAAAAACATGGTACTGGCACAAAAATAGATATGTAAACATAAGAGAGAGCCTAGAATGAAATCCGGGTATTTATAGTCAACTAATAGACAGTGGTGAATACCCAGTGGGGAAAAGATAGTCTTCTCAACAAACAGTCCTGGGAAAACTGGAGAAACACATGCAGAATGATATTGAACATCTACCTCCTATCACTCACAAAAATTAACACAAAATGAATCAAACACTTAAGACCTTAGTAGAAAACCTGGGGATGAAATTCCATGACATTTGTCTGGCAGTGAGCTTTATAACATAATGTTGAGATCACAAATAACAATAGTAAAAGTTGGCAAATAGGATTATATTAAACTTAAAACTTCTGCACAGCAAAAGGAACCATGAACTGGGTGGGGATCCAGTTTTTGTTTACTTTTTTCATAAGTTTTTCATTTACTTGTGTGCCTCAAAGAAATTCAAAGTTAGCCTTTTTTATATTTTCTGAAGTTTAAGCAGGCAGATAGGATGACATGTAGTTGGAGATTTTGAGTATTCTCAATATTAATTAAAAAAAAGTTTCAGGGCTGTAAATGTCCATACAGAGCCACCCTTTAAAGGTTATCAAAATAATATTCAGTTATAGGAAAGAAAATTTGCTGTAGCCTTAAGAGAATCAAAATACAATCATAAATAAGAAATACAAAATAAGGAAAACTACCATAATCAGAAAGAAGAAAGGAGAGGTATTGCAAAAGTCTGCCTTGATTGTAAGAGTGGGTCTCTAGGATTTAAATACCTTGAGGGATTTGATCCTCAGCTGAATTAGATAAGAGATTGGATGAGGCATGGCACTGGCCACAGGATTGGCTAGAAAATCATTGTGCCAGACCATACAAATGAGTGGAGTCTTGATAGATATTGAATGCATGCAGGGCACAAAAGAAGGATTTTGAGATGAGGAGCACAGAAATGAAGTCTTGCTAGAGAGGCAGCTTGAATGTTAACATAAATAGTACAGAAGATGGTTTCTGTAAGTGGAAGAAACTAAAAATCTCTATGTAGTTTGACTATGTTATGGAGAACCTACAAATAGAGGTAAAAATGCAAACTATTCACATATATGAAAACACCAAACCACATAAATGTAGCAATGGGTTAGCAGGACATTTGGATGAGGATCCTGATTGGTCACAGTTTGCAATATTTCAGTGTATCAAAATCTATTCCACATGATATGGTAAATTCTCAACATAAGGTAAAATTACACCTGAAAATCAGGCTAACTGCTGATTATTGCAGGTAAGCCCCTGTATATCGAGAGGAAGTGACATTTGAGCCCTGCAGACAATGGTGTGTTCCAAATAGTATTTATTTTAGAACATGAAAATGAGAAAAAGTCTTGGATGCCTAAAAGGTTGAATAGGTTTGAGAAAGTAGCTGAAGGTAAGAACACATATAAATGGGTTTCAGATGATATAATGCAAATCATGCAAACCTTGGCAGGAGTCACTCTAGGGTTTTCATATGTAAAATTATATGAAGATAGATATGTTGAAAATATAAACTGTTTCTTCACTGGCAAGAATTTGGAGAGCAGAGATACTAGGAAATTGAATCAGAATAGTATTTTATAGGGTACCAGGGACTGTGAGAACTTTGAATAAGGGTTGCCAGGTGAAATGTTTGCATAGAGTTCTTCCTTTAAAAAAAATGTAAACTTGGAAAACTACTGAATTAAATAAGTATGTTTGATTCGAGAAAGAGATCATGAAAGCCTAGACTAACAAAGAGACAGAAAGCACCCAATGGATCAATCATATATTTATAAAGATTCAGAACCTGGAGATCAGTTATTTTAAAAAAGACAAATAACAAAGGTGAAATGAGAATGACTTTAGAAAATTTAGCTTATAAAACTGAGAAGAAGATGGTTCAAATAGCTGAACTAGGAATGATGAAGCTGTTTGATGGTAGAAGAAAGGAATAAGTAGATTTTAGAAATGTGAAAATTGACGTATTTTATGGTATGTTCAGGTCAATGAGGTCAAGAGTAGGAAATTCAAGAGTAGGACTCATTACATGAGGAGAATGATAAACACTAGGAAGATATATAAAAGCTCAGGAAATATATGAATTCTTTCAGATGTACTAAACTGAAAAATAATTCATTAAACAAGGTTCTTATGGTAAAACCTGTAAAAATACAAAAATTAACGTGGTGTTGTTATAAGAGACCAGCAAAGCGATCATAAGCATACATTTGGTGAAAGAGGTGAGCTACAACTTTGTGTCAGTGTGGGCAGATGGGTTCTAATTGGCCAGAGCACCAGTAGAAAACACCAGGGGAGGGAAAAGGAAGATGAGGTACTAGGTGATATTTGACTTCAATAACCCATCAAGAACTTTTAAAGACCTACAAATTGTAGCTTAGTTCTTTCTTCCACAATAGTTTCTGTAGGGCGACTTACATATCTTTGTTCCTGAGACTAAAAGCTACATTTTCTAAAGTCATTCTCATTTCACCTTTGTTATTTGTCTTTTTTAACGGGATTCAACTTAGATGTGAGAATAGAATAAAAAATAGATGTCATGTGACCCTGGGTTGGGGAGTAATGGGAAGCAGGCCTCAAGTATATGAAGCTCCCAGTTCCGTAAAACAGAACAGCTGTGGTCAGGTGAGAGGAGCAGGTGGAAAAGGCCTCCCATCTGCCATCCACGGAGGGGATCCTGGCTAACGTGGATATGATCCAGACATAGGAGAGGAGAGTGAGGCCTAAAAAGCTCATGACAGCGCAGCTGCTCACAGCAAAGCCCACTTCCTCGGTGAGGTGGTAATCGGTGCAGGAGAGTCTCATGACCGGAGGGAGGTCACAGGAGAAATGCTCAATGATGTTGGGCCCGCAGAAGGGCAGGGAGAAGGTGTTGAGAATAGGCTGTGGAAGGCTAAGTATATGGCCCCACTCATCCAGGCCACTGCAACCAGTTCACAATAAAGTTTCTGGGTTTTCAGGGCCCTATAGATCAGGGGCCGGTAAATGGCCATGCAGCGGTCACAGGCCATGGCTATGAGCAGAAAACACTCGGTAGAAGCTAGTGTAATAAACACGTAAAGCTGATCTACACACTCCAGGTAGGAAATGAACCAAACCCCATGAAGGAGGTAACCAGGGCCTTGGGGATGGTGACTGAGGTGTAGCACATGTCCAGAAAAGACAGGTTCTTCAGGTAGAAGTATGTGGGCGAGTGGAGGCAGCTTTCCTTAATCACAGCTGTGATGGTGGAGACGGTCCCCAGGAGGCCAAACAGGTAGACAAACTAGAATAAGAAGATGACCACAGATCTCAACACAGGGGCATCTGCAAAGCCTCTCAAGAGGAACTGAGTCACTCTTGTGCGATTGAACATCTCTTGCTCTCTGTGAAGGTGTATTTAGGTGTAGCTGCATGGAGCTAAGTAAGGAAACAAACAGGAAACCATCGTGAAACTTGTCAATGTGGGTCCATTTTGTCCACAGAGGTCCATTTAACATCATGGAAAGATCAAACACATTAAGCAGCTTATTTAAATGACAGTATTCCAATGAGTCATGTACATATATTGATGAATGAATTTTCATTTTCCCTAAGGGTCTACTCTAATCACTTTGCTAGATAACATTTTACAGAAAACAGAGATTAAAGGAGGGAAGACAACTGCCAAAGTTTTCTTCCTTCTTTTTTCTACCCCATTACCTTCTCTCAGAATTATTTACTGAGGGTCCTCCTCTGAACTTCCCTAAATTATTGATATTCTTGTTGGATCGTTCTTAGACCAATTGAAAACTACTTCTTCTGAAACCAAGAGGAAGAAAAATGTCCTCTTGAATGAATACATTTAAATAAAAATATGTAAATTCTATGCTTATATACCTAATTTCTTCCTGTGTATTGTACCGTACACCGAAGTGTCCAAAACATACTTTTTAATCTTTCCCTTGAAATATTTATTTTCTACTTCCTATATGGTTGTATCAGCTAAGGACATGAGTATCATCTTTAAGTTCTCACTTCAGGCCATGCCTGCTCAATGGCCATGTCCATTTATTTTCACCCACTCATTTCGTAAGAGTGTCATCTACAAAATATCATTATCCCATCTGCACCAATATAGTGGATTATTAGAAGATTCACAACATCCATACTCACTTTATTTCCATTCAGTTTTCTAGCTGTAGCCACACTTGCTCCTCTCAGTTACGTAGCTATATGTACTACAGCTTGTTAAAGGTATTCCAATGAGCTCTACTACTTAAGGTTAAATTTTACACCCAATATCACAGTTCAGAAGTCCTAAATACTTCTCTTCATTCATACTGAAATATTTACATTTCTCTAAAGGATACTGCATTGTTTAATGACTCCCTACCTTTATTCATAACATTCTATCTTTCCTTCTACACTCTTTTTATTAATTCATGTTGTTATTCATATCTTAACAGTGCTCTTCACATAAACTTGAACATTCATTCATCATTTTATAGTTAAATCCCAGCAACTAGAGAAGTTGATTAGGCTTATTTTCCTACCCATTTTTTCCCTTTCTGTCTGTAGTTGTGTTTTTTGTGAGCAGGAAGAATGCTTTATTGATTCTCTACATGCAATCACTATCAGGGCCCAACACATAGTATACACTCAGAAGTGAATAAATAGATGAGTAAAACAGAAAACGAGGCACAGTTTTCTTTCACATATTAGCCATTTAGGCATGGCTTTGGCAGAGAGAGCGGTCTGTAGAATTTTCAATTGTGAGAATGCTCAAGCTACTGCATATCGGCAGCCATCATTATCCAAATGCTCATTAATATCATACTATGTAATGCATCAAAAAAATTTATTAAATATCACCACATCCAGTGAAATTTAGCTGCTGCTCTGAAATCCTCTTTCATTAAGATATCCACAGCTCAGGGAAGAGAAAATAGAGAAAATTTGGAGAGCCAAGCCATCACATTCTTTCTTATTAATTAATTTATTTATACTTTATTTTGGTATCATTAAACTACAATTACATGTGCAATATTATGGTGATTAAACTACCCCCTTCATCAGGTACCCCCCGCCAACCCCATTACAGTCACTGTCCATCAGTGTAGTGAGATGCTATAGAATCACTACTTGTCTTCTCTGAGTTGTACAGCCCTCCCCATGCCCCCACAACATTACTTCTACTAATCGTTATGCCCCTTTTACCCTCTTATCCCTCCCTTCCCACCCATCTTCCCTAGTCCCTTTCTCTTTGGTAACTATTAGTCTGTTCTTGGGTTCCGTGAGTCTGCTGCTGTTTTCTTCCTTCAGTTTTTTTTTCTTTGTTCTTATACTCCACATATGAGTGAAATCATTTGATACTTGTCTTTTCCGGCTTGGCTTATTTCACTGAGCATAATACCCTCCAGCTCCATCCATGTTGTTGCAAATGATAGGATTTGTTTTCTTCTTATGGCTGAATAATATTCCATTGTGTATATGCACCACATCTTCTTTATCCATTCATCTACTGATGGACACTTAGGTTGCTTCCATTTCTTGGCTATTGTAAATAGTGCTGCAATAAACATAGGGGTGCATATCTCTTTTACAAACTGGGCTGCTGCACTTTTAGGGTAAATTCCTAGGAGTGGAATTCCTGGGTCAAATGCTATTTCTATTTTGAGTTTTTTGAGAAACCTCCATACTGCTTTCCACAATGGTTGAACTAATTTGCATTCCCACCAGCAGGGCAGGAGGGTTCCCTTTTCTCCACATCCTCGCCAACATTTGTTGTTTGTGTTTTGGATGTTGGCCATCCTCACTGGTGTGAGGTGATATCTCATTGTGGATTTAATCTGCATTTCTCTGATGATTAGTGATGTGGAGCATCTTTTCACGTGCCTGTTGGCCATCTGAATTTCTTCTTTAGAGAAGTGTCTATTCATGCCCTCTGACCATTTCTTAATTGTATTATTTGCTTTTTGTTTGTTAAGGTGCATGAGTTCTTTATATATTTTGGACGTCAACCCCTTATCAGATACGTCACTTATGAATATATTCTCCCTTACTGTAGTATGTCTTTTTGTTCTACTGATGATGTCCTTTGTTGTACAGAAGCTTTTCAACTTGATATAGTCCCACTTGTTCATTTTTGCTTTTGTTTCCCTTGCCCGGGAGATATGTTCATGAAGAAGTCACTCATGTTTATGTCCAAGAGATTTTTGCCTATATTTTTTCCTAAGAGTTTTATGGTTTCATGACTTACATTCAGGTCTTTGATCCACCTTGAGTTTACCTTTGTGTATGGGGCTAGACAGTAGTCCAGTTTCATTCTCCTACATGTAGCTGTCCAGTTTTTCCAAAACCAACTGCAGAAGAGGCTCTCATCTCCCCATTGTATATCCAAGGCTCCTTTATCAAATATTAATTGACTACCAAATTGTCTTGATTACTGTGGCTTTGTAGTAGAGCTTGAAGTCAGGGAGCATAATTTCCCCTGTTTTATTCCTCCTTCTCAGAATTGCTTTGGCTATTCAGGGTCTTTTGTGGTTCCATATGAATTTTAGAATTATTTGTTCTAGTTCATTGAAGAAAGCTGTTGGTAATTTGATAGGGATTGTATTGAATCTGTAGATTGCTTTAGGTAGTATAGCCATTTTGACAATATTTATTCTTCCTAGACAAGAGCATGTGATGCATTTCCATTTGTTAGTGTCCTGTTTAATTTCTCTTAGGAGTGTCTTGTAATTTTCAGAGTACAGGTCTTTCACTTCCTTGGTTAGGTTTATTCCTAGGTATTTTATTCTTTCTGATGCAATTTTGAATGGAATTTTCTTATTTCTCTTTCTGTTAGTTCATCGTTACTGTATAGGAAAGCAACAGATTTCTGTGTGTTAATTTTGTATCGTTCAACTTTGCTGAGTTCAGATATTAGTTCTAGTAGTTTTGGAGTAGAGTCTTTAGGATTTTTTTATGTACAGTATCATGTCATCTGCAAATAGTGACAATTTGACTTCTTCTTTACCAATCTTGATGCCTTGTATGTCTTTGTTTTGTCTGATTGCCATGGCTAAGACCTCCAGTACTACGTTGAATAACAATGGAGAGATTGAGCATCCTTGTCTTTTTCCCTATCTTAGATGAAAAGCTTTCAGCTTCTCGCTGTTAAGTATGACGTTAGCTGTGGGTTTGTCATATATAGCCTTTATGATGTTGAGGTACGTGCCATATATACCCATTTTGTTGAGAGTTTTAATTATGAATGGATGCCGAATTTTGTCAAATGCTTTTTCAGCGACTATGGATATGATCATGTGGTTTTTTGTTCTTTTTGTTGATGTGGTGGATGATGTTGATGGATTTTCGAATGTTGTACCATCCTTGCATCCCTGGGATGAATCCCACTTGATCATGATATATGATCCTCTTGATGTATTTTTGAATTTGGTTTGCTAATATTTTGTTGAGTATTTTTGCATCTACGTTCATCAGGGATATTGGTCTGTGATTTTCGTTTTTGGTGAGGTCTTTGCCTGGTTTTGGTATTAGAGTGATGCTGGCTTCATGGAATGAGTTTGAAGTATTCCCTCCTCTTCTATTTTTTGGAAAAATTTAAAGAGAATGTGTGTTATTTCTTCTCTATATGTCTGGTAGAATTTAGAGGTGAATCCATCTGGTCCTGAGGTTTTGTTATTGCCATCACATTCTTATCTTTAATTCTCAAAACCTTTATCTACATTAATGGTTAATAAAAAGTGGAAAGAATATAGTTTGACTGTCACTTTCTTTTCCAAACTCTGAGCTAATATTATGGAGAAGCAGAAGCCTAGGCATGAAGGACAATGAAGAGAACTGGATGCAGGCACAGGTGCTACACAGGTAACCCTCTGGGCCCCACAGTAGGGGCAGCGCTAAAATCATCCAGAGAATAGGTGAGTGTGGGGTGTGCAGGTCAATGTAAGCGTTGAAGAAAGCCTACTACATCCTGTGCTTGTTCTGGTATAGAAGGGGTTTGGCAGCTGTATTTTCCCAGCTGGGATTCCTGGTACAGCCTACCACGGACGTCTCCTGTCAGTGGGAGTCAGGGACTGCATGGGGGAAGAGTGGGCATCGAGGGCCTGGTGAAACCCCGAGTTTCATGAGTTCTGAAAATATCCCAGAACAGTCAACACAATCATGTGCCCCTGGAGAAAGAAAAGGATGAATCTGAGAAAGAGCCTCCACACAGAAGGGAATAGACTCTTGGGGGATCACAGATGCTGCAGTGGCCATCAAGATGTGCATCGTGGTGAGAGCCAGAAACTGTGGCCACTGGCTCCAACTTGGAAGACCAAGAGATAGTGATTGTGCAACTTGACAGAAGCTATCAGAGGGTGGTTGTGGGCTGCCCTGTCCTGCCTCTCCTTTTACCTTCCTCGATCTGCTCCTTTCCAGGAAGGCAGGATGAATCTGTGGACTCAGGTTCTGGAAGGGGCAACTGTCAAATCCTGTTTGGCTTAAATCCACATTTAAAAAACTGACAAAAATGGTCCTTGCCAAGAGCTCCTGGAAGAGGCTAGAATACTTTCTCTCATGATGAGAGATTGAAGTTCAAGGCATTTTATACGATTGTATTTGAAAGCAAAAGCTATGTTTATGAACTTTTTGCATTTCTTGCTTGTGAAAATATACTTTCAAAGTGATGATTCACTACTCCAATAAACAATGGGGTCCCATTTAAAGTCATAAATAAATAATGTTCATTATTATCATTCAAATCTACTCTTGTCAATGCACTGGAAATTAGATAAACTATATAAATACAGAAAAGCAGAGTAAATTAATTTTTTTGAAATATAGACTATTCTCATTTCTAAAACTCAAAAAATCTATAAAGTGTACAATTAGTGTGTGTTATTTTATAAAATACTTAACCAAAAATGTATACTATCTAAAATATTAAAGTATTCATGTATTTGATGTCAAAATCTATGATTTGTACTAGTAAAAGCACCAAAAATATGTCTGAAACCTTTTAATAAGAAAAATGCATGAATGCTACACACATTTGCTGGGAGATTTCAAGGATTCTTTTGAAGAAAATGTGAATAAATGTGGGCTCGTGTCATCTGTCCTGAAAGAAGATAATTATTTTCAAGTTATAATCTATTCTCTAGTTACCCTAAAGTATCAACACAGTGAGAATAAATATCTCTAACAAACTTTATATATTATAAAAAATAATTCTGAAACTTGTCTGGAAGAATGTAGACATAACACCAAATGCATTTCAATAGTGATACAACGGTTCTAACAAACAGATGAGGTGATTCTAAAATAATTCATAAACTATAAAGAAACCATACATTAATAATAACAGAAACTAAAAACCAGAAGGTAAACTATTATTAATTTGCTATTGTACTAATTTGAATTAGTGTAAAAGTTCAAGTTAAATCTTTGCTTCTCTACAACAATGCTAAGTGGATTAAATAATTACACAAAATAAAAGGTATTAAAACATATAGGATATATTAATTGATCTCAGAACGGGTAAATGCAATCCACACATAATGAAAGATCATATAAGAGAAAAAACTAGATTATTTAGAATTTAAAATTCTGAAATAACAGTAGCTATAAAAATGATTAATATCAATAACTAATGGAAAAATTAACATCCTCAAAAATAAACCCTTGAAGACAAAATATATTTAATATGCATATTTTTAATATATGTAATACATTCCATGTAGTTACATTTAACATAGCTAACAACATATTCAATAAAATTGCTGAATAAAAGACAATCATACAGCTCACTAAAAAATTAGAAATAGCAAATGGGTATGTGAAAAAATAAGTTCAATTTCACCTCACTCCAGATCAAACCTTGGAAAAAAAAGGAGTCAGCAGATTGGTTTTTAAATTTTTTTAATTAAGGGGTTTAAATGTGCAGCCTGGTTACTGGAAGGATTTTATGGGTTTGTTGAGGGCACCTCTATGCATACCCTTCAGTCCCAACACTGTCACAAGGGCATGGAGAAAAACATTGGGTCATGAAAGTGAGCAAAGGCCTCTGGAGAGAAGAAATGGAGGCCACTCTCACCCATTTCCAGGAACTGAGACTTAGGCCCACTTTCTGAGAGGCTGATGAAATTCCTCACAAAAGAAAAGAAATACTCTGGCCAAATTTCCTGCTGTGGCCTAGGGCAGTGGTTGAATATGCATGAATTTTCAAATTTCTGTCCCACTTCATTTATCTTCACCTCTGTTGGGATATCTCCCACCACATCTCCCCCAAATTTTACCGGAATTCCAAGAGTATGTGGCTTTAAAAGGCATATTTTGATTATTCTATATTTACTGTCTATGAATATGCAATTTTAGCCCCTGGAGGCTGAATAAAGGGGGGCTGGCCTTATACGCAGGGAAAAAATATGCATATATATATAATTATAATTTTTACCTCAAAGAGCCACTCCTAGTCACCCAAAGACAATAAATTTCCTATGCTTATGCTCTGACCTTCATTGTTAAGGGTTTAACCCCCAATTGGCATCCCCTCTAAAATCTGAACTCATTCACCTCCTTTACCAGTGACTTTAACTGTGTCTTGTGCATCCCACACCATTCACACTGCTTTGCTTATCACGGTGCTTTCCTGTTATCAGGCTTGTGTGGGAATTCTAGGCATGGTGACAACAGCCAGCTGGGAGAGAGGATGCACTCAGAGTCCTTCCACACAACTCTAGGAGCCAATGTCATGCAAGGGCTGTGTGCGCTAGGGGACAATGAATTCCAGAACCGGAGAGCTTGTGAAATGGAACAGTTGGTGTTCTTTTGCCTCAGTCAGAATTTTACATGATAGTCTAAATTATCTGGTTTGTATTGAAGATTTGAACAATTCATTTATAAGTGCATATTGATAACATGCTAATATATCTGGCCTTGTATTAAAGATTTTTATTTCAAAGTTCAGTTGCTATGCCTTCTGGTGGTCACTGTGTAGTTTGGAAAACTGTCATCTCAACTGAAAATGCTGCCTAGTTTTGTGAATTTGCAGAGAGAAGCAGCAAATAATGTCCCCAGGACAGGGCAAGAGGCCAGACGGTAATTCAAGATCACAGAAGGGTTCTCAAGGAGAGACAGGCCAGGGCTCTTTGTGGCAACATGGACAGACTGAGAGGGCTTTATGCACACTGAAATAAGTCAGACAGAGAATGACACATACCATATGATTTCACTTGTATGTGGGATCTAAAAAGAAAAATAAAACACACAAAGAAAATGGAAATAGACTCATAAACAGAGAACAAACTGGTGGGTGTCATGGGGGAGGGGGTGGGAGGAATGGGCAAAATAGGTGAGGGAGATAACGAGGGACAAGTTTGCAGTCATAAAATGAATAAGTCACAGGCATGAAAAGTACAGCATAGGGAATATAGTCAATAAGACAGTAATATCTTTGTATAATGAAGTTGGTAACTACAGGTACCATGGTGAGCATTTTGTAATGTTTATAATTATTAAATCACTGTTATGTATACCTGAACGAATATGATATTGTACATTAACTACACTTCAGTAAAAAAGGAAAAAAAGGCCTTTCTACCTCAAGGTAAAAAAAAAAAATCAAAATTGAAGGAGGAGAGCCATTTCTTTCTGAGCCTAAAATTTTCATCCTCAACCCAGTTTCCTCATATGCCCGTGATAGAAACATCCTCTATGAATGTGATGTAACTTCCATGGACAAATGATACATACTTCCCAAAAGGTCAACAATACAATCATTAACATTTGAACTTGGATGTGTGTATAATTTCCATAAAACGCAGCGTGCTGCTTCTTTTTTCATAAAAGCAAACAAAAGCACACACACAAACACACACACAATTATGTGAGTGTCAGTTTGGGTCAACAGGAAGTGCAGAACTCAGTCTTGTGGCCCCAAAGGTCTTTGGGCACCTTGCTTTGGCAGTATTTTAGGAATTGAGAACCAAGAATATGGCCCTGAGCAGAGACAGACTCCTCATGGAGGCAGGAGTCCCTGGGACCCAGTCGTGGCTTTCTGGCTTGAATTCTTACTTGACAAATGACCCAGTCTTTGCTAACCTAGATCCCCCTGTTCAGACTGTCAGTGTTTGTTTCAGCCTCTGTTCCCAATTCACGGTTACATTCCACTGATAGATACGCGCAGTTTTTCTGTTTCACTCTTTCTTCTTAAATATCCTCCCAAGGATTATACCCTGATCACAGGCTTCAGAGGAGGGAAGTCTCTGAATTATCACTCTGTGGCTCACAGCCAGTCAATTAAGGACTCCAGGCCTCAATTCTCTAATCCTTAACAATGCAAGTAAATTCCTTTCTAGAAGAAGTTCTATCAAGTTTTAATGGGCATATTATGCACGCTCAGTCAGTGTGACCAATTGCTCTCTCTCTTTTCTCTGTCCATTCTGAGTTTTCTGAGGACAGACTCAGATCTTCTTGCTGCAGGAACAGCAGTCTGAGTTGTGTGGCAAGAAAGTTCATCCCTTGGCTTCCTACATTTATTTATCAAAGGAAACATAGATTAACTCAAACCCCTTGAGACTCAGAAAGCTAAAACATTATAATTTATAGATGAAATCAAGAAGAAAATTATCAAGGTGCCTTGCTGATTGATCATTTGCATATTTGCTAGAGAAAATAAAGATGAATATCAATTCCAATAAATTTGAAGGAGGGATTAAACAGTTTCCAGATAATCAAAAGCTTAGAGAATTTACCCCCTACAAATCATATCTACAGTGTATTTTGGAGGGACTGCTATAGATGGAAGTGTTCATAAGTTGTAACAGTTGCCACCAGAGGTAAAAAAAACCACAGTAAAGAAAGTAGAACAGATAATTGCTAAGCAAATGCATAATTAAATTAACTATCCCAAAAGTCAATCAAGGGAAAGACAGAGTACAGAATATGATACCTAATATATAAAGGATGGAGGAGGAAGAAAAAAACCCCTTTAGATTGTGTTTGTAGTAGCATATTGAGTTAAGTTAGACTTCTTAGACAGTAAGGAAGTTAATCTTGAACCTTTGGTAACCATGAATCTAAAGCCTGCAATGCCAATAAGTCCATACCTATCGATAATCACTCTAAATGTAAATGGTCTGAATGCACCAATCAAAACACACTGAGTCACTGAGTGGATAAAAAAGCAAGACCCATCTATATGCTGCCTACAACAGACTCACTTTAAACTCAAAGACATACACAGACTAAAAGTGAAGGCATGGAAAAAGATATTTCATGCAACTAATAGGGAGAGAAAAGCAGGAGTTGCAGAACTTATATCATACAAAATAGACTTCAAAACAAAGAAAGTCACAAGAGACAAAGAAGAACATTACATAATGATAAAAGGGTCAATCCAATAAGAGAAATAACCATTATAAATATCTATGTGCCCAACACAGGAGCATCTAAATATGTGAAACAAATAGTAACAGAATTAAAAGGAAAAATAGAATGCAATGCATTCATTCTAGGAGACTTCAACACTCCGCTCACTCTGAAGGACAGATAAACCAGGCAGAAACTGAACAACACAATAGAACAGAGGGACATAACAGACATCTACAGAACTCTACACCAAAAAGCAGAATACACATTCTTCTGAAGTGCACATGAAACATTGTCAAGAGTAAATAATATATTAGTCCATTAAAGGAGTCTTGGTAAATTCAAAAAGATTGAAATTGTACCAACCAGTTTCTCAGACCACAAATGTATGAAAGTAGAAATAAATTATGCAAAGAAAATGAAAACCCCCACAAAAACATGGAGGCTTCACAACATGCTCCTAAATAACCAATGGATCAATGATGAAATAAAAGCAGAGATCATGCAATATATGGAGACAAATGAAAAATATAATTCACCACCACAAAATCTGTGGGATGCAGCAAAGGCCATGCTAAGATGAAAGTATATTGCAATACAGGCCTACCTCAGGAAAGAACAATCCCATATGAGCAGTTTAAACTCACAATTAACAAAACTAGAATAAGAAGAACAAATGAGGCCCAAAGTCAGTAGAAGGAGGGACCTAATAAAGATTAGAGCAGAAATAAATAAAATCGAGCCGAATAAAAAATATAAAGAATCAAGGAGAGCAACAGCTTGTTCTTTGAGAAAATAAACAAAATAGGCAAACCCCCTAACCAGACTTATTAAGAAAAAAAGAAGAGTCTACTCACAGAAACAGAATCAGAAATGAGAAAGGAAAAATCACTACACATACCACGGAAATACAAGGAATTGCTCGTGAATACTATGAAAATTTACATGCTAACAACTTGGATTACCTAGAAGAAATGGAAAATATTCTAGAAAAAAATACAACCTTCCAAGGTTGACCCACAAAGAAACAGAAAATCTTAATAGACCAATTACCAGCAATGAAATTGAATTGATAATCAAAAACCTACCTAAAAACAAAACGCCTGGACAAGATGGCTTCATCACTGAATTTTATCAAACATTTAGTGAAGACCTAATACCATTGTCCTTAAAGTTTTCCAAAGAGTAGAAGAAGAGGGAATACTTCCAAACCCATTCTATGAAGCCCGCATCACTCTAATGCCACAACCAGGCAAAGACCTCACCAGAAAAGAAAATTTACAGACCAGTATCCCTGATGAACATAGATGCAAAAATACTCAACAAAATATTAGCAAACAGAATTCAAAAATACATCAAGAGGATCATACACCATGCTCAAGTAGGATTCATCCCAGGGATGCAAGGATTGTACAACATTAGAAAATCCATCAACACCATCCACCACATCAAGAAAAAGAACAAAAAACACATGATCATCTTCATAGATGCTGAAAAAGTATTTGACAAATTTCAACATCATTCATGATAAAACTCTCAACAAAATGGGTATAGAGGGCAAGTACCTCAACATCATAAAGGCCATATATGACAAATCCACAGCCAACATTATACGTAACAATGAGAAGCTGAAAGCTTTTCATCTAAGACCGGGAACAAGACAGGGATACCCGCTTTCTCCACTGTTATTCAACACAGTAATGGAGGTCCTAGCCACAGCAACCAGACAAAACAAAGAAATAAAAGGCATCCAGATTGGTAAAGAAGAAGTCAAATTGTCACTATTTGCAGATAATATGATATGGTACAAAAAAAACTCTAAAGACCCCACACCAAAATTACTAGAACTAATATATGAATTCAGCAAAGTTGCAGGATACAAAATTAATGCACAAAAATCTGTTGCTTTGCTATACACTAACGATGAACTAACAGAATGAGAAATCAGGAAAACAATTGAATTCACAGTTATATCAAAAAGAATTAAATACCTAGGAATAAACCTAACGAAGGAAGTGAAACACCTATACCCTGAAAACTACAGGACACTCTTAATAGAAATTAAAGAGGACACTAACAAATAGAAATACATCTCACGCTCTTGGCTAGGAAGAATAAATATTGTCAAAATGGCTATACTACCGAGAGCAATATACAGATTCAGTGCAATACCTATCAAAATACCTACAGCATTTTTCAATGAACTAGAGCAAGTAGTTCTAAAATTCACATGGAACCACAAAAGATCCCGAATAGCCAAAGCAGTCCTGAGAAGGGTTTAAGCCCCCTGTCTTCAAGTTCTACTACAAAGCTACAGTAATCAAGACAATTTCGTACTGGCAGAAGAACAGACCTATAGACCAATGGAACAGAATAGAGAGCCCAGATATAAACCCAAGCATATATGGTCAATTAATATACAATAAAGGATCCATGGATATACAATGGGAAAATGACAGCCTCTTCAACAGCTGGTATGGGCAAAACTGGACAGCTACATGTAAGAGAATGGAACTGGACTACTGTCTAACCCCATACACAAAAGTAAACTCAAATGGATCAAAGACCTGAATTTAAGTCATGAAACCATAAAACTCTTAAAGAAAAATATAGGCAAAAATCTCTTGGGCATAAACATGAGAAACTTCATGAACATATCTCCCTGGTCAAGGGAAACAAAAGCAAAAATGAAAAAATGGGACTATATAAAACTAAAAATCTTCTGTACAGCAAAGGATACCATCAGTAGAACAAAAAGACATTCTACAGTAGGGGAGAATATATTCATAAATGTCATATCCGATAAGGGGTTGACATCCAAATTATATAAAGAGCTCTCACACCTCAACAAACAAAAAGCAAATAAGCCAATTAAAAAATGGGCAGAGAATCTGAACAGACCGTTCTCCAAAAAAGAAATTCAGATGTCCAATGGGCACAGGAAAAGATGCTCCACAACGCTAAATATCAGGGAAATTCAAATTAAAACCACTAGGAGATATCACCTCACACCAGTTTGGATGGCTAATATCCAAAAGACAAACAGCAAATGTTGGCAAGGATGTGGAGAAAGGGGAACCCTCCTACACTGCTGGTGGGAATGTAAATTAGTACAACCATTGTGGAAAGCAGTATGGAAGTTCCTCAAAAAACTAAAAATAGAAATAACATTTGACCCAGGAATCCCACTCCTGGGAATTTACTCTAAGTATGCAGCTGCCTAGTTTGAAAAATATATTTGCAGCCTATGTTTATCGCAGCACTATTTACAATAGCCAAGAAATGGAAGCAACCTAAGTGTCCATCAGTAGATGAATGGATAAAGAACATGTGGTATATATACACAATGGAATATTATTCAGCCATAAGAAGAAAACAAATCCTACCATTTGCAACAACATGGATGGAGCTTAGGGTATTATGCTCAGTGAAATAAGCCAGGCGGAGAAAGACAAGTATCCAATGATCTCACTCATCTGTGGAGTATAAGAACAAAGAAAAAACTGAAGGAACAAAACAGCAGCAGACTCACAGAACCCAAGAATGGACTAACAGTTACCCAAGGGAAATGGACTGGGGAAGATGGGTGGGAAGGGAGGGATAAGGGCGAAAAAGGGCTATTACAATTAGCACACACAGGTGGGGGTGCAGTGGGGGATATGGGGAAGGCTGTATAACACAGAAAAGACAAGTAGTGATTCTATAACATCTTACTACGCTGATGGGCAGTGACTGCAGTGGAGTATGTGGTGGGGACTTGATAATAGGGGGAGTCTAGTAACCATAATGTTGCTCATGTAATTGTATAATAATAGCAAAATAAAAAAAAAACAGCTTAGAAAACATGGATGAACCTTGAGTATCTTATGCTGAGAGAAATAAGTCAGAGAAAGACAAAGACTGTATGATCTCACTTCCATGTGGAGCTAAAAACAGCTGTACTCATAGAAACAGAGTAGAATCGTGGTTACCAGGGCCTGGGAGTGTGGAGAGATGGAGAGATTTTGATCAAAGAATACAAACTTCCAGTTAGAACATAAATAAATTCTGGGGATTTAATCAACAGCTCTTTTATTATCATTAACAGTACTTTATTACATAACTTGAAAATTGCTAACAGAGTAGAATTTTGTGATCACAAAAATGAGGTGGTAATAAAAAAAGTAAGTAAAAAAGAAACAACATAAAAGAAGATCTGCTCCTCATTGATGCCAAGTATAAGTAAACTAATTCTTAATTGGTTAAATTATCTTTCATATACCTCACTGCCTATATGTGTTGGAAGTTTTTTATTTTTTTTATATTGATTGATATCTATCATTCGATTTATACATTTGCCTGCCCAGATCTATAGAAGATGATATAACTGGATGGTCCAACACTACACATGGAAATATGATTTGGTGATTTCAAAACATTGTTAGTAAAAATGTATTTGTACTGTCAGTAAGATGACCAGCACCTGGGAAAGTGCCAGGTAAGAGGCTTTTCATAAGAGCTCATTGGGTGTCTGGCTAAACATGTTTCTTAAGTGTCTTTTTACCAATTATGGAGATTCTTGACTGCATGCCAACATAAGAAGGTACTCGTTATTAAGGAAAGACCATTGTGCTGCAGTATTTCCACAGGCTGCACAGTGCAAAGGTCTGTCTCATGAAGGTGAGGGGCAGATCACGTGAGTCAAGCCCAACAAAAGCGGCAGCAATTCCCTTTGAAATATTCCAGAGTCCATGCCTGTGGGAGGTGGACAACTGATGTAAAATCATTGCCAGACTCATTCTGATTGCTCTCGAGTCGAGAGTTCAACATTCAAAGTGACTTTCAGGAAAGGAGTTTTCCAATACTTTAAGGTCAGAATTAGTGATGTCCTTCCGGATTGATCATCAGTAATGCTTTCACCAGCAACTGTACTCCAAGCTTGCTGATGTCTTCCATCTTCTACAGAGCAGACACTTTAGTGAGTTTATTTTCTTCTAATCTGGTTGTTGATAATGATTTCAGCCAGAAAAGAATAAGCCTGCTAGAACATTCTTATTTAAATTCTTCAAAAGTAAACGTTTCTTGGGTCGTTACATTTTAATTTTAAGATTCCTAAAATATGGACTTGGTAACAGGCCACATTATATCTATATATTTATATGTACTTATGTTCCAAAACATGAGTGCCTATACCAAAGACATATTAGACATTGAAACAGTTAGTTACATAACTTGATTTAAAGCATAAAAGGATGCTCAGCTCATTGGAATCAATAAAAATTAGTTAAGATATTAGGTACATATAAGCAGAAGGTAGTGAAGAATTAAGTCGAAGAATTATGTGAGGTAATCAAAATTATGGCTAATTTGGAAATAAATACCATTAAAATATACAAAATATAAATTGGAACAAAAGCTACAGTGTCTTAATAAACATTGTTTAATTTTGATTCATATGAAACAGCAAATTGCCTTAACTTATGGAGTAGATAAGAAAAATACTTTTGAAATTATAAGCATTTGATTCTGTATAGCATGGATTGTGGTATAATTCAGTTATAAATCTCTTCTCCACTATTAAATCTGATAATTCTTAGTGGATCTAATTTTGCAATTGTTGGTGTTGTGTTTTCTTCCAGTAAAGTATGAGAGCAGATATACTGTGTTTCAAATATCCAATCACTATCTTCATTTATTTATTTATTTACATTTACATTACTCAAAGTATAAAACCAGGATACACACGCACACACACACACAGTGCCTAAAACTTGTCTGCGTGTGTGTGTGTGTGTGTATATATATATATATATATATATATATATATATATGTACTGAGAGAATAGTGAGAGCAGATAGCATTAGTGGGAGAATGAAAGAAAAAGAAACCGAGAACAAACTGGGAAGTAAAAAGATATTAGTGTTATTATGAGGGTCAAGTAAAGGAGTATTTTAATAAAACTGTGCACTGAAGAAAATGACAACTACCTGCTTCAAATAATTACTACTGTTTACTCCTGATACTTAAAAGATTAGAGGGCATTGTGTGAGCCTTTCTATCATCTTTCTAGGCATATAGATTTCATAAATGTATGAAATGACCTTAAAGAATGCCCATTGCTTTATGAAGTTCATGTTTACGATGAAAATGAGAATAATTTTGTCAAATAATCCACTGATTAAAATTCAAAAATTGTAAAGCACAACTATAAAGGACGTGGATTGCAGTCTTTGCATATTCCACGTCTACCCCTTCACTTCCTTTCACACATAAATTAAAATTCTTCTCCATGAGGGATAGATTGTATGGTGCTGTTAATCTGGTAAACAGTTTGTACATTTGCTTCCATTACATTATAACACTTAGACACTTAGAGAAACAGAAAATTTGAAAAGTACATATGCAGCACAGAACTAATTGGATTATATTGATGGAGAAAATATTCTGTTAAAACTGTTTTTTATATTCTCTCTTTTGCAGAAACACAAATATACATGGACACACACACATTCAAGTGACGAACATTAAATAGGAACACAGTTTTTCTTTAGCTGTACTGAAGTAAAATTAAATAAATGTAGGAGTTTGATCACTTTAACCATACCTTTTCTTTTTTTAAATGCAGAACATTTCATCAAGAATGAACAATATTTCCGTGGTGGCAGAATTTCTTCTCCTGAGATTTCTGACCCACCGAGGCTTTAGTTCTTACAATCTGGGATCTTTGTAGTAATCTACCTGATGGCCCTTGTGGGGAATGGCCTCATTATCACCACAGCATCCTTGGATCCCTGCCTGCACACACCCATGTACTTCTTCCTAAAGAATCTGTCCCTTTTCGATGTTTTCCTCACTTCTGTCATTGTGCCCAAAACTGTTGCCAACTCCTTGACCCACATCAACTCTATCTCATTCCCTGGCTGTGCCACACAGGTCTTCCTGGTGCCTTTTGCCACAGGGGCAGCGCTGTTCCTGCTCACAGCAATGTCCATTGGCCACTATGCTGCCATCTGCCATCCTCTGCACTGTGAGTTCATCGTGAACAGGGGCCAGTGTGTGCACATGGTGGCTCTGTCCTGGCTCAGAAATGGCTTGATATCCATTATACATACAGCAGGAACCTTTTCCGTAACTTACTCCCCAGTGAAATCCAGCAATTCTTCTGTGACATTCCCCAGTTGTTAGCTATCACTTGCTCAGAGAATGTAACTGCGGAAATTGTGCTCATTCTTATAGATGCAGTCCTGGACTTGTGTCGCTTTATCTGCATCATAATCTCATACATCTACATCTTCTCCACTGTCAGAAAGATTCCTGAAAGGATTCTTTAGCTACCCAGCTCGCTCGCTCGCAAAGAAGAACATGAGAACTCCATCAGCATGGTTTTATTCCCTGTAAGACAAACAGGCAGAGTAGCTATCTCAAAAGAGAGAGAGCAGCAAGGGGGGAGCTGAAGATAAACAGAATGGCTGTCTCGGAAAGCCGTGGCAGCAAGGGGGGTGCTACTTATATAGGAATTTAGGGCCTTGGTGAGCAGGATGGTGGCCTTGTGACTTCTGAGAAACAGAAACTGATGCAGACAATAGGGTCTTTTGCTGCACTGGGGTGCAGCTTCTGTTCAAGACTGTGTGGTAAAGGGGACTTACGCATTTGCTGTGAGTGATAAGGAGCCCCTGTGCCTGGAGATAGTTCAAGGTTGTATGTTAAAGGGGACCTAACAATTCCATTAACATAAGGGCAGTCAAAAGCCTATTCAATCTGCCTCCCACACCTGGTAGTGGTTGTACTTTTTTTCTCAACTGCTTTCATTGCTTACATGAAACCTATATTAGGGTCTACATCAGTCACTGATCATGTTCTATCATCTTTCTGCATTTTGTTTCCTCCTTCCCTTAATCCCAGCATATACAGCCTAAGAAACAAAGCCATGAGAGCTAGTTTGGAGAAGCTGATCACTAAGAAGCTCTGGGTGAAGTGAATTTCATTTTTCTTTAAGAATAAAGGCATTTTATTCTTAACATTTGTGTAAACCCAAGGTTAATTTAGCTGGTCAGTAGCAAATCTGTGCTTATCTCCAGGGATGCATGGAACTCTGGTGTTGATTCTTCACCAAATTGAAATAGTAAACTAATGGAAATGAATGACGCTGTCCTCAGGTCCGACAGTTACAGCTTTCAAGCATTGGTAGAGAAAATGTGCACTTTCACAATTTGCACTTGTTTTCTGTTAGACTATCTTGATTTCTGTTTATTAATTCAGCTCATACATCCTGGTTTTGGGAACTTGAATAGATAGTCAGGAAAGCTGCATACTTTAAAGGGAATGTGGATTCCCAGGTGTTTGGTTTGCAATCCAGAGGAACCATGTCCTCTGTGACTAAGACTGGCCCCTGGAAACTGGGCCTGGGTGTTCTGAATCTCCTTAATATTGAATTAAATGTCTGTGTTCTTCCTGCACTGTAATGTTTAACAAATCTTTCCATAACATGCATTGATAGATTATAGTGATTCTTTTGCGTCACCTAAATCTAAAGCCTGAAACAGTGGCAAATAATACATTTTCTTCTATCTCAAAAAAATTCATAAATATCATTGAGAATAAAAGAGGAGGGACACTTCTTCCTGGGAGATTCACTGCTCCATAGACAGGCAGTTCTTCTACCTTTGTATAAACTTCTTTATTTATTACACCCACGTTATACATCATTTCAACACCTTTGGATTGTATAAAATATGGAAAACTAGGAATGTATTAATAATTTGAGGTCTAATTGCAAAATTAGTTGCTTTAAAAAACTTCACTTTATATCTACTTCTTATACAACGTTTTGAAAATGGTCTTAATTTTCCATTATAACTGGCCAGGACAGAAATATAAATTATATGGGATTTCTCTTGATGTGTGTTTTATTGGAGTTCATTTTAGGCACTGTTGATTCAACCTCTGTATCAAATAACTACAGGAAGAAAAATCTGCTACAAAATAGACTCAACTTTCTCAGATAATTCTGCTGATTGAAATATATATATACATATGTACATAAGTTTCTATGCTTTCTGGCTCATGATCTTAGCTAAATAAGTATGCATAAAATAAATCTTCACAAGAAAATAAATTTTAGAATTTACTGAAGAAAAGGTGAGGGGTAATGCTGTTGGTATGGTCTTTTATTATATTCCCAAATCTTCATATTTTGAAATGATTGACTTAGTTTTGTCATTGAGTATGACATTTTTTCACCACTAGTATTATCGGCACACATTTATGGTCTAGAAGAAAAGTTAACATATTACAATTATGTCTTCAAAAATGCACAAGGGTTAATAAATTTATGACTTCACTACTAATTACTTACTTTGAATTTCACATTATACTTTGACACTTATTTATAATTACATATATACACATACGCAATCATTTTCTTTGACTCTGTATTTTCAAGTGAGTGAATAGAGTATGTTGTTTATGTACATATTTAGTTCTAATATTTTCTCTTTTCAAGACATAGATGCATTTCGATATTGTATATGCAATAGGAAGTAATCGAACTGCATGTCATCCTTTTTCTTCTGTTGATTACCCATTTTTCTATCTCTCTCTCTAGAAGTGCACAAAGTATGATTTAAGCCACAGTATTCAGCCAATATGCTCCAACTGGATTCAGCTTTATATCTATCATTTGCATAGCTAATACCTTCCTGCTTTAATGTCACTGACATTCCTGAGCATTTGTTTGATATATGACCAGTGGTCAATTATAATGGGCTATAAATAATTTATTGTTAGTATAATTATGTGTTAACGAATAATACATAAAATACAAATATGTGTATACATACACACATTGATTTAAAAAATAAATATGCAAGTGGTCCATTCATTCTAGTAGTTGACTCATTAGATGAATATATGCAATATTTTTTAAAACTAAAAAGAATTAAAAAGATTAAAATAAAGTGTGAATAATAATTACTGACTATAAAGATTTGAAAAAAAACTAACTAGAACTAACATAAATGGAAACAGATTGTTGTTTAAATTAAAAATTGAACTAAAGCTTAAAGATCAAAACTAGTGAGTGAACTTAACATAAAAATGAGCCAGAAAATTTTATAGAGAAGGGAATAACATTTTACAACCACTCACCCACACACAAACATATACACGTTGAGTAAAAATATAAAATTATGTAGAGAATAAAGAAGGAAAAAGTGAAGAGACATATTGTTTTAGTGGTAATGGCTGAGCTTTTATTCTAACCTATAAAAGACATTTTTTTGTGTGTGCAAAAGAACAATTTATCTCAATTAGATAGATGAAAATGAATGTATGAATTGAATGTAAGGTGTATATTTTTAAACCCTCTGTATCCACCATGTGTCCTTATTCAGACTGTCCTGGAGTTTACAGTACCTGAACTACTTCAGCAACGACACTCCGAATGGCTTCTGGGTCTATCTGGCCAGTGAGATGAACTTCCATTAGAGCAGATAAAGAGAATTAATTGCTTTAGAGGATGTTAATTGTTCAACTCTATTTTTGTAAAAGCCCCTCAGGACAGAAATATTAGATGCCCTAATACAAGACATAGAGTAGCTACATAGACTAAGAAAAACAAGATTCAGTTATTTTCTTTCTACAGTAGAATATGTTCCAACTTAAGGACACACAGAAGCTAAAAACAAAGGGTTGGAAAAAGATATTCCATGAAATGGAAGCCAGTGCAAGTTCAATTATAATGTTAATATCATTTTTCACAGAAATAGAAATAAAATTCTTTAGAATTATATAACATCTCAAATACCCAAGAACAAAGCTGGAGGTATTACCTTTCCTGATTTCAAAATACATTGCAAACCCCAGTAATCAAAATAGTACAATATTGGAACAAAAACAGGAATATAGATAAAAGAAATAATGTAGGTAACCTTGAAATAAACCCACATGTATATGGTCAGCAAGGGAGTCAGGAATACATGATGGGAAAGAATAGTCTCTGTAATAAGTGTGTTCAGGATATTGCACATACACAGGCAAAAGAATGAACTGGGTCCTTATCCCAAGCCACACACAAAATCAACTTACAGTGATTTGAAACTTAAACATTAAACTTGAAAAAATAAAACTCATAGAAGAAACGATATTGTGAAAGTTTATACCATTAAATCTGACAATGAACTCTTAGATGTGGCACCAAATACAGAGGCAAGCAAAACAAAAATTGAAAGTGTGATTATATCAAATCAAAACTTATCTGTATATTAAAGGGAACAATTAACAAGATGAAAAGGTAATCTAGATAATGAGAGAAAATGCATGCAAACTATATTTCAGAAACAGAGTTCATGTCAAAAATATATGAGACTCCTGTGACTTACTAGGAAACAAGACAAATATTCCAATTTTAAACAATGGCCTGAGGACCTTAAGAAAGATTCATTCAAACACATACCAATGCTGAAATGGTACTTGAAAAAGTGCTCAACTTAAGTAATAATCAGGGGAAACAAAAACTAAGATCACAGTGACATTTCATTTCACATATGTTAGGATGATTATTAAGTACAAAAGCAAAAAATAAAAGATAAATGTTGTTGAGTATGTGGAGAACAGGGAACACTTGTGCCCTGTTTGTGGGAATGTAAGTTGGTGCCATCACTATGGAAACAGTCTGGAGATTTCTTAACAACTTAAAAATAGAATTACCATTTGATCGAGCAATACCACTTCTGGGTATATCACCAAAGAAATTGAAACGAGTATCTCAGGGAGCTTTCTGCATCCCATGTTTACTGAAGTATTATTCACAATGCAAACATAAAGAAACAATCTAAATGTCTTTTGACGGATGAATGGAAAAATAGAATGTGGTATAAACTTACAAGGAATAATGTTCAGCCTTAAAGAAGAAACAGATCCTGCCCTTTGATGCCGCACTGATGCAGTAGAGGGTATTCTGATGAATGTGAGAAGCCAGACTGAGAAGGACAAATGCTGCATGACATGACATTTATGAAGAATCTAAAATAATCAGTCACAGAACCAGAGACTAGAAGAGTGATTACAAGGGGCTGGTCAGAAAGGAAGAAGGTGTCATTCAAATGATACAAAGTTTTAATTATTCAATATGAATTATTTAGTAATCTGTTGTGCAACATAGGTTTACAGTTAACAATACTGCATTATATACTTAAAATTTTTCTGAGGATAATACTTCAATATAACCACACACAAATAAATGGTAACTATATGAGGGGATGGATATGTTAGTATGATTTCACAATACATATGCATATAAGAACATTACATCCTGTACTCAATTCATTCCATTTTAAATGTCAGTCTTACCTCAATAAGGCTGGAGGAAAAAGGCCATGACAGTAAAAAGCAATGGCAAACACCACTGGATTGTAGAGTAACATAGATTTAGATGTAGGTATCCAGTTTTGTGTATAGATATATATAGATATAGTATACGTATATACAGATGATGATGGAATTATAGAAACAGAAAACATGGTTGGATGTTGACAACATTTAAATAAATATGTGGGAAAAAAAAGAGTAGAAAGGCAAGGTAGAAACCTCCTTCCACACACACACCAAGGAGGCAACTATAACAGAAGCCGACGCCCATCAAGTCCTCTTATCCAGTACATTATGTCCGGCAGTCAAGGAAAATAAATGCACAGCATTATAAAAGA
Organism: Phataginus tricuspis; assembly: GCA_029783875.1. Taxonomy (NCBI): domain Eukaryota; kingdom Metazoa; phylum Chordata; class Mammalia; order Pholidota; family Manidae; genus Phataginus; species Phataginus tricuspis. The sequence goes on along the minus strand of JAQQAC010012408.1, from coordinate 788,149 downwards.
CAAAAAAAAAAAAAAGAAGGAATAAAAACAATCTGAAGAGTCAGAGAAACCATAAGACCCAGAACAGGGATGTTGGAATTATCTAATCAGGAACTCAAAATCATTATGGGTTCTAGTGGATAAAATAGACAACATGCAAGAACAGATGGGCAGTGTGATCAAAGAGATGAAAATTCCAGGAGAAAAAAATTACAGATCAAAGACACTATAGGAGAAAGACAAATGTCTGTAATGAGCTAACTAGCAAGATGGACACAGCAAAGGAAAAATCCCTGAGCTAGATGGTATACTGATAGAAACTTCCAAAAATAGAAAATAAAATAGAGCAGAGACTGAAAAAAATAATAAAATACTCAAAGACAGTATGGTGACTACAATAGATGTACATAATTCATTATGTTACAATAGATGTAGCATAATATGAAAGGAGAAGAAAGAGAAAGAGACAGAGGAAATATTTGAAAAAAAATGAGAATTTCTCCAATTAATGTCAATTCCATATCACAGATCCAGGAAGCTCAGAGAACACCAAATAGAATAAATGCTAAAATCATTGCATTTGGGCATATCATTTTCAAATTATAGAAATTCAAGGATAAAGAAAAAGTCCTGAGAACAACCAGGGAAAGAGCACTTTACCTGCAGAGGAGCAAAGAAAACAACTACATCCACTTCTCTTCAGAAATAATGTGAGCGGAAGAGAGGGATGAGATAACTGGAATATCAGGAGGAAAATAAAAAACACTGACCCAGAATTCTGTACCTATGAAATGATCCTTTAAAAGTGCACAAGAAATAAGGATTTTTTGGGACAAACCTAGTTGAGGATTTCTTTTTTGCCTATAATTGCACCTAGCATGATACATTAAAAGTTCATTAGAGGGGAGGAAAGTTACGAAGTCAGAAACGTGGAGAACACTGAAAAGAAAGAACAAGTGAAGGTAAAACCAAAACTTTCATTTTTCTTATTCTTTTTTTAATTAACAGTTAACAGCTGTGCAAATTTGTATTTTGGGGATGGAAAAGGCTACACACCCTCTGGAAAACAGCCTAACATTTTCTTCAAATATTAAATATATACTTTCCATGTGATCCAACCACTCTACTCCTTAGGCATTAAACTCAAAATAAATGAAAACATATACAAATATAAATACATATACATAAGAAATGTTCATCTCAACTTTATTTGCAATAGTCAAAAACTGGGAAAAAATAGAAATGTGTATCAACAGGTGAATAAATTATGGTATATTCATACTATGGACTATTTTTCAATAAAATTATTTAATAAAATAAATTATTCAATAAATTACAGGATAAAAAGGAACAAATTATTGAATGTGAATCAAGTTGAATGCATATTAAAATAATTATGTTGAATAAAAGAAGCTCTGCAAGAAAAGAATACAATTCATTTAAATAGATGAGTGGTTGCCTGAGGGGGAGTAGGGCTGGGGGAGTGAAGAAAACCTGAGAAAGTGACTCAGGGAAGCCTTTGGCATTATATACTTATTGTCTGAATTGTGGGGATGGTTTCATAAGTACATTCATAAGTCAAAATACAAACTGTACACTTAACTGGTGTGAATTTATTACTTATGTCAATTATACCTCCATAAAACTATTTAAAAATAAAATGTATTAGTACAAATCACCTAATTTAATATTTATTTGTTTTAATATTAAAATAGCAATTATTTACTTAGATACTTCTACTTTATTTAGGTAAAATATTGAAGCAGAGTATCTTTCTTTTCCTTTGGGAATGATCCCTATCTGGACTTGATGAGTTATCAGATTTCTAAATAAAAGTATATCATTAATTTTTATGTAGTTATTTTTATGGTAGAGTTTAATATATTACTCATGAGTTAATATATGAATTTGAAAAACCCACAAACATCCATCAATTTAACCACATGTTCTTCCAATCTACAAAATTTTATTGACAATATTATTCATAAGCCTTCATTTGTTCATTCTTAGACATATAAAGGTAGTTAAGATGCACCCTATCTTCTAGACTGTCACAGACCTCAGTAATGACACTAAGACTGGAATGATGCCATAATTCATAACCCACATGAGCAGCCGTGTTTCGGAGCGATGTCCAGGTGGGTGGGTTAAGAGATGGACGGCCACAGCACCCTCACACAGGGCTTCTGTCTGCTCCTCTTTAGAGCTTGCTTCACCTCTTTGTTCCGCAGGCTGTAGACCAGGGGATTCAGCATGGGGATGACAAGCGTGTAAAAGATGGACACCACCTTACTCTGCTCCATGGACACAATGGCACTGGGCTGGGCATACATGAAGAAAACAGTACCAAAAAACAAGCATACCCCCGTTAGGTGGGAGGCACAGGTGGAGAAAGCTTTCTGGCGTCCCTGCGCTGAACGGATTCTCAGGATGGTTGAGATGATGTAGACGTAGGAGAACGAAACTATCAGGAAGGTACTGACAATAATGGAGCCACACAGACCCAGAAGGACCAACTGGTTTATCAAGGTGTCTGAGCAGGAGAGGGCCAACAGTGGGGGGACATCACAGAAAAAGTCGTTGATCTCATTGGAACCACAGAAGGACAACCTGAAGGTCATAGTCGTTTGAGTGATGGCATTCCCTAACCCCCACAGGTAGGACCCTGACACCAGCAGGCCACAGATAGGGGGAGACATGCTCACAGAGTACAAGAGTGGCTGGCAGATGGCAAGGAAGCGGTCATAGGCCATGGCGGCGAGGAGGAATGCTTCTGTGGTACCGAAGAGAGACAGAAAGAAGAACTGAGCAGCACACGCCCCAAAGGAAATGGTACGGTCCTTGTTCAAGCAGTTCTCCAGGGCCCTGGGTGCAATCGTGGAAGAATAGCAGATGTCCAACAAGGAGAGGCTTTGGAGGAAGGTGTACATTGGTGTGTGGAGGTTGGCATCAGCCCTGATAATTACAATCATACCAAAGTTACCCACCATGGCTATGGCATAGAGGGTCAAAAAGGTCAGAAATAGTAGAGTCTGTGTTCCAGGACCCCCTCTGAAGCCAAGTAGAACAAACTCTGAGACATGTGTAAAATTCGGCATTGTGTAAGCACACAGGGAGAGACAGAGGAGGAGTAAAAGAAAAAATTTGCAAGCCAGCTACTACTTAATGTTTATAGCATTCCATAGTCCATGAAAATAGAAAAGTTCCTTCTGCTGGGGAAAGGAATTATAAATAAATAAAGTGTTCACTCATTCAAATAGTCTGCATCTATACAAACATTGTTCATCAACTCTAAATTCATCATACTACATGAGAAAGGAATCTCTTATCTATCTTGAGTCATTTCTTCACTCCACATGCCTAATTATTGTCACTTGATTTGAAGAAGTATTCAAATGAGAGCACAAAGACAGAGAGGAGAACATGTGAGACAGTTGCTAAGTTAGTTTTGCATTTCAGGCATAGTTCTCAGGGTTGATCTGGGGAAGAGTGGAAAGTGGGACTGATGGATGTGTAAAATCAGTTCGCACTCCTTGTTACAGTGTTTGTGTTAGTTTCTTGTTATTACTGGAACAAATTATCTCATATTTAGTGTCTTTAAATGACACAAACTATCTTCCAGCTCCAGAGGGAAGCAGTGCAGAATGAGTTTCACAGGCCTAAACCATGAGCAGGGCCAAGTTCCTGCTCTAGAAGACAAGTGCTTTCTTGCCTTTTCCATTTTCTAAAGGTCCGCTGCATTCCTTGTTCTGCATCCCCTTCCTGTCTTCAAGGCCAACATGCTGGCATCTCCTCTCTCATCTAACCTCCCGTGTCCCTTTTTTCGACCCTTGTGATTACGTGTACCCATCAGATTAACCAGAGTAATCTCCCATCTCAAAACTCTCAGCAATTACATAGGCAAATTCCCTTTCACCATGTAAGGTAATGTATTCACAGATCCTGGGGATTAGTATGTGAATAGTTTGGGGTCTGTTCTGCATTATCCTGTGCTATGTATATTATATATTTTTAAATTATTGCCAAAATTTTGCTTATAAGATAAAATAAATTCAACAATGCATATGTTGCCACAAATTAGATATTTTATTGTGCCACCATCCTTGTATCAGTGATTATCAAACTAATATTCTACCTATAATTTCCTCTCTGATATACTCCATTCTTTATGAAATACTGTAAATAAAGCAATCATATTATTACATATATAACAACTATTATAGAGTTTACCTTACAACTTCCTATACTACAAATAAATTTGAATTATATGGTGGGGTGTGGCTTCCATCCATGGAAGAAAAGGCATGGACTAGAATCGTCTGTGTGCATATGTGTGTTCATGAGGATTTGTCATTTGGAAATTTGCTGAAACCCAGTTTCTTTGTACAAAGTGAAAATAAATTAAATGACATAGTACATGGTAGATTTTACCCAGAGTAAATTCAAAATAAATGTGCATTTATTTTATTTTCTTACGTGTGCTACCATCATTCTCTTAAAATTTGTATTACCAAACTACTGTTTTAATAGGGAGAAGATGCTGAGACCTTCTTCTAAAATTCATTATCAACTTTCAGTTCTCCAGCTCTTTGGTCTTTCATAAAAACAATTTCATAATTTTCTGACTTTTCTTTTCTCCAGAGAATCTATCCAAATAATATGTGGGGATCCTATTTATTTTGTTTGGTTCTATGTGAGCTTCAGACTACAGGCAAGAAAGGATTATGCTTTTTGCCTCACTCTCTAACTAGAAAAGTACAGCACATGGCTGAGAGCCAACACTCAAATAAACGTGTGAATAAATGAACTGATTTCTCCCCATGCTCAAACGCTGACAGGCTTGATTTTTCATGCCTCTGACAAATGGTGAGTACAACACAGCTCCTTAGCTTGGATATTAGGGTTTAAGATATTGGGAATGTAAATTTCAGCACCAACGGGTGTTAAGTCTTAAATAAAGAAAATCACATCTCAAATCATTCAACAACTAAAGGGAAGCAAAGCAAATTAGTTTCATGTAACAAAGCACTTATGATATTGAAACTTTCATAAATTTTACCATTAATATATACTGTGGCATTCTGTTGACCTCAAATAAAATAAATGTTGTATAGATATTATTATTGCATTTTAGAATTAGGCAAATAATAAATGAGGCATAAACCAGGTAACTGAAAGAGAGCCAATGACTGTTTTAGTCTCACCAAGGAATATTTATTCTCCTGGAAGAGTTAGTGCCACAGAATCTCATATAGGAAGGAATTCTCAACAACAATCACATTAAAATTATGTGCCTGCATTTTTGTTTTAATGACACATTGGAGAACTGCACAGCTATACAATCGAAGGTCCCAGTTTGGGGTGTTTTGGGCTGACTATTTCTGGCTGCACTTTAACGTATTAATATACAAAATAGAAGGTTACAAGCCTAATCCTGAAATAATATCTAATGTTTATTAAATAATTTTTATAGGCTAATAAATTTCAAAAATTCTCTCAACTGTCTTTATTTTCATCAACACCCAAAGAAGCCCCATGTGCCACATATATTAACAAGTTTTACAAGCAGCTTTAAGAAAGGTGTCAAGGTCTCTCACTAAAAGGGGAGAACTTCTCTGATCCACAATCTATCCTCTTGGCACCCCACATTTTCTTTCTGCCTCCTTTTATCCAAATGCTCATGTCAAGATCAGTAACATAAAAGTGCCATATGCTGTCATGTTTTATATCTTATATTTTTGCTGAACTGTTATCCTTTTGCATAAGATATTCACTGTATTCATTAGAGTTACACCATCTTAGGAGACAGCACAACAATTGAAGTAGTCTAACTTGAACTAGTTCGTTAATGAGTTTTATGATAGAAAACATGTGCATAAAGTTCTCTGAGGTGGAAGCCATGCAGTAATGAGTGCCAAGTTTGGGTCGCTGTTAACACTATCTGATATTGTTTTTGATACTCCCAGGGTATCTTATATTAATTTTTCTTTGTGTCTGTGAAAGTAAGATAGAGAAGTCTAACTCAGTGTGATAAAGATGTCACAATACCTCAGTCTTTACTTGGACATATCATATCAGAAAATTCCAGTTCTTAAATACTATTTGAAGAAATGAAAAGTTAATATTCTATTATGGAGTGAGCTCAGAATCTAAATCAATAAATACATTTCTAGCTCTTATTTTGCCAAGAGCCCAATGAAAAAGTTAAGCCACATGCTTCATAGTGTTTCATGATAAGATAGACTGAGGAGCATCCCCACGCTAGGCAGGGTCCTTGTCACTTCAGAGATGTCTCATTTGATCCTTGTGAAAATCCTAGATAATAAGATAATACTAGAACTACCTTCATTTTACAGAGTGGAAAAATGAGACAGAGAGTTAAACGATTTACTCAAGTTTACAATTTTAGTAAATGGTTAGAGCCATAATTCGAAGCTAAGAAATTTGGCTCCAGAACTCATACCACAATGCCGATTTATTAGAAAAGAAATTAGGGTATTTATACATTTTTAATTATTGCTTTTTTAAAGTGTAACTGAAGCATTTTTATTTCTACTAGGCAATCATATTTTATATTTGCATCAGAGATCCTCAATATAAGAGCTCTAGATATTAGTTTATATTAGTTAAGTATTATTAATACTCATTGTTGAAGAAATATATTTTAGAATTCAGAGTTACAGAAACAGTGGCTGAGATCAGGGAGTGTCATAGCAGAGCCCATGGGTTCACATACTTACTAGCTATACCCGCTTAGACAAATGCCTTATTATTTTTTGTAATTTTGTAGCCTGAGCTGTTAAATGTGGATGTTTCAAATGTATGTTTTTGAGAGCATTAAAATGTTTTATAGATTAGAGTACTTTGAATATACCCTGGTATAAAATAAACCCAATGTTAATAGTGCCTTTCTTAATAGTATTATTTTTAGAATCCGTTATTGTCCAATGCAATTTTAATTGAGTCTTTCTCTTTTCATGCAACAGTTGGGGATTACATTAAACTATGATTGATCTATATTTCCCACCAAAGTTACCAGATTTTTAATGAACTTAACTGAATTTGCTCCAAGATCTTGCACAACTATTTTATGCTCCCAGTAAAATAAACCTCACCCAAATGCACTGTGTGCCTTCCTTCCCTCGCACGCTGGCTCAGAGTGTCTTGCCAATTCTGCTGTTAGTAATGTGCACACAAGACTTCCACAGCACATTTTGCCAGAGTCCAGGCTTAGAATTATACTTCTTCTTCCACGAAGTGGTCTTTTGAGATTCGTTCCCCAAGGTCTTGCTTTCACAAAAGCAGTGGACTCACTGAAGTGCAATAATATGGCAAGGAGACAAAATGCAGGCCCAGCAAACCAAACAAACTAAAACATGATGTTTATCCTTAAATAAATTGAAAGTATTCCATACTGGCAAGTTTCAAGGATGGAAGTTTTTTATTTTATTTATTTATTTATTTATTTATTTTTTACAATTTATTTTATTTTAGTATCATTAACCTACAATTACATGAGCAATATTGTGATGATTAAACTACCCCCTTCATCAGGCCCCCCCCACCAACCCTATTACAGTCACTGTTCATCAGTGTAGTAAGATGAGAATCACTACTTGTCTTCTCTGAGCTGTACAGTCCCCCCCGTGCCCCCCCACCCTATGTCTGCCAATCGTAATGCCCCTTTTACCCTCTTATCCCTCCCTTCCCGCCCTTCTTCCCCAGTCCCTGAAGACAGAAGAATATGATACAGACAAAGCTTCAGACAAACACCACCCCAGAGAGAGAATCTGAGGGAATAGACATGCATAGTCTTCCGGAAAAATAATTCAGAATAAAAGTCATAGCCATGCTGACAGATCTACAGAAAAATGTGCAAGAGCTGAGGGAGGAAGTGAGGGAAGTGAGGAAAGACAATGCAGAAATGAGACAAGCCATTGACGGGCTCAACAGCAGATTGAATCAGGTTCAAGACACGATCAAGGAATTACAAGGCAGGGAACAGGAATACAAAGAAGCTGAGGCAGAGAGAGAGAAAAGGATCTCTAAGAATGAAAGAATATTAAGAGAACTGTGTGACCAATCGAAACGGAGCAATAATCTCATTATAGGAGTACCAGAGGAAGAAGAGAGAGAAAAAGGGATAGAAAGTGTCTTTGAAGAAATAATTGCTGAAAACTTCCCCACACTGGGGAAGGAAATAGTCTCGCAGTCCACGGAAGCCCACAGATCACAAGGGACCCAAGGAAGACAACAGCAAGACACATAATAATCAAGATGGCAAAGATCAAGGACTGAAGTTTTAATGGAAAGAGTTCCACCACGTATTTTGTCTGCTTTCCCTTCAGCCCCGCGGACATTTCTCAGGAACAACACAGATACAGGCAAATCAAGTTAACCAACAATGGTCAGGTTCCAGCTTTCTAGTAACCTAATCAAATGCAGGATAGAGACACATTGTTCAGATTTATTTCCTAATACATTTTATATTTTCGTTAAACTTGATTTTAACAGGAAATAGTGGAAAAATAAAAATAAGATTTTCTTCATATGTGTCTGATCATAACATATGGCAACTACTATCCAAACTGCTCATATTCACAGTCAGTATTAGGCATATATTAACCCTTAACACGTGAAAGAAAATTCTTGTATCATCTGTGAAATATTCCTAGTTGACAAATGATTTTCAAATGTGTACACTAAAAAAATTAAGTGATTGAAGCATTAAGAAAACGTGGAAAGATCATTTGAAGAATAATTGATGGAGTTATAATTTAAATAAAATGCAAACTAATATCATTGACTAATATTTGCTCACATATTTTCTGAAATCCTATCAAAATGGTTGAGTCTATATGAGCATGTAACAAATAATAGATTCTATTATGCATAGATAATGAATAGATTCTATTAAGAGTTTGGGAAATTCAGTGAAAGAGGATTATGATTCTTTCTAGAAATCTGGTTCTGATTCTAAAATATTATTGATGGGAAAATATCAGCCATGACTTCAGATATGCTATAGTATATGTTTAGGGAAAATTCTGGGTATATAATAAGGTAAATAAATAACTTCATGTCTTTAGGTGTTTGCTTTTAATAATAAAGTGAACATGAGAATTCAAAGAGACACAGAAAAAGATGGTGTGTCACAGGAGCCGCAAGTGAAGTCAACAGACTTACTGGATTGAACACTTTGCAAGACCACCCTCACAGATAATCTATTAGGTGAGAGAGGGCCTTGCAGTATAAGGCCCCAAGATGCTGCCACCCTAGAAGCTCTCCGACCCACAGTCTCTCCATCGTGCTGCTGGGCAATGTCACCGAGACACAAGCCCCTGTCCAATCTCTTTCCCAGGAATTCCTTTATCCCCCTCCCCTTCTGGACGGTAGCCTCTGAGCCCTACACCTCCAGACAGTTTCACGCTGTGAGAGATTTCCCCGCTCATGCAACTTGTGCAAACACAGTTCCATGCAATTTGCTGTGTTACTGCCGCTGGTGGTGACATCACCTTCCTTGGTCAGCTCCCTAGTCCCCCCACGGCATCACCTGTGGTGTGGGGGCACAGGTGGTGGATGGCCACAGGAGAGGGAGCAGTCCTGGCTCAGCCCAGCCATGCCGACTGAATGTATGAATGAAAGCAACAGTTTGATCAGGAGCAAATCATGTTCCATTTTGAACAGCTTATATATGGAATGATGATGGCATATCAATTTTAGCATTCAGTATGGACTGCCCCTTTATGCAATAAACATTCATACGACAGGAATGGTAAGGTGCTTGGGATACAGCCATAAAAAAACCAGAAAAATATTCTGCTTCTATGAAGTCTTCTCCCTACATAGGGGATTAAATTGTTCCATAAATATGAATATGCAGTGTACATGTAATTTATCACTTGCTAACTGTACCATGAATGTTTATATAATGTAATTATGCTTTAAAAAGTATATAAAGTGTACTTCATATAAATTTTATTTTATATATTTATATATTTACATTATACACTATATATTATACTCATATTTTATCCTTATATATACTTTATTTAAAGTATATATACTTTATAATTTATAAACTCTGAGAAATACTTTATGTATTTTTTAAGTATATATACTTTAGTTTTTATATTCATGATACAATTAGCAAGTGTTAATTGTATACTAAATAAGGCAGATAAGGAGGATTAAAATCCATGTGTTGAGTGACATAGGATTCAGATTTAAACAGTGTTCAGGGTAAGACACATTGAGAAGATGGTACTTGGGTAAGAACTTGATAGGTTTTGAGTCAGAAGATGATATTTAGGAAGAAGGTGAAGCTATTAGCACTGCCTATATCTGAGGGAAGAGTAGTCCAAAAGCAAGTGTAAGTAGTGGAAAGGGAAGGTGGTGCTTGGTTTATTTAAAGTAGGGACACAACTACAGATGCAGGGTATTGAAGTCTATGATGGTAATGCAAACAGATTGAGAAATTTTCAGCAAATTTTATATATAAATATGTGAAAATGTAACACAAAATTTAAAAAGAATGAGCTTCAGTCCATGAACATAATTGTGAAAAATCAAGTGATCTGTCTTTCTCTGCATGACTTATTTCCCTGTGGCATCTTACTACAGTGATGGACAGTGACTGCAATAGGCTGTGGGGGGAACTTGATAATATGGGTGAATGTAGTAACCACATTGTTTTTCTTGTGAAACCTTCATAAGAGTGTATATAAATGATACCTTAATAAAAAAATCAAGTGATTTAACCACATTGGCCAAAGTAGAAAGTTTATATGATGATTTCAATTGATGCAGCATAACACTTCACCAGTTCATTACACTGAAAACTCTCAGCAAAACAAGAAAAGAAGGGAATGTCCTCTACAGATAGATGACATTAAAAATAAAGCTGAAGACAATATCATACTAAACAGGTAAACACTGAATAAAGACATTAAAAGCATTCCTTAGGATTAGGATTTACTCACGGGTGTCTGCTCTTAGCACTCCTACTCATCATTCAGCTAGAAGTCCTAGCTGACTAATGCTTTCTTCATAAGTGAATAAATCTACTATATTTAGGAAAGGGAGAGATAAAACTGCCTTCTCTTTTTACAGATTGTCTAATTGGGTGTATATAAAACCCTAGAAATCTAGGTTAAAAAATACTACTACAACTAATAAGTGAATTGTTCAATGTCAAAACATACCCCCCAAGTGCCCCCATTTGGTTTCCATTATGCTGTCTCACTCCGTACCATCCTGGTCATCAATTCATCAGTCATCAGAGGCTTCGGAGTAGCTGCTAGGATGGGACACAATACCCAGTGTTTTATATACACATTATCATTCCTGTAATGATGAAATGAAATGAGAAGTAATTGTCTTTTTGAAGATGAGAACATTAGGCTTACACAAACAAAATGCCTTGTACAAAATAAATATCCTATTAATTTAGAGAGCGAGGCTTGAACCTGTGTATCTTACTCTGAAGCTGGTGGTCTGCATCACTGAATCCCCATGAAGCACTGCGGAGGACCGGGACTGAGAGCTTTCTGGACACTTGGTTCTGTCATTCATCCCCCCACACGATACCACCCAGAGGAGAAAGGGAGACAGGATCTCAGAACCTTGGGGACTTTCACTCTGTCTCCATGTTCTCAATATTACATCGTATGTTTTTCTTCTCAAAATAAGGGAGAAACTAAATCACAAAGAAGACATGAGTCATTAGAAGATAAATGCAAAATTTGCATGGCCTCTAAGGTGCTGAGCTCAAGGGAGGAAACTGGTGTCCTTGCTCAAGCCCTGTCCTTTGTATTATGTAAATAAATAAAACTTGAAAATACTTCCACTGTGATATACTTTTATTCTCTGTAAGAAGACACGTATGTGTCTATATCTCATTTTTCCCCTCTTTTTCACCATTGAGTAGGAAAATGAATCAATGCACTGGCCATCTGGATATTCATGGGGGAGGGAAATTATAAGTGGCAAAAGGTCTTAAAGAAGAAGGTAAATGTAGATATTTTTTCATTTTAGTGGATATAAATAATATTTAATAAATAATATTTAAGTTATAACACCGTTTTATATGAAAGGGGGTAGTTTAATCATCACAATATTGCTCATGTAATTGTAGGTTAATGATACTAAAATAAAATAAATTGTAAAAAAAAAAAAAGAAAATCTGGAGGAAACATGATGTGCTGGGAAAGAATATAGAATAGGAAATCTCTTCCAAAAAATTCATACATTCACTGTAGAAAGTGAGATAAGCAAAGTCACATGGTTTTCCATAATTCTCCATTTATTGATTCCAAAAAAATCATTTTGCACTAATTTCATGCAATCTGTGTGCATATATGTGTTATACTATCTTAAGTTATATAGTAGTTTTACTAATAATTTTACTAATGATTCAACATAACCAGTCAAAATTCTGACTTCAGCATATCACTGGCCAAAATGAAATAGACAACAAATTTGAGATAAAGTGTGTTTGGCATGAAAGCAATACTGAGGGGTAATTAATTGGCGTTGTTGATGCTGCCTGCCGTGGAGAGAAGCCATCTCTGAAAGGTCATTCTGTTGAAAGGAAGTTATGTGCGGGAGACTATGGCGTTTCTTCTCAGCACACGCTTTGCTCCTGACATGCCTCAGGCTGGGCAGAAGGAGCTTCTGGGAGACTGAGTGAAGCTGCCGAGGGTCAGAGGGGATGATTTCGTGTGGTTAATGAGGCTCACGGTGAAGCTGGCATTCAAACCGTTATCGTAGAAACAAAGGCACTGAACTGTGTTCTCCACTACTGATGAGCTCTCAGTACCGTGATGAGATTTTCCTTGGGTTTCTGCAGAGGGGATAATTTGGAGAGCGCAGAAAGACACACCATGGGGATTTAAGTAGACATGAATGGAAACTGTCCTGCCTCTGGAGGAAGCGCGGTGCCCCAGTGGTCGTGAGCACGGGGGCTGACCCCGGTCCGCCGCACCGGCCTTCAGACATGCTAATGTATCAGCCAGAGGGACATCACACGACCAGCCAGGGACCACAGAAGTTATTGTCAACTCAGGGAACCACTCTCAGTGACCAATATTTCCATAGGACACAGAAAACCAAAATGAAGATCTGTATTCATGGGTACAAACTTCAGGTTGGGAGGAAGATTGCTCTGTAAATATTTCCACTGAACTATCAAATAGCAAGACTGCTAAATTAAGCATATATGTGTATATATAGTCAAATTTGAATTATATGATTACTGTAGATAAAGAAACGTAATTGACACAATTTAAAGTAGTCGTTTTTTACCAAATACGCATTTTCTTCTTTTTTTATTTTTTTATTAAGGTATTATTGATATACACTCTTATGAAGGTTATACATGAAAAAACAATGGGGTTACTACATTTACCCGTATTACCGAGTCCCCACTCACACCCCAATTCAGCCACTGTCCATCAGTGCAGTAAGATGCCACAGATTCACTGTTTGCCTTCTCTGTGCTACAGTGTTTTCCCAGTGATTCCCCACACCATGTGTACTAAACATGATACCCCATAATCCCCTTCTCCCACCCTCCCCACCCACCCTCCCCTTTGGTAACCACTAGTTACTTCTTGTAGTCTCTGAGTCTGCTATTACTTTGTTCCTTCAGTTTTGCTTCGTTGTTATACTCCACAAATGAGGGAAATCATTTGGCACTTGTCTTTCTCCACCTAGCTTATTTCACTGAGCATAATATCCTCCAGCTCCATCCATGTTGTTGCCAATGGCAGGATTTGTTTCCTTCTTATGGCTGAATAGTATTCCATTGTGTATATGTACCACATCTTCTTTAACCATTCATCTACTGATGGACTCTTAGGTTGCTTCCATATCTTGGCTATTGTAAAAAGTGCTGCAATAAACATACGGGTGCATATGTCTTTTTGAATCTGAGAAGTTGTATTCTTTGGGTAAATTCCAAGGAGTGGGATTTCCGGGTCTAACGGTATTTGTATTTTTAGTTTTTTGAGGAAGCCCCATATTACTTTTCACAATGGTTGAACTAGCTTACATTCCCACTAGCAGTGTAGGAGGGTTGCCCTTTCTCCGCATGCTTGCCAGCATTTGTTGTTCTTAGTCTTTTGGATGGTGGCTGTCCTTACTGGTGTGAGGTGATATCTCATTGTGGTTTTAATTTGCATTTCCCTGATGATTAGCAATGTGGAGCATCTTTTCATGTGTCTGTTGGCCATCTGAATTTCTTCTTTGGAGAACTGTCTCTTCATATCCTCTGCCCATTTTTTAATCGGGTTATTTGCTTTTTGGGTTTAGAGGTGTGTAAGTTCTTTATATATTTTGGATTTTAACACCTTGTTGGATATGTCATTTACAAATATATTCTCCCATACTGTAGGATGCCTTTTTGTTCTGTTGATGGTGTCCTTTGCTGTACAGAAGCTTTTTAGTTTGATTTAGTCCCATGTGTTTATTTTTGCTTTTGTTGCCCTTGCTCTAGGAGATGCGTTCAGGAAGAAGTCGTTCATGCTTATACTCAGAAGATTTCTGCCTATATTGTCTTCTAAGAGTTTTATGGTTTCATGACTTACATTCAGGTCCTTGATCCACTCTGAGTTTACTTTTGTGCATGAGGTTAAACAATAATCCAGTTTCATTCTCTTGCATGTAACTGTCCAATTTTGCCAAAACCAGTTTCTGAAGAAGATGTCATGACCCCATTGTATGTCCATGACTCCTTTACTGTATATTAATTGACCATATGTGGTTGGGTTCATATCAGGGCTCTCTAGTCTGTTCCACTGGTCTATGGTTCTGTCCTTGTGCCAGTGCCAAATTGTCTTGACTACTGTGGCTTTGTAGTAGAGCTTGAAGTTTGGGAGTGTATTTCCCCCAGCTTTTTTTCTTCCTTCTAAGGATTGCTTTGTCAATTTGGGGTCTTTTGTGGTTCCATATGAATTTTAGAATGATTTTCTTTAGTTCATTGAAGAATGCTGCTGGTATAGGAATAACATTAAATTAGTAGATTGCTTTATCCATCATGGACATTTTGACAATAGTAATTCTTCCTATCCATGAGCATGGGATGTGTTTCCATTTATTGGTATCTTTTAAAATTTCTCTGATGAGTATCTTGTAGTTTTCAGAATATAGGTCTCTCACTTCCTTGGTTAGGTTTATTCCTAGGTATTTTATTATTTTTGTTGCACTGTGATTGGAATTGTTTTCCTGATTTCTCTCTCCTGGTTCATTGTTATTATATAGGAATGCCACATATTTCTGTGTATTAATTTTGTTTCCTACAACATTGCTGAATTCAGATATTATATCTAGTAGTTTTGGAGTGGATTCTTTAGGGTATTTTATATATAGTATCATGTCATTTGCAAACAGGGACAGTTTGACTTCTTCCTTGCCAATCTGGATTCCTTTTATTTCTTTGTGTTGTCTGATTGCCATGGCTAGGACCTCCAGTACTATGTTGAATAACAGTGGAGAGAGTGGGCATCCCTGTCTTGCTCCCAATCTTAGATGAAAAGCTTTCAGCTTCTCGCTGTTAAGTATGATGTTAGCTGTGGGTTTGTCATATATGGCCTTTATGATGTTGAGGTACTTACCCTCTATACCCATTTTCTTGAAAGTTTTTATCATGAATGGGTGTTGAAATTTGTCAAATGCTTTTTCAGCATCCATGGAGATTTTCATGTGATTTTTGTCCTTCTTTTTGTTGATGTGGTTGATGATGTTGATGGATTTTCGAATGTTGTACCATCCTTGCATTGTGGAATAAATCCTGCTTGGTCATGATGGATGATCTTTTTTATTTATTTTTGAATTCAGCTTGCTAATATTTTGTTGAGTAATTTTGCATCTAAGTTCATCAGGGATATTGGTCTTTAATTATCTTTTTCTGTTGTGTCTTTGCCTAGTTTTGGTATTCTAGTGATGCTGGCCTCATAGAATGAATTTGAAAGTGTTCCCTCTTTTCTACTCTTTGGAAAACTTTGAGGAGGAATCGTATTAAGTCTTCAGTAAATGTTGGATAAAATTCAGTGGTAAAGCCATCTGGTACTAGGGTTTTGTGCTTAGGTAGTTTTTTTATTACCAATTAATTTCCTTTGCTGGTAATTGATCTATTCGGTTTTTCTGTTTCTTTCTGGGCCAGCCTGTAAATGTTGAGTTTTTCTAGAAAGCTGTCTGTTTCTTCTATGTTATCCAATTTGTTAGCATATAATTTTTCATTGTATTCTCTCATAATTCTTTGTATTTATATGGTGTCCATTGTGATTTTTCCTTTCTCATATATGATTCTGCTTATCTCTTTCTTTCTTCAAAAGTCTGGCTAGGGGTTTATCTATTTTGATTATTTTCTAGAAGAATCAGCTCCTGCTTTCATTGATTCTTTCTATTGTTTTATTCTTCTTGATTTTATTTATTTCTGCTCTAATCTTTATTATTCCCTCCTTATACTGACTTTGGGCCTCATTTATTATTGTTTATCTAGTTTCATTAATTGTGAGTTTAGACTGTTCATATGGGATTGTTC
Organism: Phataginus tricuspis; assembly: GCA_029783875.1. Taxonomy (NCBI): domain Eukaryota; kingdom Metazoa; phylum Chordata; class Mammalia; order Pholidota; family Manidae; genus Phataginus; species Phataginus tricuspis. The sequence goes on along the minus strand of JAQQAC010012408.1, from coordinate 771,627 downwards.
TTCTTTCCTGAGGTAGGCCTGTATTGCAATATACTTTCCTCTTAGCATGGCCTTCACTGCATCCCATAGATTTTGCCATGCTGAATTATTGTTGTCATTGGTCTCTATGTATTGCTTGATCTCTGTTTCTATTTGGTCATTGATCCATTGGTTATTTGGGAGCATGTTGTGAAGCCTCCATGTGCTTGTGGGATTTTTCATTTTCTTTGCATAATTTATTTCTAGTTTCATAACTTTGTGGTCTGAGAAACTGGTTTGTACAATTTCAATCTTTTTGAATTTACTGAGCTCTTTTTGTGGCCTAGGATATGACCTATTCTTGAAAATGTTCCTTGTACACTTGAGAATAATGTGTATTCTGCTGCTTTTGGGGGTAGAGTTCTGTAGTTGTCTGTTAGGTCTGTCTGCTCTAATGTGTTGTTCAGTCTCCTTACTTATTTTCTGTCTGGTTGCTCTTTTCTATGGAGTGAGTGGAGTGTTGAAGTCTCCTAGAATTAATGCATTACATTCTATTTCCCCTTTTTATTCTGTTAGTATTTGTTTCACATATGTAGGTGCTCCTGTGTTGGGGGCATAGATATTTATAATGGTTATATCTTCTTGTTGGATTGACCCCTTTACCATTATATAATCTCCTTCTTTGTCTCTTGTGACTTTCTTTGATTTGAAATCTATTTTGTCTAACACAAGTACTGCAAATCCTGCCTTTTTCTCCCTATTAGTTGCCTGAAATATCTTTTTAAATCCCTTCACTTTTCGTTTGTCTATGTCTTTGGGTTTGAAGTGAGTCTCTTGTAGGCAGCATATAGATGGGTCTTGTTTCTTTATCCATTCAGTGACTCTATGTCTTTTGATTTGTGCATTTAGACCATTTACAGTTAGGGTGATTATTGATAGGTATGTACTTGTTGGAACTGCAGGCTTTAGATTCGTGATTACCAAATGTTCAAGGTTAACTTCCTTACTATCTAAGAGTCTCCCTTAACTCACTTAATATACTATTACAATCACAGTCTAAAGGTTCTTTTTTTCTCCTCTTCTTTCTTTTCCCTCCATTTTTATATATTAGGTATCATATACAGTACTCTGTCTATCCCTTGATTGACTTTGGGGATAGTTGATTTAATTTTGCATATGCTTAGTAAATAACTGTTCTACCTTCTTTAATGTGGTTTCATTATCTCTCGTGACAGCTATTGAACCTTAGGAACACTTCCATCTACAGCAGTCCTTCCAAAATACACTGTAGGGACGGTTTGTGGGAGGTAAATTCTCTCAGCTTCTGCTTATCAGGAAATTGTTTAATCTCTCCTTCAAATTTAAATGATAACCTTGCTGGATTAAGTATTCTTGGTTTGAGGCCCTTCTGCTTCATTGCATTAAATACATCATGCCACTCCCTTCTGGCCTGTAAGGTTTCTGCTGAGAAGTCTGATAGATAGCCTGGTGGGTTTTCCTTTGTATGTGATCTTTTTTCTCTCTTTGGCTACTTTTAACAGTGTGTCCTAATCCTTGATCTTTGCCTTTTTAATTACTATATGTCTTGGCATTGTCTTCCTTTGGTCTCTTGCGTTGGGAGATCTGTGTACATCCATGGCCTGACAGACTATCTCCTCCCCCAGATTGGGGAAGTTTTCAGCAATTACCTCCTCAAAGACACTTTCTATCATTTTTTCTCTTCTTCTTCTGGTTCCCCTATAATACGAATATTGTTCCATTTGGATTGGAACAATTCACACAGTTCTCTCTGTATTCTTTCATTAATAGACATGCTTTTTTCTCTCTGTGCCTCAGCTTCCTTGTATTTTTCTTCTCTAATTTCTATTTCATTTATCATCTCCTCCAGCATATCTAATCTGCTTTTATGATTTTCCATTGTATGTTTCGTTTTTGATACTGTGTTCCGTAATTATTAGATCTCGGACCGGAATTCATCCCTGAGTTCTTGAATATTTTTCTGTACCTCCATGAGCATGTTAATGATTTTTATTTTGAAATCCCTTTCAGGCAGATTCATGAGGTCAACCTCCTTTGAATTTTTCTCAGGGGTTGTATTCATAATTTTACTTTGAACCAGGTTCCTTTGCCATTTCATATTTGTGTATGGCGCCCTCTAGTGCCCAGAAGGTCTATTCTCTGGAGCTTCTCAGCCCCTGAAGTAATGTCGAGGGTAGCAGAGGAGTGGTGTTGGTGCCTGGGGGGAGAAAAGACCTGTTTCCTGCTTCCTGGTTGGTATGCCTATCTCCACCTCCAGAACCAGCCAGCCTAGCACACAGATATAAGCCTCTGTAATTTGTGTTTGTAGTCACTGTAGATGGGACTTCCCTATGGTTGGCCTTACACCAGGGTATGGTTTGCTGTTTTGTGAGTCAGGTGGGGCTGGCCAGGATAATGTTTCAGTAGGCTGCGTATCATGGAAGGGGTCCTTGGAGCTCTGTAGCCAGCCAGGGAGCTGGAGCTCCTGAAGATCGTGAAAGTTCCCAACATGCTGGGCAGAGAGGACCTGGACAAATTTGTCTACCTGTCCTTTCTCCTGAGCAGTAATTTCTGTGCAATCCTTGCCCCTTTAGCAGCCCTCTTGCTGTTAGGAAGTCTCTCAGACTACCCACCTTTCTTTATTCCCAGAGCAGCCAGATATGGATCCCTGCTTTCCCCAAGCAGCTGGAATCTCAGTCTCTCCAGGTTATCTGTCTGTCTTAGCTTTGCAACCTCCTAATCATGAGAGTACCATGAAAACAAAATGAAATTTAGGGTTGTGCTTCCCAGATCAGATCTCCGGAGTTAGATATTCAGCAGTCCCAGGCCTCCACTCCATCCCTTCTCTGGTTCTCTTCCTCCTGCTGGTGAGCTGAGGTGGGGGAAGAGCTTGGATCCCATCGGGCCTGGCTTTGGTACGTTACCCTGTTCCGTGAGGTCTGCTCTTTTCTCCAGGTGTATGCAGGTTGGTGCAGCCTTCTTTCCTGTTGCCCTTTCAGGATTAGTTGTATTAATTATATTTTCATATTATATGCAGTTTTAGGAGGAAGCCTCTCTCTCACCTCTCACACCGCCATCCTTAATCCCACTCTCCTCCTTCATTTCTTCTGCGAACATGGACAGACTCCTTCCATATGTTATGTCATATGACTGGTGTGTGGCCATTTGCCACCATTCACATTATACTGCCACTGTGAACTTTTCCCTTTGTGTCCAGCTGGTGGCTGGGCTCTGGCTTGCCACCCATTTCCATGCCCTCCTACACACTGTCCTAAAGGCTTGTTTGTCCCGAACCTCCAGTGTCATCCGTAACTTCTTCTGTGATCCATCCTCTCCTGCACCTCTCTTGCTCTGACATCTCCTTTAACGTGACAGGAGGCCTGCTGGTTCTCACACCCTTTCTCTGCATCCTCATATCATATGGACTCATCTTTTACACCATTATGAAGGTTACATCTTCTAAGTGCAAGCAGAGAGCTTTCTCCACTTGTGGCTACCTCTTGTCTGTGGTGGTGCTGATCTATGGCACAGCCACTGTGGTCTACTTCAGCCCATCTTCCTCTCACACACCAGAGGGTCACGCCCTGTCAGCCATCATGTACATAGTGGGGACTCCCATGCTGAATCCTTTCATCTACAATCTGAGGAACAGGGACATGAAGAGAGTTCTTGAGAAAGTACTGTGCAAGGGACCACGCTTTCAGCAGCAAGCATGAGCTCAGTGGCTGAATTAAACCACATGGTGGTGGTGATCAGAATATGATATGACATGACGGTGTTGATCATAATGACAGTCCTAAGAGCAGCCAACTGTTAAATGTCTCCTTTATTCTGGAAATGGTGATCAGCACTTTGTTTTGATTATCACATTTAATCCTCTGAGTAATTGCATGAGATAAAATTATAAAATGTATTTTCAGATAAGGAAAGTTCTCTGTTTAATATTTAATATTTTAATATGTATATAAGATAAATGATGCACAGGATACATTTGTTCATCCAAATTCTTGTGTTCAATATTGTCTGTGAGGTTTGTGTACATTGTAGGATGTCGTTGCAGAATTTTCATTCCTATTTACTGAATAACGTAGAGATATGTGATGTATAAGTGTGTGTGTGTGTATCCTCCTATAATATTTTTTAAAAACAAGCTATAGCTCAAATGTGATATACTCATAATGAAGCACCAACTCTTATTCAGTGTCTTAGTGTTCCATTGCTACAGAATTAGAAGGCCACAGACCTTGTAGCTTAAATTCCACAGCCTCAGAGTTTTATATATCAGATTAACAAAATCATGCCGTCAGCAGGGCTATGTCCCCTTCTGAAGATTTCAGAGAACAATCTGCCTCCTTGCCTCTTCCAATTTTCTAGAGGCTGCCCATCTTCCTCCCCACCTCCATCTTCAAAAGCCAGCATTGGTCAATGAAGCTTATCTCACACTGCCCTCTCTCTGGTTCTGGCTTTTTGATCTTAAGGATTTATATGATTGCATTGGGCTCACCTGGATAATCCAGGATAATCTGGCAATCTCAATGTCCAAATTTTGATCACATCTACAATGTTCCTATTTTCCAAATAAAGTAACATATTCATAGGCTCGGGATTAATGTCAGCTTTTTGAGTGCCAATTATTTTGCCTACCATGTGTTGGATGGCAAATGTTCTTTCTAGTTAAACTTCAAATGAAAACCTGAAACAAACAAAGTAGGTAGTCAGATATACACTGACACTTCCTTGATAAAGAAAAAACACATCAACTTATCTTGGAGAACTGTTATTTATCAATGTATATAATGCTATTTATCCTTGTAGTTATTACTGATCAATTCTCCTGAAGCTGGGTGTGAGGGAGAGATTCCAGTCCCAAAATACAAAGCAAAATTTCACAAAATGCTCAGTTTATAAGGAGATGGAGAACTGCACCGTCCATCCACTATCTCTGAGTTAAGAGCTAAGGAAAGGAGGAGGGGAACCTGGAGATTCCTTTCACACCTCATCTTGGAGCACCCCGTCCACTCATCCATTTCACAGCAGTGGGACATTGGTTGGGTCCCATTCTTCATGCTGGCCTTGGTGCAGTCACCCTGTGTGGACAATGCTAAGCCCAAAGGGGGACCATGACACAGCTCAAGGGGAGGATAAGGTGTGTATTAACAATAACAGCCTTGCTCTAATATCCACTGTTGATCCAGGGTGAGGGCATATATTCTCTGCAGTTCACAGGTGTCCCGAGTGTGGTCCATAGTTTCTATTGAAATTCTGCCAGCAAGACAGGCCTGGCTTGGAGGTCACCTGTGACGCCAAAAGTCAACAGCCCACATAAGTAGGGAAACTTATTTCTCCAGGTTTCATGAATTAAAAGCCATTGACTCTTGTCCAGGTGCCTCTGTGTCCCTCTCATCTGGAATTATGTATATTACTTTAGTTATGTTTAATCTGATCCAGCTTTTCTACTGATGATGATGCCTCTGTTTAGGTATGAGAGAAACAATGTGATCTTGAAAGGTCAAAGAACAATGATAAACAATGTTATGAATAAATTCACTATTACTTTGAACATTTTATTAGATTCACCAGGTCATAATAGTCCTGACAGACATGATTCATTTAAAATCTGACTATTCATAAAAAGCAGATATATTCAATGAAACAAATAAATAAGTGAACAGATGACAAAATGCTAGAGAAGTTTTGGGGAGAAATTACATAGTTCAAGAATTTCCTCATGAAAATCTTGGCTACTTTTCAGAAAACTTTCCCAGCTGTCTTTTTTCTTGAGTATGCCTAAGAACATTTTTTTTTCAGTCTGTTTAATATCTAATATTTGTCCAATATGCACCACTTTTGGAAATAAATCTAAAGTTTAAAGTTTTAATGGTCACCTTAAAGTTATAATGAAATGAAACTGCAGTCTTACATCTATTTTTGAATGCAATCATCTTGCCACTATATGAAAGTATAACAACTTAGTTCAAATTTTTGGACTGTGCTTATGAAACTGAAGGGAAAAATATGAAGGTAGGCATTTGATTAAGTTGTTTAGTGCTTGGAAACCAATACATTAGTCAACAGTCCCTGATTATCCAGCCTCAGAATATTCTGTTGGGCAATTTTCTCCTGAAGCCTTCCTGCCAGAATAAACCCTGACAACTTTTATCAGGCTTGATATTCCCACTTACATATGTTTTAAGAAAGACAGCATGTTCTTAACAGAATTAGTGACATATGTAATTGTATTATATTTCCATTGGATATATAAACATATACACATATATGGGTGTATATAAATATATACTATATATTTATATAAATTATGCTTGCATAAGCTTAATTTCAAAATGATTATATTGAAATAGTTGAAGACATTTACGTTTTCCTATCTTTTTCTTCTCGAAAACTGGCTTCAGTTTATTGCAGTCATCAATGGAAAACATGCCTCAGACAATGGGATGCATCTGGAAAGTAGAGGTTATTACCTGGAAGACTAAGCCCCAGCATAGGGAATTCCTGCTACAAAGTTGTATTGATTCAGATACTCAAATCACTCAGTTCTCTCTCTAACACATCCCCCCATTAAATTCGCTAATAAAAGGACCCTAATTACAAGGTTTTAATTACTAGTTGTTCATTTTCTGTCATGCCTGCACTTAATGAAAGCAAGATGAACACCAGCATTGTCACCGACTTTGTGATTCTGGGTCTCACCCAAAAGCCTGATCTCTGAGTAGTTCTTTTCTTCGTGTTTCTCTTCATTTATCTTGTGGCTTTTCTTGGCAATATGCTCATTGTCATCACCGTAATCTGTAACGCCACCTTGCACACCCCCATGTACATTCTCCTGTGGGCGCTGGCTGTCATGGACATCATCTGCACAGCAAGTATCCTCCTGAAGATGCTGAAGACCCTGCTCGCTTCAGGACAGACAATTTCATATGAAGGCTGCATGAACCAGCTCTTCTTCATGTGGTCCCTGGGGGCCGAGAAGGTTCTCTTCACCGTCATAGCCTATGTCCTCTATGTAGCTATCTGTTTCCCTCTTCGCTACATGGCCATTATGAACCACCATGTGTATGTGGCCTTGCTTAGCATCCTCATGGATATTGCTGTGACCAACTCCTGGGTACACACAGGGCTCATCCTGAGGCTGACCTTCTGTGGGCCAAACACCATTAACCACTTCTGCGAGATACCCCCTTTTCTGCATCTGTTCTGCAGCCTGGTGAGGATCAACGAGATGATGGTTTGTGTTGCTGATATCACCCTGGCCATAGGAGACTTTGCCCTGACCTGCATCTACTACAGCTTCATTCTTGCTGCCATCTTCCGCATCCTCACGGCAGAGGGCAAGAGGAAGCTTTCTCTACATGCTCAGCCCACCTTACCATGGCGTCCCTCTACTACTGCCCTGTGATCTACACCTACATCTGCCCTGCTTCCAGCTACACATGTGAAAATGACAAGGTGGTAGTTGTGCTCTGTACTCTCATGATCCCCACATTAAAACCAATTGTGTAGAGTTTCAAGAACAAGGATATGCAGTCAGGGATTCGGAAAGTCTTTGGATTTCTGAAACATTAATGGTTTCAACAGGAAGCGTCAATTCTTTACTCTAGAATCATCTTCCGGATACCTCGGATTTTACTGATCTTTCATAGTTACCTCCAGCTTACGTCTTCCTGTTCCCTCTTACAAGAAAGAATGTTCACTCCACTGTAAAATACTTAACCACTATTGTAAGGATACTATGTGTTAAGTTTACTTGAAACGTAACTTTGAATTAGGCAGCATGCAAACATTCCTAGAAAGGTCACTATATTTTGGAATTTTTATTAAAGTTAAATGTCTCTTGCTGGATATAATCCAAATGACTTCAGAGCAAAGTAATTTCACTTTATATCCTTAATGCAATTCAATCTAAATGCAAAAAAATTCAAAATGTCTCTGAGTGGATATGGGATAATAGCATTTAGGAAGTGTTTTTTTTTTGTTATGTACTAAAAAGAGTTTTTGTTTCTCAGAGATACATTGTAAACTATGTGCACATTAAACTATAAAATATGTGATATAATAGGTGAAGGCAATATGGCTTCCATCTTTGATATTCATTTCTGAAATTTACTTACTACTTTTTTCATGAATTATAAAAGCAAAACTTCACATGGCAAAATCATTTAAAAAATTCTACTTCATTTTAAATGTTCTCTGTAAAAATGAACTGCTTAGCTGTTTGTGAACTTTTGTCTGAAAATATGTCACACTACTTAGATTTTGAGATAGCGAATGACCTTTACCACAGGAATTTAAAATAAAAATAATAATCCAGAAAAGATAGCTGTCCAACTACTGGTTATCCTTACATAGTTCTTTTACATAATATTTTTTTAGAGACAGAATTTAGTATTGGGAACATATTTTCTGTGATGTATCTTTCCTTCACTCACAAAAATAAGTATTTGAGTATTTTCTTACTAAAAAAGAATTGTACAGATATTAGATAATAACACAGAACTACAATGACTGATTTGTTTTAAATTCATTTTCTTGAGAATTTACCATCGCTTTTCCTGTTTCTTTGAAAATAACAATTATGGACACTAGAATCAAGTAAAGTTTCTCATCATCTTGTTTTCTCCTACCTGTTACAGCCATGCTTGTCAACGTCGAGGAAACAAGTGTTTACACAGAATTGTGCCTTCCTTTTTTTCTCACACGAAAGACTTCAAAGATAGCTCTCAAATATGAATCGTGCAAGAGTTTCTAAAGTGTGATCTACTGTCATTTTTAACAATTATCCCTTTTCTGGAAGTTTAGTTTTAATACTTTTTCCTAACAGCAATGGCTTTATACTATTACTGGATAATATTGGGAGGCAGTAACACACTCGCATTGGAGTTCATTGCTAATAATGGAGTAAACTTGTATTTCAATTAATTGTTTTAATATTTTCAATTTTTTATTATTGTGAGCAGAAATTATTGACAGAAATTTTTTTTTTACCTCACTGTCTGGCTAGTTAATATACATAGTGATGCTGGTTTGAGTGTTTTTATTTTCTTGTTGTTCCTTTTATAATTAAAGATGAATGTTAAAATGAATCACCAAGGGAAAGAGACATTATATAATGGAAAATATTAAAAAATGTATAAATCACCAACAACCTTATAAATATGATATATAAACCAGTATAACACCATTTGAAGAAATATCAAATATATACTTTAATATGCTTGAACATAAATACATAAACGTTTTAAAACATATATACTACTGTATATAGTGCATATTACATTCCCCCAAAAGAAAGCAGAGATTTTTTACAAGCACATGTAAAACAATTTTAAAAATGAGTCACATATTTAACCATAAAATGAGCCTCAATAAATTTAAAAGGATCAATATGTGATGTAAATCTGAGTATTACTGAATATGTGTATGTGTGTGTTGGGGATGGGTGTGTATGAAATAACATTGTGGAATAATCTCCAGGATATATTGCTAAGGAAAGTGTTAATTAATATTACTTATATTTAACAATAGAAGGATATACCAAAGCTAATGCAGGTGATTTTCTATAGAGTTAGAAAGGCTAAGTGTGATTAAGACAGGAATGGAACCTTCTTTTTATTCTAGCATTTACCTTCTTGTACCTTAGTTTGTAGTTTTGTAGGTCATGTAAATATTTCACATAATTGTACAAATTTAAATTAAATCTTAAATCTAAAATTGGAAGCAAGTGAATCTAACTTTGCATAAATGGTTAGCCTAACTACAAAAATATTTTAATAATACTAAACCAGAATAATGTGATGTAAGGTTCAGTAAGGTAAATCGTAAGGGCCAAAAAAAAAAAAAAAAAAAAAGAATACACAGTAAGGCTTCCAAAGAAACAAAGAAAAAGAGAAAATCAGTTACCTTTGAGGCATGAATGAACTACATTGTAATGTAACCAAAAAGGAAGTACTTACCATTTATAAAAACTTCAAGCATATGCATGCAAAAGGAACAAAAACATTTAAGTATCATTTTTTAGTAACTGCTAAAATTACTAGGTAAAGATGGGATATTTTATAACAAATGATAGAGATTGAAAACACTTGACCATAACAATTAAACCTATTATGAATAAAAAAGAGGCCACAATACAGTGTATGATCCTGATAAGATGCAATAAAGGTACACCTCATCTGAATTCTTCTGCACAAATTGATGGAAATAAGATTCAATCAAACTTTTATTTTACAGGAAGGACAAGAGACAGAACAAATTCAGTGGCTATGGAGTTGTAATAAAATAATCCAGAAAGTGGAAAATTTTGTAGAAAAATGGCTTATTTTATCAGCAAATATAAAAGACACAAAAATAACACATGAGTGGGAAATTGTTGAAGACTAAAAGAAACCTAAGACACAGATCAACCAAATTTGTGGGCTTGTTTGAACTGTTTTGAAGAAATCAATAATATAAGACACCTAAGCTGCAACAGAAGTGATTTGACACTTAATGGCTTTTTGACAATATTAAGAAAATACTGCTAAGATATTTTTATGTAACAACTGAATTTTACTGTATTAGATAAGTAGTTCTAATTTTATTGACAGACAGACTAAAATAATTAAAACAGTTGGGGAGTGTGGGTAAGGGGGGCTTTGGATGAATCAATATTCCAACTGGAACCTGACAAACTGAACTGGGATTTGGGCTCTTCCTCGCTGTGCAGCAGCTCCCGTCCTCCCAGTGCAAGCTGGGGTATCAGCTGTGTGGATTTAGACTTTCCAAGTTCTGTAATCAGATAAGCTAATTCTGTATAATAATAGCAATCTCTCTCATATGTGTGAATGTATTAATATGTGTATAAATATATATGTATTATGGGCAATAATCTTTATGAACTTTCACTAAGATTTTAAAAGTTCTCTCTCCATGTAAATTTATAATTAGGAGTTGATGGATTGATTCATGTATTACTAACATTATTTTGGTAATTATTTTGCCATATATATTTGACCCTAAAATTACATAGGTTTAAATATATATATATATGTATCTTATTATTATTTATAATATATATGTATCTTATTATTATTTATAATAAGATATATATCTTATAGTGTGTATATATATATAATGCACATTTTCACTTTTATGTAAGTATTCTCCAGGGAACAGAGCCATTAGTTTATATATAACTTTTTTCTTCTGGTTTGAATTTTCCCTTTTAATGTTCTGCTCACTTTGACATTTGATCAGCAATTTGTTACAGTCATAACCTATTATAACAAACCACATTTATTAAATAAATTTAATCACTTGTACAATATTTGTGTTAAATTTCAATAGAATATTTTTGGAACTCTTCATCATGTCTGATAGTTGCATGATGCTCCATGTTGCAGGCATTTATTGTGTGGAATCTTCTGTAACCAGTTTTCTATCAATGAACTTTTGAAACCTTTCTAGTAATCTGCTATTAAAATTGAAGATACAAAATTGATTAGAAGAAGCCATGAAGATGATTTCTGCATACATTTTATTCTTTTGCCAGTGTGACATAATGATATATTAGAAATATGTATTTGGTCATTCAGATAATTGAAATAATTTTCTAAGGCATATTTGGTCTTCAATCACAGATCCACAAAAGTCTTCAGAGTCTTTAATGTGAAACGGGCGTCTTGCAGTTAATGAAGGTAATTTTTGGACTTCACTTAAGTTTGGGAGCTGGCTACAGGAGGACCAATCATATGATTAGACAACTGGAACTCTTAGTTCCACCTCCCAAACTCTGGGGGTGGTAGAGGTGTGGAAGTTGAATCAGGCAATGGCCAATGACAGCCAATTATGGATATATAATGAACACTCCATAAAACCCCCAAAGGAAGCTTTTTAGTCCTTTTTTTCTCAGAAAGCCCCCATGCTTAAGGAACCAGAATGCTTTTCAGCGAGCCAAAACTCTACAAAGACACTAGCTCCTTTGTGACAAATTCTTTAACAATCTGGTAAATGTAATTGTTTCCATGACTTTTGTAAGCCTTTCTTGAATATTAATCAGACTACGGAGAAGGTCATTGGAATTTCCAATCTGTAGCCTTAGGTCAGAAGCACACGTAACAGCCTGGGTTTTGCAACTAGTGTCTAGAGTGGGTGTGGGGAAATTTTGTATGACTGAAACTTAACTGTGGAGTTTGATGTTATTCCCAGGTAGACAATGTCAGAACTGAGTTGAACTCTCAGACACCAGCTGCGGGCTGTGTATATAGGAACCCCCTGTGTTGGAGTTGGGACCAGGGAACAGAAAAGAACCAGGAAGTCATCAGGCAGGAGTGACACTTACAAATCATTGTGATTCTGCCCCTCCTAAGCTGATCGTGAGGAGTATATTTCAATTTCCTAGTTGAGATTAATTCAAAAATGCATTAAAAAGTAAGCAAAACTCATATTTTTTAAAGATATGCCTAAAATGAAATTTTAAGAATATATTTAAAAATAAAAGTAAAGAATAAACTAGACAGATACATAAGTGAACTACTAACTTGATTAATAATATATTAACAAGAAGTGGCAAAGTAGGATATTTTCCCAAAATACTTAACAGTCATGAAACAATATGGACATTACCTGGTAACTTCAAAACCAATAGAAATGATGGAGGAAACTAAACACTTTTCAACCAAAATATTTCTAGTTTGAGATTTTAGAGTAATATATTTTTTTCCTTATTTCAAAAAATCAACATATCACTTTCTAGTTCCAGGATAAAATAACATAAACACAATTTCCCCCACTACCCCCCTCTACATAGACCTGAGTATCTGGGAAATAACTCGGCAATCATAAAAGGATGCCAGAAGTCACAACTGGCTCTGGCCCTCAGGACATGAAGAATGGCACCACAGTGAGTTTCCTTACCTTTCATATATATTGAATCCTCCACCAGAGAGTAACAGACCCTATAATCATCCCCAGTCATAGACAAATGAAAAATGCATAACAACATCTAGATGGGTAAACCAATGGCTAACAAGTTTATGAAGAGCTGAGATCACCTCCATAACTAATCCCTGAAGAGCAATTTAAAACAATGATAAAATTCCCTTCATAATGATGAAGACACATTACTGTAGATATGACAGAATAAAAGTGAAAAATTTCAATCAACTTGCACAAGAATCCTAATTCCTGTCATACCAAAGACAAGTAAACTGCATGTAAAAATGTATTTGCATTTGCTTATTACAACAAAATTTACTCTGACAGGAAAACCCAGGTGCACATCTCTGCAGACCTAAAGCTGGTGAAGTGCAGATGAATGGGTGAATCTGAGCTGAGGAATGGCTGGCTTTGTCACTAGACACGGAATGCAACAGTTTTACAGGGATAAAAGTGAGTAATGAGGTCATGGAAGAGATAGTGGCTGGAGCAAGACTCTCGACGAGCAGCTAGAGTGTGGTGGACTTATGTTCCACTTAAAATGGAGCTAATACAAATGAGTCAAGATGCTGTTTGACTCACTTATGTTTATGCGAAGGTTTGAGGTCAGGGGGCTGAGGAGGAAGGCTCAGTATCTGCTAGGAACTGAGCCAAACTGTCTCCTGGCTCTGGACCTGCCATATTCACAGCATCTGAATGGGGAATGAGATTCAAGTGATGAACACCAGGATCCAGTTTTCAATTGGAATCCCAAATGGCTGATTGGAGGAAGATATAAAGCTGCTAAGCAGAAAATGTAAGGACAGATGGTGAGAGCCAAAAGATAAACATAATATGTGTGTGCATTCGTGTGTGTATGTGTGTGTGAGGGGGAGAGAGAGAGAGAGAGAGAGAGAGAGAGAGAGAGAGAGAGAGAGACAGTCTCTATCTGGTTAAGTCTAATGTTAAGAAAAATAGCCCCAAACTACCATAATAATAGGAACTTGCTACAGATAGAATTTATATTGCAAGAAAAGTTTTGCAATATACACATACACTTTAATTTTTAGAAAGTAGAAGCAAAACTTTTAAATAATTAGAATTTATAAGGCAAATCAGAAAGGGCAAAATAAGACAAGTGGATATAAAATAAACAACCAGATGTACAGCATGTTCACCGAAATAAGGAAAAAACTAAAATAAATGGAATCTCTTCTAGATTCAACATAGTCAAAGAACCATCTATTAGTTACAAGAGGTAGAGAAAGTGAAGGTTCCTGCGGCCAGGATTCTCACCTGGGCCTGGTCAGCTTGTCCACTGCACACATGTGGGCAATAGTTGTTACTGACTCTATGTAAAGAGCTCATCCCAGGGCTCTGTGTGACCCGGCTGCACGGCTGCATGAATTTTTATCTCCCATTACCCATATGCTTTTGTCATTCTCCCTATACTGTAACTGCTTCTCTTTTCTCTTCTTTTATTTGTCACATGCTGGGAAAATGTCTTACTGTCTTGTGTCTTGCCAGTGCGTTTCAGCCCCAGGCAACTCACTCTTGATTTGGTGAGGCCAAAACATGACAGCGGAATGGTGGCAGCATCGAGGACAGAGGGTGAGATGGCTTGCGGGGTGGAGAGGACCAGAGGCAGAGACTGGCTTGCTTCTCTGAGTGGATGGGAGTTTTGTGCTTGCTTGACCTGTCACCATGAGAATAAAGTGGGGTGTAAACCCTTTCACCCCAAGAGTGTTCCACTGTCATGTTTTGGCCTCACCAAATCAAGAGTGAGTTGCCTGGGGCTGAAACGCACTGGCAAGACACAAGACAGTAAGACATTTTCCCAGCATGTGACAAATAAAGGAAGAGAAAAGAGAAGCTGTTACAGTATAGGGAGAATGACAAAAGCATATGGGTAATGGGAGATAAAAATCCATACATTTTGCAATACTTAGTAAGATACCCAGAGCCAAACAACATGGAGTATGTTTGAAATTTTTACAATTTTCCAAGTATAAGTAAATATATGGCATATCATTATCATGTTGTATAATTACATAATAATGATTATTATTATCTTAAACATGTACGTGATTGAAATATTCTCTTTTAAATCATCACAAGACAAAAAATGTAGTTGTCAGATTGTGGGAGGCCCAAGACATTTTTTTAATTCCAAAAGATAAGTTTAACATTAAGAAACACTAAGGAGAACGTAACAAAAATACTTTTGGACTAGAGCACAGTCATGAAACAAGCAGGAAAGAAAGAACACTGATGGATCTTCTCTTACTTTAGAAGGTCTGACTGAAATAAGTCAGTTCAATCTAACCTACATTTATTTTTGTATTTTTCACTGAAATTGATTGAATGTTTTACCACAATTGATATCATTTACTGATTTTTTTTGGTTTTGAATATTTTAGACCCCTTTCCTGGGCTTTATGAATAAGTGAAATGTGTGTAAACTTCAAACTATCAAATAAATTTCTTGGAAATAAGAGCTAAATATTGTGTTTTTCTAACATCCAATAAAATATCCACTTACATTTTTAGCTCAGTGACAGTTTTACCATAAATGATGCAACATAATAAAAATGTTAAAAGAAAGCTAAGGTATGAATCTACCATTATACCTTCAAGATCTTTAAACAAGCGGTTATGTCAGGGAAAACTGTTCATCCTTGAAATGATCAACTTATTCCAATGGTCAGTCATCATGTGCAGATAATGGTCATGAAACATAATTGTTACTGAGCCCACAGCCACCAAGGAGTGCACATTCTGCTGTCCCACCACTTTAAATTAATGAGCGCTCTTGTAAACAGACCCAATGTGCTTAGTGATAAGCAGTGTGTCTTTGAATCATGTATGAGAATTGCATCTGATCCCAAGAGAAATAAAAAACTTTTTCTCAAAGTTTCTCTCTGATTTCACTGTTGCCAATCTATCCCTTAAGTGACTATGGGGTTTAATTACTGTCAGAATGGCAGGTGGAGCTGAGTTATAAACCCAAGGGATATGTTAACAAGTTCTTCTCCTGGGATTCAACCTGTAGATACACTTGCTTGTAATTTCCTTTATTTAATCATAACCTTGCAATTGTTGTACTGTAGCTCTCTAACAAGTCCCTTGGAACATTCTGAGCAGGGCTTTAACTGGAAGGGCCCCAAGCTGAATGAAGTTACTAAGAAAATAAAGTTGCTTTCAAGCTTTTTTTCCCTATGTTCTATGAGAGACAATTTAAATCTTTGTTTGGTCTCTGCTTTTAACCTGCCCCTATTTTAATAAGTAGTTTTACTGGGAAGCCAGATTATTATCAAGTTAGAAAAATCAAAACACCTCAAGGGAAAACTGAATAGTGTCAATTGGAACAAAGTTATAACATTTGGGATTTGTATTACTGGGTAATACTGATGGTTTTTATTTGTTCTCAAACAAAAGTTCTTAGTGTGTTTTTTTTTCAATATACACCCTTACTCACCCTTGGCAAACCAGGAGGGATATATCACTGAGCCCTCCATTATTAGACAAGTTTCAGGAGGTAAGATACTAGCATTTATCAAACCGACCATCACTAGAATGCCAATTTTGATTTTTTAATCTTGTCACACTCCATTCTCTTTTCCCATCCTCTTCCTGCTGCTCCTTTAAACAAGGTTTGGTTACTAGACACAGAATAAATACTCAAGAAATGAATACTGGTTTTACAGTGAATACAACTGGGCTTTAACAACTGAACAATGAGGTGCTCCAAATGTAACTGTGTAACAGTTGTGACCCAAAGTGTTCATTGTGGATATTAAAATCCTAATCTAGAGTTTTATAAGATCCTACTTTTTAATAGCCATTATCTTCATTTTGTCCTTACATGTTGTTTTGAAAAAGTGATATATATATATAAAATACAAACTGAAGCTATTTCTCTTTTTTTAATTTATTTTGGTATCATTAATCTACAATTACATGTGCAATATTATGGTTATTAAAGTACCCACTTCATCAGGTACCCCCCACCAACCCCATTACTGTCACTGTCCATAAGCGTAGTTAGATGCCATAGAATCATTACTTGACTTCTCTGAGTTGTACAGCCCTTCTCGTTCCCCCCACAACATTACGTCTGCTAATTGAAATGCCCCTTTTTCCCCCTTGTCCCTCCCTTACCGTCCATCCTCCCCAGTCCCTTTCACTTTGGTAACTAGTAGTCCATTCTTGGGTTCTGAGAGTCTGCTGCTGTTTTTTACTTTCAGTTTCTTTCTTTGCTCTTATGCTCCTCATATGAGTGAAATCATTTGATACTTGTCTTTTTCGGCTTGGTTTATTTCACTGAGCATAATACCCTCTAGCTCCATCCATGTTGTTGCAAATGGTAGGATTTGTTTTCTTCTTATGGCTGAATAATATTCCATTGTGTATAAGCACCACATCTTCTTTATCCATTCATCTACTGATGGACACTTAGGTTGCTTATATTTCTTGGCTATTGTAAATAGTGCTGCAATAAATATAGGAGTGCATCTGTCTTTTTGAAACTGGGCTGCTGCATTCTTAGGGTAAATTCTAAGGAGTGGGATTCCTGGGTCAAATGGTATTTCTATTTGAGTTTTTTGAGGAACCTCCATACTGCTTTCCACAATGGTTGAACTAATTTGCATTCCCACCAGCAGTGTAGGAGGGTTCCCTTTTCTATGCATCCTCACCAACATTTGTTGTTGTTTGTGTTTTGGATGTTGGGAATTCTCACTGGTGTGAGGTGATACCTCATTGTGGTTTTAATCTGCATTTCTCTGATGATTAGCAATGTGGAGCATCTTTTCATGTGCCTGTTGGCCATCTGAATTTTTTCTTTGGAGAAGTGTCTTTTCATGTCCTTTGCCAATTTCTTAATTAGATTATTTGCTTTTTGTTTGTGGAGGTGCATGACTTCTTTATATATATTGGATGTCAACCCCTTATCTGATATATCATTTACGAATATATTCTCCCATACTGTAGGATGTCTTTCCGTTCTACTGATGGTGTCCTTTGCTGTACAGAAGCTTCTCACCTTGGTAAAGTCCCACTTGTTCATGTTTTCTTTTTCTTCCCTTGCCCGGGGAGATATGTTCATGAAGAAGTCGCTCATGTTTATGTCCAAGAGATTTTTGTCTATGTTTTTTTAGGAGTTTTATGGTTTCATGACTTAACATTCAGGTATTTGATCCATTTTGAGTTTACTTTTGTGTATGGGGTTAGACAGTAGTCCAGTTTCTTTATCTTACATGTAGCTGTCCAGTTTTGCCAACACCAGCTGCTGAAGCTGTCATCTCCCCTTGTATATCCAAGGCTCCTTTATCATATATTAATTGACCATATATGTTTGGGTTAATGTCTGGATTTTCTATTCTGTTCTACTGCTCTGTAGGTCTGTTCTTGTGCCAATACCAAATTGTCCTGATTACTGTAGCTTTGTAGTAGAGCTTGTAGTCTAGGAGCGAAATTCCCCCTGTTTCATTCTTCCTTGTCAGGATGTCTTTGGCTCTTCGGGGTCTTTTGTGGTTCCATATAAATTTTAGAACTATTTGTTCCAGTTCATTGAAGAATGCTGTTGGTATTTTGATAGGAATTGCATTCAATCTGTAGATTGCTTTAGGTAGTACAGCCATTTTAGCAATATTTATTCTTCCTAGCCAAGAGCATGGGATGAATTTCTATTTGTTAGTGTCCTATTTAATTTCTCTTAGGAGTGCCTTATAGTTTTCAGGGTACAGGTCTTTCACTTTCTTCGTTAGGTTTATTCCTAGGTATTTTATTCTTTTTTATGTAATTGTGAATGCAATTGTTTTTCTGATTTCCCTTTCTGTTAGTTCATCATTAGTGTATAGGAAAGCAACAGATTTCTGTGTGTTAATTTTGTATCCTGCAACTTTGCTGAATGAAGATATTAGTTCTAGTAGTTTTGGAGTGGAGTCTTTAGGGTTTTTTATATACAATATCATGTCATCTGCAAATAGTGACAATTTGACTTCTTCTTTACCAATCTGGATGTCTTGTATTTCTTTGTTTTATCTGATTGTGGTTGCTAGTAACTCCAGTACTTTGTTAAATAACAGAGGAGAGAGTGGGCATCCCTGTCTTGTTCCTGATCTTAGAAGAAAAGCTTTCAGCTTCTCCCTGTTAAGTATGATGTTAGCTGTGGGTTTGTCATATATGGCCTTTATGATGTTGAGGTACTTGCCTTCTATATCCTTTTTGTTGATGTGGTGGATAATGTTGATGGATTTTCAAATGTTGTACCATCCTTGCATCCCTGAGATAAATCCCACTTGATCATGGGGTAGAATACTTTTGATGTATTTTTGAATTCGGTTTGTAATATTTTGTTGAGTACTTTTGCATCTATGTTCATCAGGGATATTGGTCTGTAATTTTCTTTTTCTATGGGGTCTTTGCCTGGTTTTGGTATTAGAGTGATGCTGGTTTCATAGAATGAGTTTTGAAGTATTCTCTCCCCTTCTATTTATTGGAAAACTTTAAGGAGAATGGGTATTATTTCTTCTCTCTATGTTTGGTAGAATTCAGAGGTGAATCCATCTGATCAGGGGGTTTTGTTCTTGGGCAGTTTTTGATTACTGATTCAATTTTGTTGCTAATGATTGCTCTGTTTAGGTTTTTTGTTTCATGGTTGGTCAGTCTTAGTAGGTTGTAGTTTTCTAAGAAGTTGTCCATTTCTTCTAGGTTTTCCATCTTGTTAGCATATTGATTCTCATAGTATTCTCTTATAATTTCTTTTATTTCTGTGAGGTCAGTTGTGATTTTTCCTTTCTCATTTCTGATTTTGTTTATGTGTGTAGATTCTTTTTTTCTCTTAATAAGTCTGGCTAGGGATTTACCTGTTTTGTTTATTTTTTCAAAGAACCAGCTCTTGGTTTCATTGATTTTTTTCTATTGTTTTATTCTTCTCAATTTTATTTATTTCTTCTCTAATCTTTATTATGTCCCTCCTTCTGGTAACTTTGGGCTTCATTTGTTCTTCTTTTTCCAATTTAAGTAATTGTGTCTTTAGACTATTCATTTGGGATTGTTCTTCCTTCTTTAAATAGGCCTGGACTGCAATATACTTTCCTCTTTGAACTTCCTTTGCTGCATCCTACAGAAGTTGTGGCTTTGTGTTATTGTTGTCATTAGTCTCCATATATTGTTTGATCTCTGTTTTTCTTTGTCATTTATCCACTGATTATTTAGGAGCATGTTTTTAAGCCTCAGGTATTTGTTAGCTTTCTGTTTCTTTTTACAATTTATTTCTAGGTTTACACCTTTTTGATCTGAGAAGTTCGTTGGTATAATTTCAATATTTTTGAATTTACTGAGGTTCATTTTTTGGCCTAGTATGTGGTCTATTGTGGAAAATGTTCCATGTGCACTTGTGAAGAATGTGTATCCTGCTGCTTTTGGGTGTAGAATTGTATAGATGTCTGTAAGGTCCATCTGTTCTACTGTGTTGTTCAGTGCCTCTGTGTCTTTACTTATTTTCTGTCGTGTTGATCTGTCCTTTGGAGTGAGTGGCGTGTTGAAGTCTCCTAAAATGAATGCATTGCTTTCTATTTCCTCCTTTAATTCTGTTAGTATTTGTTTCACATATGCCGGCGCTCCTGTGTTGGGTGCATATATATTTATAATGGTTATATCTTCTTGTTGGACTGACCTCTTTATCATTATTTAATGTGCTTCTTTATCTCTTGCTACTTTCTGTTTTGAAGTCCATTTTGTCTGATACAAGTACTGCAGCACCTGATTTTTTCTCCTTGTTGTTTGCATGACATATCTTTTTCCATCCCTCCACTTTTAGTCTGTGTATATCTTTGCGTTTGAGGTGAGTCTCTTGTAAGCAGCATATATATGGGTCTTGCTTTTTTATCCATTCTCTTATGCTGTGTCTTTTGATTGGTGCATTCAGTCCACTTACATTTAGGGTGATTACTGATAGATATGTACTTATTGCCATTGCTGGCTTTAGATTTGTTGTTACCAACGTTTCAAGGGTAGCTTCTTTACTATCTAACATTCTAACTTAACTTTCTTTTTAAGTTATTGTAAACACAGTCTGATGATTCTTTATTTGTCTCCGTTCTTATTCTTCCTCCTCCATTCTTTATATACTAGGTGTTTTATTCCTTGCCTTTAGTTAGTATTTGGATGGTCTGCTTTCTTTTCTATGATTTTATTTTCTCTGGTGACATCTTTTTAGCCTTAGGAGTGCTTCCATCTAGAGCAGTCCCTTTAAGTTGTCCTGTAGAGGTGGTTTATGGGAGGAAAACTCCCTCGGTTTTTGCTTCTCTGGGAATTGTTTAATCCCTCCCTCAAATTTAAATGATAATTATGCTGGATACATTATTCTTGGTTCTGGGCCCTTCTGTTTCATTATGTTAAATATATCATGCCATTCTCTTCTGGCCTGTAAGGTTTCTGTTGAAATGTCTGATGACAGTCTGATGGGTTTTCCTTTGTAGGTGATCTTTTTTCTTTCTCTAACTGCCTTTAATCCTCTGTTATTATCTTTTACCTTTGCCATTTTAATTATTATGTGTCTTGCTGTTGTGTTCCTTGGGTCCCTTGTCTTGGGAGATCTCTGCACTTCCATGGTCTTAAAGACTATTTCCTTCCCCAGCTTGGGGAAGTTTTCAGCAATTATTTCTTCAAAGGCACTTTCTATCCCTTTTCCTCTGTCTTCTTCGGGTACTCCAATAATGTGAATATTGTTCCATTTGGATTGGTCACACAGTTCATTCTCTTAATATTCTTTAAATTCTAGAGATCCTTTTATCTCTCTCTGTCTCAACTTCTCTGTATTCCTGTTCTCTTATTTGTATTCCATTAACAGTCTCTTGCATCTCATGCAGTCTGCTGTTAAGCCCGTCGTTGGCTTGCCTCATTTCTGCATTGTATTTCCTCACTTCTCTCACTTCCTCCCTTAGCTCTTGCATATTTCTCTAGATCCATCAGTATGGTTATAACTTTTATTCTGAATTCTTTTTCAGGAAGATTGTGCATGTCCATCTCATCAGGCTCCCTCTCTGGGGTTGTCTGGCTCATCTTAATCTGAACCATATACCTCTGTCTTTTCATGGCAATAGAAATGGTGTCTAGTAGAAGGCACATGTATCACCTGGGAGAACAAAGTCCCTTCTTGCTTGTTGTTCTCCTTGCCCTTCTCCTGGACCAGAGTTGTTTTCGTGCACACCTGGAGGCTGTCTCTGGGATAATCCCCTGAACTGCCCATGTACAGGGTCGCCCTCAGCCTATACCTGGGTCTGGGGCTCTTCCCACTTAGCTGTGTGCCCGCTTGGAGTCGGTGGTGTAAGCTGGAGAGGGAACGAATGGCAGGCTGCTGATCTCTGTGGGAAGCCTCAGCATGGCTGCTTTGCCCGGCCACTGGCCAAGGGGTCCAAAATTCCCCAAGACTCCCAGCCTGCTGAGATGAGTGTGCTGGGATGATTTTGTTCTGCTGCTGGGCCCTTGTCTCTTTAACACTTTAAAAAAAAAAAGCACCTGCTGGGAGTAGATTCTGTGAGGGTGCTGTGGGTGGTGCTGCTCCTCCACTGTTCCCCAGCTGTGGCAGCTCAGCTGGGCCCTTTGTGGCTCTGGCCAGGTGGGGGGATATGAATGGCAGGATGCTGATCTCTGTGGGAAACCTCGGCATGGCTGCTTGGCCTGCTGATAGCCAAGGGGTCCGCAATTCCCCAAGACTCCCAGCCTGTTGGGCTGAGTGCGCTGGGATGATTTTGTTCTGCTGTTGGGCCCTTGTCTCTTTAAGACTTTTAAAAAAGTGCCCACTTTTCTTTTGTCCCAGGGAGCTGGCTGAGAGGACCCACATACATTCTCCATCTCTGATCATGCACTTCTATTTCTCTAACCTCTGATACACCACGCGATGTGTGTCAGTGCTCCTGGAACAGATCACCAGGGCTGTTTATTTGGCGGGCCTGTGCCTGCACTCCCCACCACTCTGAATCTTTTCTTCCCACCAGTGCACTGGGTTTGGGGAGTGCTTGGGTCCTGCCGGGACACGGCTTTGTATCTTACCTGCTTCATGAGGTGCTGAGTTCTCACAGTTGTAGCTGTAGCCTGGCTATTGTCCTGTATCTTCTGGTCTCTCTTTTAGGAATAGTTGTATTTGTTGTATTTTCATAAATATATATGGTTTTGGGAGGAGATTTCTGCCGACCTGCTCATACCGTGAAGCTTCCCAGAAGTCCATCAAGCTATTTCTTAACTGAATAGATTTAGTGCATAGTGTTTCAGTATTTTTTAACTGATGTATCTTACATTTTCCTATTTTAGGTTCATAAGAGTGAACACAATTCCAAGATACAGCATCTTTTGTTATTTGCTATTTATAAAATATGGCATTATCACCCCAACCACACTGCTTGCTATTTTGCACCTGGCCTGACATCCCACATATTAGATTTCATATGAGATTTTAGTTCAGCAAAAATGAAGAGCACATATTTAAAAATAGTCATTAGGAAGAGAAATGCAAAAGCCAAAGAGGACTCGACTTCACCACCATTAGAAATTATTCAGGTTCTATCTGAAAGCACATAAATTTATAATATTTTATATTTATTTGCCTATTTGTGTATAGTAAAACTCATATTTGACAATATATACACACATCATTTATACATTACGTATTTATATATATTATTTATATATTTGTAAGTATATCACATGACATAGGGTGGGCTTTGGTGATAAAGTGTGCTTGCATTGCTGTGCACCCGCTCCTATTGGAGTCTGGTTCCACGCGGACCCCTAGAAGGCTCCTGTGAGCTTGGAGTGAGTGCATGTGTGGAGAAGGACCAGGAACTAGGGGGAAATAATGAAAGTAGTAGTTCTGAACTTCTGATTATTTAATAAATCATGTATTTTCAGATAACTGCACAGCTGTCATATGCCATGGTCTCAATAAGAATTGCATCCCTACTTCCCAATAAGTAAAAGAATCACTATGAAAATCTCAGAAAAAGATTATGCTCATGAAAAATATATTCTTGAGCATTTTCCAGATGAGGTAGTGTGCTCACTCATAAGAAATACCAATGAAAGAAGATGTGGAATTTAGATATTACCATCCAAAAGTACAGCATCCCCAACAAAGATATTATTCAGGTAGAATTTTTCTAAGAAGAAAATTAGTATCTCCAATTCCTCTGCAAAAGGATTAAGTTGAAAATATGAAACTGGTTAATATGGTTTGTTTGTAACTGAAATCAAGCGATTCCTTTCTTGGCGAGTGTCAGCTCTTTTAGAGATGCATTTCTTGGTGATTCATCTCATAAGGCGTCACCTTTGCTGGGTGTCTGTGCCCAATTGGCGCCAGCTCTGGGTGGGTGTAAACTCTCAGTGAGTGTTGGGGCATAAGAGGTTCATCTCCTTATGTGCGTCAACTCACAGGACTTAACCAAGCCAGGTCATAAGAAAAGAAAATTTATTACCTTCAATAATTAAAGCAAGCAGCCATATTAACCCACAAAGCAGTGTCTCCCAGAGCAGAGCACAGGGCTGTCCTTTTATAGGACAAACCAGTTCTCACTTAGGTCCACCATGTAAATAAGAGGAAAACTCAGTGCAATTCTGAATTGTGTTAATAAGGAGAGCAGTGATTGGCCAAAACTCAGTCCTTGACAACTGGGTGGGTGGGGCCTCCAAGCGGCAGTCAGGAGAGTTCTGGTGTAATATTTTCAAATAGCAACTGATATGTCCTTCTGAGGCCTTCTCTCCTTAGAATATCTTGTTCTGCAAAACAGCTTAGTAGAGAATGTTAACTTTCACTATAAGTTCCCGATTAATCCTTTTTCTCACTAGCTATCTGGTTATATGTTCACTTTTTACATTGAAAATAATATAATCAGTACAAACATTGTTAGGAATAAATCTATTCAAATAAATTCAACTTTAGTTCTATGTTCATAAGGACCCCATGAGATTCTGTCTAAAAGTCCCTGAATAGGAATTCCTATTTATATCAACATCTAATCTTAACCAGCATCTCCAGTAATTAAGTTAGAAATGGCTAACAGAGTTCAAATTTTAGTACTAACAAATGAACAGCTTTAGAAAGGTGTTTCTACCCCTAACATTTTATAAATATAATTACTTTTTGGTCCTTTTAAAGTTTTAATTTCTACATTTAAGTGTGTTGTTTAAATATAATTTATTTTGGAGTGAGGAGTGAAGCACGCATCTTGAGGTATTTTCCCTCGGATGCTGTGGGTGCCATGGCCATGCGCTTCTCATTGTCAATGCCAGTCAGTTAATGGCAGCTTTTGTCATGAGCTCAAGGTAGTTAAAAGCTGATCAGGAAAAAGGAAAATAGGGGCACAAATGGCAGGATTTAAATAACACACTTTTCTTATTTTTTTCAGCTATAATACTGTAATTTACATGTCAAATTGTGTAAATTCAAGGTGTATGATGTAGTGATTTTATATGTGCATATGTTACAAAATGAACACAATGCCTTTATTGAGAGGAAAATGCTTTATTTAACATATACAAAGCTTCATTTAACATATATATAAAGCTTTGATATATTGAAGATTGGCTATCTGTGTTGTCAATCAAGAAAAAGCAAATGGTACAATAATCACTTGTGTTTATTGGGATCTTAGGAATTACAATCAGAATACAGATTCAGGAGGAAACCCTGTGTGCTTCCAAGGTGGGAAAGGGATTAGGGTCTTTAAAGGTAAAACAAGTAACTCCAAGGGGACTAACATAGGTCATTTTCCCAGAATGGTAGTTTCAGAAAAGAGGATGTGCACAGACCCCATTTCCTTAATGACCTTCGGGGTCCATTTTACTGGATACGTTCAGTGTCTTTATTTACTCCATTTTGCCGGCAGTTACAGTGTCATTCTTCTGTCTTGAAGCTTTGACACTATTTCTATTCTTGATTTGTATCACTTTATAGTATGTTAGTTTTTGTGTCAAGTGCTTCCTATCAATCTTACTTCTTAATACATTACTTGGTTATTCAATACAATTATTGAGGTACAAGCAAATAGAATATAAATACATATAATTACCTCCCATTCCTAAACAAAATTAGCATTTTGTATATTTGTTCTATGCATAGTTTATATATTTATAAATTATACACAATAATAATTCATAATTAATATATAAATACAGTAACTATAATTTATAATATATAATTTATGTATATATAAATAAAAATTTTATAGTTACTACAATTTTATTTGCTTTGTAGAGAATGTACTTATTCTCATTTTACTGGTGTAATTGACATACAATGTTATATAACTTTTATATATATAATGTACTGATTCAGTATTTGTATATACACCATGATAATTCTACCTACCATCTGTCAATATATGAGTTTGTTATATATTGTTAACTATATTCCATATAATGTATTAATAAGACACTCCCATGTATAAGACACTTCCCATGTATAACAGAAATCTTACAGTGTATGTTTTTCTGTCTGACTTATTTAACTTACATTAATACATTCTACATGTGTTGTCACAAATGACAATATTCCATTTTTTATGGTTGAATAATATTTTGTATATGTACCACATCTTCTTTATCAATTCATCTATTGATGGACACTTAATTTACTTCCATATTTTGGCTGTTCAAATAATGCTGCAATAAACTTAGGGGTGTGTATATCTTTTGAATTAGTGTTTTCATTTTCTATGGATAAATACCCAGAAGTAGAATTTCTGTATCATATGATAGTTCTATTATTAATTTTTTGAGGAACTTCAGTAATGTTTTCCGTAGTGATGTTATATTACTCCAGGTTTTGTTTCATTTCCATCTGCATAGAATATCCTCTTCCATCTGTTCACTTACAGTCTGTGTCTTTAGTTCTATAGTGAGAATTTGTAGTAGGCAGTGTATAGGAGTCTTTTCTTTTTTTACCCATTCAGCAACCCTACATCTCTAGATTGGAACATTTATCAATTTACATTATAAGTAATTATTGATAGCTATATACTTATTTTTATTTGTTGATTGTCTTCTTGTTTGTATAATTCTTCACTTTTCTTGCTCTCTTCCCTTATGATTGGGTGACTTTCCTTAAGGCTATATTTGTTTTCTATTCTCTTTATGTTTTATGTACCTCTTATAGATATTTGGTTTTCAGTAACTATGAGTTTCATATATTACATCCTGTATATATAGCAGTCGATTTTAATTGGTAGTCATTCAAGTATTCTAAAACCATTACATTTTTACTTACCCCATTTTGGTTTCTATGTCATATTTTATATTTTATTATTGTGTGTATTCCTTGACAACTTTTTGTAGTTTTAGATGATGTAACTTTTGTCTTTTAACCAAAAATCTGGCTGTACATGTGGTTGGCCCATTTCCTTTATTAGATGTTTAGCAATACCAGTGAGAGTTTTTTTTCTGTGTTCTTCTTTCTATTTATTGCCTTTCCTTTCCACTTAAAAATGTACCTTTAACTTTTCCTGTAAGGCCACTTTGTTGTTGATGAATTCCTGTAGGTTTGTTTATCTAGGAAATTCCTTCACTCTTCTTCAGTTCTGAATGATAACACAGCAGTGTAATGTATGCTTGGTTGTAAGCATTTTTTAATTTTTCTCCCTGTTAGCACTTTGAATATATCAATCCACTATCTTCTGGACGGGAAGTTTCTGCTGAAAAATCAGCTGATTGTCTTATTGGGTTTCCCCTGTATTTAATAAGATTTTTTTCTCCTTCTGCTTTTTTTTTATTAAGGTATCATTGATATACACTCTTATGAAGATTTCACAAGAAAAACAATGTGGTTATTACATTCACCCTTATTATCGAGTCCCCACTGATACCTCATTGCAGTCACTGTCCATCAGTGTAGTAAGATGCCACAGAGTCCCTATTTGTCTTCTCTGAGCTACAGTCTTCCTGTTGACCCCACACACACCATGTGCACCAATCATGATACCCCTCAATCCCCTTCTCCCTCCTCACCACCCACCCTTCCCCACCTCTCCCCTTTGGTAACCACTAGTCCCTTCTTGGAATATTTGAGTCTGCTGCTATTTTGTTCCTTCAGTTTTGCTTCTTTGTTATACTCCACAAATGAGGGAAATCATTTTGTATTTGTCTTTCTCTGCTTGACTTACTTCACTGAGCATAATACCCTCTAGCTCATTTTGGTTTTAAAATTCTCCCATTATTGTTAACTATGAAATTTTAATGATCATAAGTTTTCATGTGGCTTTCTTTGGGTTCATCTTATCTGGGACCCTGGGCTTCATGTACTTGGATGTCTATTTCCCTCACTGGGTTAGAGAAATTGAGCCATTATTTCTTATATTTTCTGTTCCTTTCACTCTCTCTTCTCCTCCAGGGACCCCTATGAAACGAATGCTACTACACATGATATTATCCAAAGATGCATTGAATTATCATCATTTTATTCTTCTTTTTATTTTTGTTATTCCAATTGGGTGATTTTCACTATCCTGTCGTCCAGTCACTGATCTGTTCTTCTGCATCCTCTAACCTGATGTTGATTCCATTTAATATATTTTGCATTCAATTGTATTCTTCATCTCTGATTTGTTCTTTTTTATATTTTCTACCGCTTTGTTGAAGGTCTCTCTAAGTTCATCCATTCTTCTTGTGATTCAGTGAGTGTCTGTATGAACATTGCTTTGAACTTTTTATCTGGTAGATTGTCTCCAGTTTGTTTCCTGCGGTTTTCTCTTGTTTTATGTAGAACACATTTTTATGTCTCCACATTTTGCTTAACTCTCTGTTCACGTATATGTATTAAGTAGGTTGGGCTGGCAAATCCACAAAGGAATGTCAAGGTGGACTTAGCCATGCTAAGACAGTAGATGGAGAGTGCCATGAATGATGTCTGCCATGGTTGATAGACTTAGTTGTAAAGAAAGTGACAAAGATTCCCACCAGTGTTTCCATCCTGGGGAAAACTCCATAGATCCCTCCCCCTCTGGCACATGCCCTACAGTTAGCCAGGGAACTCCTTGTTAGACACCAGGCACTTTTCAAACTGTTGCCTCTACAATGGGTTTCAGAGTAAGTGATATCGTATGCATGGCCTCTAAGGGTGGAGTCTCAATTTCCCACTTTCCTCCAGTTGTCCTGACATAAGCCTAATAGGTTATCAAAGCCAAGTGCTATGGAAGCTCATATTCCTGGTGCAGGTCCTCTGAGCTGTGGAGACCAATGCAGGGCTCAGCCACCCTTCCTCTACATCAGTTATATCCCTTTTACTGGTGGGTTGCTGCAGGAGTGTGGGTCCCAACAGACTGATAATCTGTCCTTCCTTCCCATCTTAGTGTGGCTTTTTCTTTATAATCTTTATTGTATATGATCTGTTCTGCTTGTCTTCAGTTGATTCTCAGAGATAGTTGTTCTATGTGTAATTGTAGATTTTGGTATGTCTGTGAGAGGAGTGAGCTCAGGATTTTCTACCCCCATTCTTCATCCCACTTCCCAGCATTTACATGTTTAATTGAAAATAAAATATGAGGTTTAACTTTTTATGACCTCATTTTTTTCTTCATTATGTGGAAGGCATAGAGGTTTTAATCAGTTCCCCTCTTGACACTATCTTGAGTTGCTTGTCACTAATTTGAATATGGGAATGTTTCTCCACATAATAAGAGAAAACATTGTAAACAATATATCTGATAAAGGTTTAAAATCCATAATATACCTCTTATGTCAAGCTGAAAGTTAACAACTGGGAAGAGAGGAAACATGCTCTAATTTTCACCCTTAATCCATTATTGTCCATGAATGGGTGTTCATTATTTTGCATTATGTTCTTCATATATACTTGGGAATACTTTTCCTTTATTAACTGTCCTTGTTAAACCTACATATCAAGTATATGTTTGTTTCATAAATGGAATAGGGATTATATGCTGAATAACTAATGAAGGAATCCGTTTGGGCTTGGGAATTCTAAACAGTAGACTCAGTGTTGTATATAGATTCAGAGTATTCAAATTTTCTCTTTCTTCTTTGGAAATTTTTGTAAGTTGTGTTTTTAAGAAAATTATCTATATCATCTGAATTGTCAAGGCTATAATTCTTTAAATGCTCTGTGTGTTAAACCTTTATCAGATAAATCCCTTTTGAATATATTCTCCCATACGACATGTTGCCGTTTTGTATTGTTGATGGTGTAATTTTTGAAGCAGACTTATTTTTATTGAAGAACTGCTGATACACAATACTATATTACTTTCAAGTATAAAATTCTGTGATTCAATAGTTACACACATTATTAAATCCCTACCAAAATTAGTGCAGTTTACTATCTGTAAAATAGAAAGATGTTACAGAATCATCGACTATTCTCCATGCTCCACTTTCATCCCTGCGAGAAGCTTATACTATGATTGAGATTTTTGTACCTATTCATTCTCCTCACACACCTCACTGACCCAACCAACCCCTCCTCCATGGTAACCACCAGTCACTTCTCAGTGTCTATGAGTCTACTGCTGTTTTGTATTATTAGTTCAGTTTTGTTTTTAGATGCCACATGTGAGTGAAATCATATGATGTTTGTCTTTCCCTGATTGGCTTATTTCACTTAGCATAATACCCTCTAGGTTCATCCATGTTGTCACTAATGGCAGGAGTTCTTTAATTTTTATGATTGAATAATTTTCCATTGTGTATATGTACAGCATCTTTATCCATTCGTCTATTGATGGACACTTAGATTGTTTCCATATGTTGGCTATTATAAATAATGTGGAAATAAACATAGGGTTGCATGTTTCTTTTCAAATCAGAGATTTTGTTTTCTTTGGGTTAATTCCTAGGAGTGGAGTTACTGGTTCATATGGTATTTCTATTTTAGTTGTTTGAAGAATATCCATACTGCTTTCCATAATGGTAGTACCAATTTACATTCCCATGAACAATGTAGGAGGTTTCTCTTTTCTCCACACCCTTGCCAACACTTATTATTTATCGTCTTTTTGGTAGACGTCATTTTAACTGGGGTGTGGTGATATATTATTGTGGTTTAGACTTGCATTTTCTTGATGATTATTGATGTGGAGCATATTTTCATGTGCCTGTTGGTCATCTGTATGTCTGCTTTGGGAAAATATAATTTCAGGTCTCCCCATTTGTTAGTCTGGTTACTTATTTTTTGGTGTTGAGTCATATGAGTTCGTTTTTTGTCTTTTGAGAGTTAAAACTGCAGGGGGATTTTATTTAGCACAACTTAATGGTGAGAGTAACAGTCCAAGTCACAGCACCAAATATGTTATGGATGGAGCTTGTTTCCCTCAATTCTTGTCCCAATTGAAATAAAGAATTGAAAGACAAAGATACAATAGTGAAGAAGAGCAAAAGTTTCATTTGAATAGACTCCACTGGAAAAGTAGACTAGAGTCAAGGTAGACAAAGGCCTCATATGTGTTCTTTAAATGCTCCATATGTTAAACCTTTATCAGATAAATCACTTTTGAATATATTCTCCTATATGGTATGTTGTCTTTTTGTGTTATTGATGGTGTCCTTTGCTTTACAGAAAATTTGTAATTTGATGTAGTCCCACTTGCTCATTTTTAATTTAATTTCCCTTGCTGGGAAGACATATCCAGAAAAGAATTGCTCATGCTGAAGCTCAAGAGACTTTTGTCTATATTTTCTTCTAAGAGTTTTATAGTGCCACATGTTATAGTTTTTTAATCCATTTCAAGTTCACTTTTGTGTATGGAGTTAGACTAATCTAGTTTCATACTTTTGCATGTAACTGTCCAGTTTTCCTAATACCAGTTATTAAAGAGACTGTCTTTTTCCCACTGTATATCCATGGCTCCTTTGTCATATATGAATTGGCCATATATGCATGGATTTCTTTCTGAGCTGTCTAATCTGTTCCATTGATTTAGAGTCTTTTTTGTGCTAGTACCATACTGTTTTTATTACTGTAGCTTTGTAGTACAGCTTGAAATAAGGGAGTGTGATACCCCAGCTTTGTTTTTTCTCAGGGTTTATTTGGCCATTCAGGGTCTTTTTGGGTTCCACATGAATTTAAGGATTATTTATTCTAGTTCATTGAAAAATGACATTGATATTTGATAGGGATTACATTGAATCTGTAAATTGCTTTGGACCAGATGGTGATTTTGACAATATGAATTCTTCCTATCCATGAGCACTGGATAGATTTCCATTTATTTATGTCTTCTTTAATTTATCTCATTAGTGTGTTATTGTTTTCAGAGTACAGGTTAGGTTTATTTCTAACTATTTTATTCTCTTTGATGCAATTGTAAGTGGAATTGTTTCCATGATTTCTCTTTCTTGTAATTCATTGTTATTATATAAGAATGCAACAGATTTCTATGTATTATTGTGTATCCTGCAACTTTGCCAAATTCATTTATTTGTTCTGAAGTTGTTTTATGGATTCTGTAGGATTTTCTATATATAGCATCAACACTTCTACAAATAGTGACAGTTTCAATTCTTTACAAATTGGAATGCCTTTTATGTCTTTATCTTGCCTGATTGCAGTGGGTAGGATTCCATTGTAGTGGTTTTAATAGCTTTTCTTTCATTATGTTTTTGGTGCCTATATGTTCTACAGCAATTTTTCTTTTTTTCTGCTATTTGTTATTCTGTTTTTTTCTTTGTCTTTTTTCATCATTGTAAATTTTTATCTGGTTTATTAATATTTCAAAAAGACTCACATTTTGATTCTTTTATCTACTTTATTATAATTTCATGTTCTACTTTTTCACTTTTCTTCTAATTTTTTAATTATCCCTTTCACCAAGAGTGTTTCAAAAGAAAATCACATGGCAACATATATCAACTTAATAAGCTATAATTTATCTGATACAGAATACTAGTTTCCAGTTCTTATGCATCCAATATTCAAAACAGTCATTAATATTATCAACATGAATTATCTGCTCCCTTTATTTTAAGACTTCTAGAATATCCTCACTCTGATATTTTTAACTTTTTGTGGAAGGATCATGTGTCTGATTTTTTGTTGTGTATTAACATAATTTTGTCACTTTATTATCCTGTTCAACCAGGCAGTCCTTGTTCTGGGTTATACTTCATCATTGTATCTCCATATATTTCCTCCTTGCAATGACTCTTTGCTCTTCATAAAATTCCTCTTGCAGTAAAGTTGGTATTTCCCTTTCCTTACAGTAATCTTATATTTATGAATGTTTAATGTCAGCATGGCAATAACAACCACTTGCAATAGTGGATACCAGTCCTTATGCTACTTGCTCACTTTCCGCTGCACAGGCACAGGCTTACACACATGTTGGCCAGTAGCCACGATTGTCTGTTCTGGTATAGGGTGACCACTTGGGTGCAGATCCATGGATGCGGATGTGATGTCAGTACTCAAGCTACCACCATGAGAATAAAACTTCATGTGAGCCTTCCAGCTAATGCTCTGTGTCGTTTTTCAGTCTCACCAAATCCAGTGTGAACCTGCCAGGAACTGAATTCCTGAGCTACACCTGACCAAAGTGAATCCATCTTGTTTAAAGAAGCCATTTTAAAATAAGTTGCTTGGCTGCACTCCTGGACTGAAGTTCCAGGAATAAGGAGGAACTCAAGATAAGATAACTGGATAAGAAATTAAAAACCCATGATGGGAAGAGTGGAACTCCAGGATTGCCTGCTTTTGTACACAAATGATTTGCATTCCAGCAGGCAGCACCCTTTTCTCATTCTCTTATAAAGGCTCGTCTAAGAACAGTGTGGTGCTGATTTTGGTTAAGCAGCTGCCAGAATGTTGTCCACTGCTTTAAAACCCCTTAATAAAACTCACTGACTCACCAAGCTGGACTTCACTGTCATTGTTTGGCCTTTCAGTTTCCCTCACAATTCAATGGAAGGCATTTATTTTACACTCTTCTGAGATATTCACATAACTGTGCCTAAGCAGGGAACCAGCCAGGCCAAAGGTGATTCAGGGTGGGACATCATCAGGGGAAAATCCCACTGTGGCCGTCCTCTTCTCTGTGATATGGGCTGCTCGCCTGCTGAATGAAAGTGGTTCACTGTGTGAGTATGGGACACCCCAAACCACCAGAAAGTCTAGGAATCTTTTGCATTCCTTGAAAGTAACATGCATGAGAAAGAATTGCAAAAAGGCTTGAGCAACAGGGTTATGGCCCCTGCTATGGGAGGTAAGACATGCCCCAGAAGCTGAGAAATCTACTGTGAAGGAAATTATCCACTTACAATTAGGTAGACATGCAGATAGCTTCCTCTGCCTTAATGCCTCACTTTGAAGAAGTGGATAAAGGCGAGGACCAAATGGAGGTCTTAGCATGCCAGCTTCTTAAACTTTGGGACCTAATTAATGGCCCTGTGCTAGAGACTATGGTAAAAAGTTGCATCTGTTTGTGTGTTTATTTATATGATCTTATATGTTTCCTCTGGATGTATTGCTAAGTACACGTTTCTTTGTCTTGTTTTACATAAATAAGGCATCTGCCAGAGCAGATCTTGGAAGCTAAAAAGCTATAATATTGGTGAGCATAGATCAAGCATTGAAGAGCTATTAGAGTGCTTGCCACTTCAGGAAGACACCAATGATAGGGTAAAATCATCGCAGAATGTATTAGATTGACATTATATCACCCATCAACCTCAGGAAAATTTCCTTGTAAAAGGGTATGCTGTAAAACATGCATAATGCCCAACCCCATTGTATGGCACTTTTATATATTAGATCTGCTCTAAAAACTTTAACTAACGTGGTTTTTAAATTCTAGAGACAGACATGCCACCTCTGGCAGGAAATACAAACTGTGGTTCTGGAAGCTGTGACTATCTAGCAAAATAACAAATCTTTTTAAGTTTATTTTGTGTCCCAAGATGTTGGCTTAATATCCATCATGTTGGAGATGCTATGATGAGTCAAACGTGTGAGCCACACCCCATTTGTAGCCAGGAATGTTTGGACAGAAACGTGGGTTACAACTCAACCTGGAAGTTTTATTTTAGAAAACTTCTGCCAACCTGCAGGGGAATTACAGCTTAGAATGACTATGGCGATAATGGGTGTCACTACAATTAGATAAAATCATTTAAGAAGTGTACCTTAGAAGCAAAATCTTCAGAACTCATAACTAGTGAGTTTTGTTTTATGCCATATTTATGGCAGTAACAAGTATAAAACTGCAAGATACCTGGATTTATTGTTTATGTGTCTATATACATATCATGTAAATGGGAGATACTTTTCTACTTCCTTATGGTGTTGCAAAAATTTATTAGTTTAAAAACAAAGACTTGTAAGAATTTGACATTCCAAAACTTTCAGAAATTCTGAGAAAAACTAACCTAAGTGCTTTCCAAGTTCACGTGGTGTGATAAAATATTTGACACCAATGCTAATCTTTGTTACGTAGTTAAAATAGGCATGTATTTAAGGTTATCAGCATTAAAATGAAAACTTTTACTCTGCCTGGGTTTACTTAGAGTCATATAAATTGATGCTATCTGTTAAATATTTCAAAAATAAGGTAAAGGCTTGGGATCATGGCTGACTTTGATGTCTAATGAATATTTTGTGGGTACTCTAGGCATGGTTGTTAAGAACAAATAAACCAAATAGGTGTACTAGTAGAACTTTTTAGAAATAATTATGTGTTATGGTATGTGCACTTAAAAATAGCTTGAAAATGTTTTTGGTAACCTAAAATCTTAGGGTTTTGCTAAGCTAACTTAAGATTTTAGTTTTTCAGTGAATACCTAGATTGTTTCCAAATAAGATGAAATAATGACATATCAAATACTGAATGTAGGTTTACCTACATTAGCTTCATTATTACAGAGAAACTAGAGACAAATATAGGTCTGTTAGTAAATATGTTTTGTGCTTATTGAAAGACTGTACTATGAGGAAGCATATGTTTCTAGAAATTATGGTATGCATTGACAGGATTTCCAGTTTAAAGAATGGTGGTATAACAGAGAGTTTACAATTACTTACTACTAGTTTTCACCAAAAATAAAGGTTTTCAAAAGTTTAGAATTTTAATAAGCATAAGTAAAGCCATTAGAAATAATAAAAAAGTCTCTGCTTAGAAGAAAAGTAAGATGTGTATTTTTTTTCATCTTGAATTCATTTTATTTTCTCAAAACCTAGATTTTGAGTTCCTATTATGTTTCTGGAATATATTTACCTTCCTACTTGCCTGACTTTGTTCTCCTCTTTCAAATAGTAGCTTCCTCTGGCAGGTTTTCTCTAACTTCAGTTCTCTCCCCATGCCCTGCTTAATAACAGACTTCCAGAGCATCCAGGGTTTTCCCTTTCAGGTCATTTCCCATACTTGAATTAATAGATTAAATTCTGGCATCACTGGCCCTCAGTATCTACTATAAAATGGACGAATGGTAGAAGGGGAAGGAAATATGAGAGGGAAGGATGGAGAGAGAGAAAAGAAAAAATAAAGAGCAAGCTGTGTTTGGATCCCTCCTCATAGACTATAAAGATGAGCAAGTTCCCGGTCAAAGTTTCTTTCTGAGGCTTTTGGGCTTGGATTGTTCTCAACGCTGAAATATTCTGCATGTCACAGTGGCACATCTTGGGCTGGCCTGCTATCGGTCCCTACAATATCCATATATTTGCATTACCTTGCTGAGATAATATTTTCTTTTTTTCCCACGTTTTCCACATTTCTGAAACATACTGCTATGTTCACATTTCATAATAATGACCCGTTCTTCAGTCATTAAAAGATAGAGAAAGTAACACTTCAATCATTTAAGCTCTACTTTTAACAGGACGATGTTTATGACTTAGGAAGATGATTCAAATTCCAGGACAAGTAAATGATAAGCCAATGTATGAATTGGCTTGCTTTCTTGCGTGA
This sequence comes from Phataginus tricuspis, assembly GCA_029783875.1. Lineage (NCBI taxonomy): Eukaryota > Metazoa > Chordata > Mammalia > Pholidota > Manidae > Phataginus > Phataginus tricuspis. Next base: position 734,839 of record JAQQAC010012408.1, on the reverse strand, counting down.
TTTCTTGCTTTCTCTCTCTCTCTCTCCTTCTGTCCCCTTCTCTTTCTCTCTCTTTCTTCCTTCTACCCCCCCTCTCTCTCTAACTCTCTCTATATTTTTTTATTTTTATTTGTTATGAAGGTATTATTGATATATACTCTTATGCAGGTTTCACATGAAAAAACAATGTGGTTACTACATTTACCTATATTATCAAGTCCCCACTCATACCCCAATACAGTCACTGTCCATCAGTGTATGAGAATGACACAGATTCACTGCCTTCTCTGTGCTACACTGTTTTCCCTGTGATCCCCCCCACACCATGTGTACTAAACATAATACCCCAAATACCCTTTTCCCACTCTCCCAACCCACCCTCCCACACCCCTCCCTTTTGGTAACCACTAGTTCCTTCTTGGAGTCTCTGAGTCTGCTACTATTTTGTTCCTTCAGTTTTGCTTCGTTGTTATACTCCACAAATGAGGGAAATCATTTGACACTTGTCTTTCTCCACCTGGCTTATTTCACTGAGCATAATGTCCTCCAACTCCATCCATGTTGTTGCAAATGGCAGGATTTGTTTCCTTCTTATGGCTGAATAGTATTCCATTGTGTATATATACCACCTCTTCTTTATCCATTCATCTACTGATGGACACCTAGGTTGGTTCCATATCTTTGCTATTGTAAAAAGTGAGGCAATAAACATAAGGGTGCATATGTCTTTTGAATCTGAGAAGTTGTATTCTTTGGGTAAATTCCAAGGAGTAGGATTCCAGGGTCAAATGGTATTTGTATTTTTAGTTTTTTGAGGAACCTCCATATTGCTTTCCACAATGGTTGAACTAGCTTACATTCCCACCAGCAGTGTAGGAGGGTTCCCCTTTTCCGCATCCTCGTCAGCATTTGTTGTTCTTAGACTTTTGGATGGTGGCCATCCTTACAGGTGTGAGGTGATATCTCATTGTGGTTTTAATTTGCATTTTCCTGATGACTAGAGATTTGGAGCATATTTTCATGTGTCTGTTGGCCATCTGAATTTCTTCTTTGGAGAACTGTCTCTTTATATCCTCTGCCCATTTTTTAATCGGGTTATTTGCTTTTTGGGTGTAGAGGTGTTTAAGTTCTTATATATTTTGGATGTTAACCCCTTGTGGGATATGTCATTTACAAATATATTCTCCCATACTGTAGGATGCCTTTTTGTTCTGTTGATGGTGTCCTTTGCCATACAGAAACTTTTTAGTTTGATGTAGTCCCATGAGTTCATTTTTGCTTTTGTTTCCCTTGCTCTAGGAGATGCGTTCAGAAAGAAGTTGCTCATGCTTATATTCAGGAGATTTGTGACTATGTTGTCTTCTAAGAGTTTTATGGTTTCATGACTTACATTCAGGTCCTTGATCCATTTCAAGTTTACTTTTCTGCATGGTTTTAGACAATAATCCAGTTTCATTCTCTTGCATGTAGATGTCCAGTTTTGCCAACGCCAGCTGTTGAAGAGGCTGTCATTTCTCTATTGTATGTCAATGGCTCCTATATCATATATTAATTGACCATATATGGTTGGGTTTATATCAGGGCTCTCTAGTCTGTTCCCTTGGTCTATGGGTCTGTTCTTGTGCCAGTACCAAATTGTCTTGAGTACTTTGGCTTTGTAGTAAAGCTTGAAGATGGGGAGCATTATCCCTCCAGCTTTATTCTTCCTTCTCAGGATTGCTTTGGCTATTCGGGGTGTTTTGTGGTTCCACATGAATTTTAGAATCATTTTCTCCAGTTTGTTAAAAAATGCTGTTGGTATTTTGATAGGAATTGCATTGAATCTGTAAATTGCTTTAGGCAGGATGACCATTTTGACAATATTAATTCTTCCTATCCATGAGCACGGGATGTGTTTCCATTTATTGGTATCTTCTTAAATTTCTCTCATGAGTGTCTTGCAGTTTTCAGAGTATAGGTCTTTCACTTCCCTGGTTAGGTTTACACCTAGGCATTTTATTCTTTTTGATGCAACTTTGAATGGAATTGTTTTCCTTATTTCTCGCTCTGCTAGATCATTGTTAGCGTATAGGAATGGCATAGATTTCTGTGCATTAATTTTGTATCCCACAACTTTGTTGAATTCAGATATTAGATCTAGTAGTTTTGGAGTAAATTCTTTAGGGTTTTTTATGTACAATAACATATCATCTGCAAACAGGGACAGTTTAACTTCTTCCCTGTCAATCTGGAAGCCTTTTATTTCTTTTTGTTCTCTGAATGCCGTGGCTAGATCCTCCAGTACTATGTTGAATAGAAGTGGGGAGAGTGGGTATACTTGCCTTGTTCCTGATCTTAAAGGAAAACTTTTAGCTTCTCACTGTTAAGTATAATGTTGGCTGTGGGTTTTCCATATATAGCCTTTATTATGCTGAGGTACTTGCCCTCTATACCCATTTTGTTGAGAGTTTTTATCATGAATGGATGTTGAATTTGTCAAATGCTTTTTAAGCATCAATGGAGATGATCATGTGGTTTTTGTCTTTCTTTTTGTTCATGTGGTGGATGATGTTGATGGATTTTCAAATGTTGAACCATCCTTGTATCCCTGGAATAAATCCTACTTGTTCATGATGGACGATCCTTTTGAGGTACTTTTGAATTAGGTTTGCTAATATTTTCTTGAGTATTTTTGCATCTATGTTCATCAGGGATATTGGCCTGTAGTTTTCTTTTTTTTGCGGTGTCTTTACCTGGTTTTGGTATTAGAATGATGCTGGCCTCATAGAATGATTTTGGAAGTATTTTCTATTCTTCTACTCCTTGGAAAACTTTAAGGAGTATGGGTATTAGGTTTTCACTAAATGTTTGATAAAATTCAGCAGTGAAGCCATCTGGTACTGGAGTTTTGTTCTTAGGTAGGTTTTTGATTACCAGTTCAATTTCGTTGCTGGTAATTGGTCTGTTCAGATTTTCTGTTTCTTTCTGAGTCAGCCTTGGAAGTTTGTATTTTTCTAGAAAGTTTTCCATTTCTTCTAGGTTATCCAGTTTATTAGCATATAATTTTTCATAATATTCTCTAATAGTTCTTTTTATTTCTGTGCTGTCTGAAGTGATTTTTCCTTTCTTATTTCTGATTCTGTTTATGTGAGTAGACTCTCTTTTTTTCTTGATAAGTCTGGCTAGGGGTTTATCTATTTGGTTTATTTTCTCAAAGAACCAGCTCTTGCTTTCATTGGTCCTTTCTATTGTTTTTGTTTTATTCTTCTCGATTTTATTTATTTATGCTCTAATCTTTATTATAGCCCTCCTTCTACTGACTTTGGGTCTCATTTGTTCTTCTTTTTCTAGTTTTGTTAATTGTGAGTTTAGACTGCTCATATGGGAATGTTCTTTCCTGAGGTGGGCCTGTACTGCATATACTTTCCTCTTAGCACAGCCTTTGATGTGTCCCACAGATTTTGCAGTGTTGAATTTTTGTTGTCATTTGTCTCCATATATTGCTTGATCTGTTTTATTTTTGGTCATTGATCCATTGATTATTTAGGAGCATGTTATTAAGCCTCCATGTGTTTCTGGGATTTTTCATTTTCTTTGCGTAATTCATTTCTAGTTTCATTCCTTTGGGGTCTGAGAAGCTGGTTCATACAATTTCAATCTTTTTGAATTTACCAAGGCTCTTTTTGTGGCCTAGTATATGATCTATTCTTAAAGTGTTCTATGTGAACTTGAGAAGAATGTGTATCCTGCTGCTTTGGCATGTAGAGTTCTGTAGATATCTGTGAGGTCCATCTGCTCTAATGTGTTGTCCAGTGCCTCTGCCTCCTTATTTTCTGTCTGGTTGATCTGTCTTTCAGAGTGAGTGGTGTGTTGAAGTCTCCTAGAATGAATGCATTGCATTCTATTTTCCCCTTTAATTCTGTTAGTATTTGTTTCATATATGTAGGAGATCCTGTGTTGGGTACATAGAGACTTATAATGGTTATATCTTCTTGTTGGATTGACCCTTTTATCATTATATAATGTCCTTCTTTGTCTCTTGTGACTTTCTTTGTTTTGAAGTCTATTTTGTCTGATATAAGTACTGAAACTCCTGCTTTTTTCTCCCTATTAGTTGCATGAAATGTCTTTCTCTATCCCTTTACTTTTAGTCTGTGTAGGTCTTTGGGTTTAAAGTGAGTCTCTTGAAGGCAGCATATAGATGGGTCTTGTTTTTCATCCATTCAGTGACTCTATGTCTTTTGACTGGTGCATTCAGTTCATTTACATTTAAGGTGATTATGGATAGGTATGTACTTATTGGCACTGCAAGCTTCAGATTCGTTTTTACCAAAGGTTCAAGGTTAACTTCCCTACTATCTAAGAGTCTCACAACTCACTTAATATGCTATTACAAAAACAATCTAAAGGTTCTTTGTTTGTTTGTTTGTTTTCCCTCCTCCTTTTTCTTCCTTCTCCATTCTTTATTTATTAGGTATCATATTCTGTACTGTTTGTCTATCCTTTGATTGACTTTGGGGATAGTTAATTTAATTTTGCATTTTATTAGTAATTAGCATTTTTTTCCTTACTGTGGTTTTATTACCTCTGGTGACAGCTATTAAACTGTAGGAAAACTTCCATGTATAGCAGTCCCTCCACAATACACTGTAGAGATGGTTTGTGGGAGGTAAATTCTCTCAACTTTTGCTTATCTCGGAATTGTTTAATACATTCTTCAAATTTAAATGATAATCTTGCCAGATAAAGTAATCTTGGTTCAAGGCCCGTCTGCTTCATTGCATTAAATACATCATATCACTCCTTATTACCTGTAAAGTTTATGTTGAGAAGTCTGATGATAGCCTGATGGGTTTTCCTTTGTATTTGATCTTTTTTCTTTCTCTGGCTGCTTTTAATAGTCTGTCTTTATCCTTGATCTTTGCTATTTTAACTACTGTGTGTCTTGACGTTGTCTCCCTTGGGTCCCTTGTGTTCGGACATCTGTGCAACTCCATGGCCTGAGAGACTATCTCCTTCTCCAGATTGGGGAAGTTTTCAGCAATCACCTCCTCAAAGACACTTTCTATCCCTTTTTCTCTCTCTTATTCTTCCGATACCACTATAATGCGAATATTGTTCCACTTGGACTGGTCACACAGTTCTCTCAACATTCTTTCATTCTTAGAGATCTTTTTTCTCTCTGTGCCTCAGCTTCTTTGTATTCCTCTTCCCTAGTTTCTATTGTATTTATTGTCTCCTCAACCATATCCAATCTGCTTTTTATACCATCTATTGTGCCCTTCAATGATTGGATCTCTGACCGTTATTCATTCCTGAGTTCTTGAATATCTTTCCATACCTCCATGAGCATGTTAATGATTTTTATTTTGAACTCCCTTTCAGGGAGAGTCATGAGGTCCATATCATTTAAATCTTTCTCAGGAGTTGTATTCATAATTTTACTCTGGACCAGGTTCCTTTGGCGTTTCATATTTGTGTATGGCGACCTCTAGTGTCCAGAAGCTCTACTCTCTGGAGCTGCTCAGCCCCTTAAGCAATGTCTGGGATTGCAGGGGAGTAGTATTAGTACCTCAGGGGAGGAAAGAGCTGTTTCCTTGTTCCTGTCTGCTATGCCTGTCTCCACAGCCTGAACCAGTGGGCCAAGCACACAGGTATGAGCCTCTGTGATTTCGGTTTTTAGTTGCTGTAGACAGATCTTCCCTCTGTCTGGCCTAATGCCATGGTAGGGTTTCCTGATTTGCAAGCCCGGTGGGGCTGGCCAGGAGAAAGGTGCAGTAGTCTGCCTGTCACAGAAGGGGTTCTTGGAGCTCTGTAGGCAGCCAGGGAGCTGGAGCACCTGAAGATCGTGAAAGCTCCCAATCTGCTGTACAGAGTGCACATGGACAATTTTGTCTACCTGTCCTTTCTCCTGAGCAGTAAGCTCTGTGCAATCCTTGCCCATTTAGAAGCCCTCTTGCTAAGGGCTTCTTTGTTAAGAATTCTCTCAGACTGCCTGCCTTTATTTTGTCCCAGAGCAGCTGGATATGGATCCGTGCTTTCCACAAGCAGCTGTAATCTTAGTCTTTCCAGGAATTCTGCTTTCCAGCTCCCTAATTATGAGAGTGTCATGCAAGCACCATGAAATGTAGGTTGGTGCTCCCAGAGCAGATCTCCAGAGAGTCATGTATTCAGCAGTCTCAGATCTCCACTCCCTCCCTGCTCTGTTCCTCTTCCTCCTGCCCATGAGCTGGGGTGGGGGAAGGGCTTGGATCCCGCTGGACCAAAGCTTTAGTACGTTACCCTTTTCTGTGAGGGCTGCTCTTCTCTCCAGGTGTATGCAGTTTGTTGCAGTCCTCTTTCCTGTTGCTCTTTCAAGAGTAATTGTATTAGTTATATTTTCATTTTATATGAAGTTTTAAGAGGAAGCCTCTGTCTCACCTCTCACACTGCCATCTTTTAGGATGTTTATTTTTGGTAACAGAATGTATGAGAAATGGAAGTGAATTTTTTTTAAGGGAAAAATAAAATAACTTTGTCCTAAAGGTGAGAGGCTGGTTATTTAAAGTAGAAAAACGCAGTGCAAAATCTGAATGTAAAAAGGAAATTGTAGAAGACTTGTGGAAAAGGAATTTCATGTGTGGTCATGCTGTGTGAGACAAAAGTAAATGAAGTTTAATACCAAGTACATTACAATGCTAGAACTTTATTTTATTTTAGTTAAAATGACAAAGTTTTCTTGAACTATTGGTCTTCTATTAATATTCAGAGATTGTAAAATATTCAAATCTTTTGATATTTTTTACAAATTTCTCCATATCAAATTCTAAGTCATTTTTATCTCTAGTTAAGTCTGAGATTTTCCAGAGGGCCCATGGAACGTGTCAGAGCAATTTCTCTTCATAAAGAAGAGATATTTAACTAATTATGCTTTTTTATTTGATATGTTAAATTACCTGGGACACAGTGTAAAATAAATGATATTGAACGTCTTTAGATTATATCTGTGTAAGAATATAAGTATTCTATAAGTCATGGAACTCCTAGAAATATTTTATGTCCTTATTTGAGATAACTCATAATTGTAGGTATTGAAATATTGTATGTTACAGAAATAACCAAATTTCCTTGTAAACTGCATTAAGATGAACTCTCATCACGTATTTAACCATAACTTTTTTTAAGTCTTTTGTCATCTATATGCCAAGATGCTTTCATAAGTGTCTGGGAAAAAGAGCTTCATCTTGAAGGAGATTCATGGAAAGGACTTTTGATAAATAGAGGTGTTTCCGATGACTTTAAGGTCATTAAACTGAACTGGATGTAAGAACTCCTTCTTGCTTAAACTACGACTTATGGATATTCAGCAAATTACAATTTTGTAAGCAGAATTGAAACATTCATGTTTTCTCTCCCTACATGATCCCTTCAAATTTGAAAACTATGGGTATTTTCATATTTTTGGCAATATGTATATTTATTTGTATAATTTCAATAAGAATCTGTCCCTGTAACAGGACACAATTGGAAACATTGGTTGTATTACCAAGGCTTTGACTGGAATGTCATATTTGAGAGAGACAGAGACTGAGGTATAACATCTTTAAGGAACTAAGGTTGAGAGCCAATAAAGCCCTTGGAAGTATTCAGCCCAGCACCTTGCTTCCAGAGCTTCCAGCAGCCTCACCGCAGGAGTAAAGAAGGCTACTTCCAGGCAGGTTCAGGGACTTCAGGATATTTTGAGGATCTCAAAAAAGGAGGAAATTACCTAAACTGTATTGACACTGTAGGCAAACTCTGATGGCAAAGTCCTTGGCTTGGATTTCCTGGACCTGAGAGGCCTTTTAAAAGTTCAGTCTGAGGTTTCTGATGAAAAGGTTCTAACAAAACAGATTTAAAAGCATCTATGTGGTCAATCACTGTGATTCTTGCTACACTTAGGTAAATAATTGGGCCAACAAACCTGGGCCAAGCTTGTTGGGCTTAATATGCAAATAAATGTTTATTTTTGGTAAAAAGTGATGGTAGTTAAAAAGAAAAAAGAGTTTCAATAGTGCACCTCTATGGATATTACATTCTGATACTCTTCACTGCGAACTGGACTGGATCCTGAATTTGTCGGGTTTCCTCCAATATCTGGCCATGACTCTCCAACTATTGTTTCTAATTTTATCCCATCATTTTGTATTAGAATAATTAAAAGTAAAACTGCTCTTTTTCCATGAAGCCCTGAAAGCTAAAACTAGGTGATTTGATACAGACTTCAGATGATTCACCAAGACCTCCTGGGTTAGACAGTCTGTGTGACTGCTGCTTAGGGGCCACTCAAAACATTCAAACTGCTGACCAGGAAATCCTGTCCGGCTACCACTGTCTACACTTACCTGTTTGAAGATGCTTGCATCCTGACATCTAGAAACCTCGCTGGCAGTACTCAGGTACAGACACTGGATTGACGATTTGCTCCCACCATTAACCTTATTTTCTTTTGTTTGTGTTGAGATACCTCTTATTACTTACTTGATTACTTACACAAAACAGGTCTCACTTCGGGAGCCAACCTGCAAGACTGCTTCGATGTATTTTTCTTTTAAATCAAGAAACATCTCAGATGCGTAAGGTAGTTTTACAAAATATATGCCATTAGATATTTTGCTCTCTGCTCAGGGCAGTACCTGTGCTCTTACTGGTTCTGTGTACTTTCCTGATAATGAAGCCAATAAAAAATTATGTTTTAAATAATTTGTCCCAGGATATTCGTGAAATTGATCATTTAAGTATGGATAATGTTCCTGCAGATTGCTGGGGGGTCTCTGCCACAAACCTGGAGCCCTTTACTATTCATAAGAACTTGTGTCATTCTAGGGATAAGCATGTGCTGCTGTGGAATACATTACTATTGGGGAACAGCTACCCAGGACTCTGTGTTAAGGAATAAAAGACTATAAATCACCTTTGATGGCTCAGGGTCCATTGCAGAAGAGGGGCTGGAAAAATGTAAGACCCAGAGTAAGGGGTGGAATGTAGCATAAGTGATCATTTTAAACCTGAACAATGAAGCCATTTTGTTTAAAGTCGCTGTTTTAGAACAAGTTGCTGGGATTAGGTCCTGGATGGCAGTTCCAGGAGCTCCTCGCTGTTCCTATAATGCTAGGACAAGCTGAAAAGAATTCAGAATTACTTGATGTCTGAAGAGAAACATCAAGGTATGAAGGAGTTCAGTGATTGCCTACTTTTCCACACACAGTGATTTGCATTCCTGTGCACAGCACACTTGTCCTGTTCCCTGATAAAATCTATCCTGGCAGCAGCGTGTGGGGGAGTGACATTGGACGGGCACTGCCCACAATGTCATCCACCTCTCCATAAGCAACCCCTTAATAAAACTCATTGACTCACCAAGCTGGTCTTGTCCAAGTCATCCTTTGGCCCACCATGATCCCTCACAATTCAGGGGGAGGCATTACTTTTATGCCCCTCTTGGAAATTCATTTAACAAGAACATTGTTAGAGAACTGAAATAATAGGAGATTTGGGGAAGTATTTGTTCCTTCCTAACCTGTTTAAGCAGACTGCGAAGGACTAGCTGGCATGTTGTGGGACATGCCTTGCTTGTCTACTGAAGGATGGTCAAATACTTAGCAAGAGAGATGAAGCTGTCTGGGCACCCGTTCAGTGAAACATGAAGGATTCTCTACTTGAGAAACTTGGTAAGAAGTTGCAACAAGTTCTGGGGAGAATATTAATTTTCATTAGCAAGCAGAACTTTCTATTGATCCAAGAAAGAAAAATCTAAGCCCATGCCTAATCCAAACCACATGAATACATTACATAAAAGCATGTTCTCCATCTCAAGGGAAACCACCATTTATGATACAGACTTTTTGCCTCCTACCGTCTCTTGTTTCAAAACTATTCATCTGACACTCTGCATCCTGATTTACTAAGGATTCATGAAAAGAGCCATTATCAATCTGGATATAAGGCCTATGTGATCTTCTCAATAAACAAAACTAATTACTGTCTGGAGGGTGAAAAATTTGATCTCCTCTAACCACATGCTACTAGTAAATCTCTGTGGTCTCACTAACATGTTCCATGGTTTCTTGTGTTATAGCAAGCAGATAAACAGACATGAGCAAGGTGGGGTGGAGGGACAGGGCTGGTGTTACATTCATCCAGATGCTTGCTTATATTCTACAAATTCTGCGTAAGCTCTTCCTGTGGGATGTGGAGGGGGACTATACATAACAGGCTGGCCAAATTCAGCTAATTACACCATCGAGGAGAAATGGACCCAAATCTCATCGAAAATCTATTACCATAGTAAGAAATCACACTTCTCCATTATAACATAATACAAATCACACATACCCAGGACATGATGGTTCCAATGGGGATCAAATACAGTTGAGAATCCCTCCGTCTAATGTGGGGGGAGTGAGCCTGAGCACCAGGAAGATGTCACCTGCCCCCTTTGAACCAAATCTCACATAGTGAAAATTTATCTCCTTTCATATTAAAAAAGCCCCCTCTTATTCTCTGTGGGACCCACCACGGGCCTGCCCAGACCCAGCTCCCCAGATGTGTACTCTTCCCTTTCTCACCCCTAAAACTCCAAATGCATGCTAATGCAATGGATTTTCTGTGCCCATTATATTCTTTCTCACATAAACACCAAGAACCCGTCTCTTTTAAAACTTGGGAGGGTCTATAATAAGGTAGTTTCCATTTGTTTCATCGCTATGGAAAGACAGCTGAAGAGAAGAAAAAATAAATATCTCACATGTTAATATGCATATTCTTATCAACGGGACTGCTCTCCTTTCCCTTATGTAATTAAAAGGCAATGTTCTCATATTTTGTATGCACGATTTTGAAATACTGAGACTTGTTTTTACGACCATTTTGGCATGCATTTTGTAGTGTTAGAATCCACAATATTGTGAAGAAAGTTTAAAATAGTAATTCCAGCATTATAATATCTTGGTCATCCTCCAGCACATCACCAATCTCTTGCTCAGCCACACAGAAATGTCAGGGTTTCTACACAGAACACAACAGACCCAAGGACAAGAGTAATAGTGTGTCTGACTGACTATAAGATGCCATTGAAAAGACACACCCCTGTTCTGGGATTGAGGTGCCATAGCTCCACCAGGCGGCCACAGCAGCCAACAGAAATCACGGTTTCTTTGGAATGAGAGCCAACCTTATCATTTTTCTCACTGAGACCTCCATACCCAACAGCCATTTGGTTATATCCCCTTCTATACTTCCTTCCATATTCCTGGTACATGTTTCATATATGATTGATGTCAGTCTGGTTTTAAAGAAATCAACATAAAATTCCAAGTGATTTAGAGACACAGTAGTTAGCAAAACTTAACAAACTTATTCACCCCCTTTAGTGTGTCCTGAACTTTAAATGAATGCCTAATGTAAACCTGCCTAGGTGTCCACATTGCTGTTAAACTGTCAGGTACATCCCGTGAGAATTTACTCATTAAGTTGACAACTTATCAGGCCAGCATTTCTCAGGTGATCATAAATTTCAAGGAAGAGAGAAGATAGGACAGAATCAGATTTCAGGGTGGTTTGTGCAACACAGTTATAACACCAAGATCACAAAGAATATTACTTTCCAATAAGTTGTGAAATATTAAACAAATATTTGAGTACTTGGAATATAAAATGTATTTAACAAAATCCATGAGTTATTTTTTAATATAAAGAGGATCTGATTCTTTCATACCACATGCAAACTCTAAGACAGGTCATTAAATGAGAAAAAAATAAAAGAAATCTAAGAATTATAAGAGTAGAGTACCACTATTACTTTATTTCCTTCTGCAGGACAGTATGGATTTTCCCACTGTATAAAATCAAAGGACAGACAGTTGACCTGCCACTACTATGAATAACGCTGGAATCCTGTAGATGATGTAATTCAGGGCAATGCTTAATTTTGGAAAATGAAATTGTTTCTGAAGCATGGCAGGCAGTGTTGACAGCCTCGCTGATGTGGAACAAGTACATATGATGAAACTTTCATTTTATAAGATTTGAACATAACTTGAAAAATCAGTAACAGTCCAGCAAAAGAGTTGGCATATATCTTGAACAATATAAATACATTCACTAGTGATAAAGGAAGGACAGAATGCAAACAGGAGGAGGAGAGAAGATGATGAATGCCAAAGAGAGAAAAGGGAGTTATAAATGCAGAGAGAGAGGTCATCTGACTGGGGACCAAACCTGGCAGCAAACTGGGATTCCCAGGTTGGGGAAAACTATGGCAAAAATGATCCATGATTGTAGATAAAGCAAAGAATCACATAAGCAGTAGTATAGAGAGAAAACCTACTTATTTATAGAGACGGCAGGAAATGAGAATGGTGTACCATCGTCTCAGAAACATCAGCTCTCTTATCACTCTGAACACAAGTGCTGGTCTTCAAGGCAAAGCATAGTCACCTTTCAGGGACTTTAGTCTGCGTAGTTGGGGAATATTAGTGCCAACAATACATGACAGCTTATAAACTGTGTTTGTGTGTGTGTGTGTTAGATTATGCTTTCAGTTTTCAACATGTTGAAGGTAAAATGACAGCAATATACTGAACTGAATTAGATATCTAAATGAGAGATAAAGTAAGTCCTCTCTTTGGAGAGACAGGTAGATCTGAGAAAGTACAGGATCACAGAAAGAGGGGAAAAAGCAGATAAATACATAGTCATTGGAAACAAATATTGAAAGACAGGATGGAGTGAAATAATGTTATTGAGGCATAGACTCAGTGGTCAATTACATAAGGGAATACATAAAACAAAGCTCTATGGATAGATATTTAGATATAGATTTAAAAGTGAACATAAAAATATAGAATAATATAGGTATATGTATGACATGGATGTGAACATAAATCCAAATTAACTTAAAAGGCTCAGTTTACACTTATATGAGTGTAAGTTGTGTTTTATGCTACTCATGAAAATGTCTATTTTGGGGTGATATACCTTAAATTTAATTTCAGTGATTAGGCATATATATATATATATATATATATATATATATATACACACACACACACATATTATAAACATATCCATATATAGGCTTACAGATAGACTAAATTTATCTGTATGTTTGCATGACTATAAATTTCAACGTGCCTACATTCTGTGTCAATTGAAAGTTATTTTCTGTGAATTCTTCCTATAAATTTATTCTAAAATGAGTATTGACTCCTTATGTTTTATTACTACATTCACTGTAAACATGCTGTATGACATAAGACCCTGCTGAATGCCCCTTACACCTCTGTGTTCCTCAAACTGTAGATCATGGGGTTTAGCATTGAGGTGATAACCCCATAGAGCATGGCGATGAGTCTGTCCATGTCAGGGGAGCGTATACTTGAGGAGGGACGAATGTAGGTGAATATGGTTGTGCCATAAAGCAACCCAACCACCAGGAGGTGGGAGGGACATGTGGAGAAGGCTTTGCACTTCCCTTCCACTCACTGGATCTTTAGGATGGTGGATATGATGTATATGTAACAGATGAAGGTGGTTAGGAAGGCACCAATTCCCAAGATACTTGATACCACAAACATAAGCATTTCTTCTATGTCGGTGGAGGAGAAGGAGAGGGCCACCACGGGGTATGTCACAGTAGTACTGGTTAACCCGAATGGACTTGCAGAAAGGCAGAAGGTGGACACTGTGTGGAAGAGGGAATTGAGAAACCCTGTTGCCCAGGTCCCAGCTGTGAGCTGGGCACAGCGAGCCTTGGTCATGATGAGGGTGTAACGGAGGGGGAAGCAGATGACCACGTACTGGTCATAAGCCATGACAGTGAGAAGGAAGACCCCAGTCCCCACCAGGGCCACCAGGAAATAAAGCTGCAAAGCACAGCCCGGGAAGGAAATGCTGTGATTCCCAGTCAAGAGGTTGTCCAGCATCTTGGGGACAGTAACTGATGGGCAGAATATGTCTAAGAGGGATAGATTGACCAGAAAGTAATACATTTGTTTGTGCAGCTTTTTCTCAGTCCCGGTGGCAGAGAGAATGGCCCTGTTTCCCACCAAGGTGACCTGATAGGTGACAGCAAAGACCACAGTGAGAGGATAGCGCACCTCGGGGAGGTCATGAGGATAAAGTGAGTCACGGGGGTGAGATTGTAGCCATCCATCCCCTCTCTCCATGCGGTCTCTCTGGAGGGAAGGAAGCCAACAAGCACAGGTTAGAGTAAAAATCCAAGGGGATTATTGATTAGAAATTTGGAAAATAATTTATGTGTACCTGATGATGAATATGTTAGTCATATTTTAATTTGAGATTCCCACTATTAGAACTAGAGTTAAAAACACCTGCTGATTTCATTTCATTTCTTGGAATACTCATCCTCAGTTCCATACAACGAGGCAGTCCTCTGAGATCCTGAGGAGACATTAAAAAAAAATAGTTTTCTCAGTAAAGACTATGTGGACTCTTCACTAGTATTTGGGATTTCACAATTCCATGATAGCTGCCTGTGTGTTTTTCACATCCATTTGCGCATTTACCTTATATTACGTTTGTTATTTCATTTTATACAATTCTATGCACTCTCTCAATTCTTAAGTACCTCGAAGGCAAAAGCTATGTATTTTTTTGGAATATACCTCTTATGCAATATTATATTGGTTTCAGATATACAATGCAGTGACTAAATAATTACACACATTACTAGATGCTTGCCCGAGTAAGTGTAGATGACGCCATTACCTTACCATTACAGTATTATTGGTTACATTCTCTATTTGTTACTCCATTCTTCTGACTAATTAATTCACTTTATAATTTGAAGTTTGTATCCCTTTATCCCCTTTACTTTTTTCACCCACTCTCCTACCCCCTGATTTCACCCATATGTACAACCAAAAACCCCCACAAACAATATTAAATAATTATATCGTATATAAAATTAATAACTGCTAGCAACTAGCAGGCATATAATAAAAGAATAATTAACTTTTTCTGTTATTGCTGCATAGGATAATGAATGGTGTATCTCCTACTTAGACAAAGTATATATGTTGGTAAGAGTAAATATGGAAATGCCTCCATAACCTATAATTTTAATCATTTATGCATTTGACAGGTATTTTTCAGGCATTAGTATAATTGATAAACTTAAATAGTTTATAAAGTAGTTACAACAAAACGAAACAAAAATAGTTTCCTCAACAGAGAACACACCCCTGGTTACCAAGGGTGACAAATAAAATAAACAAATAGGATAAAGAGTTATAAACTTCAATTTATAAAATAATTTAGTCACAGGGATGGAAGTACAGCCCAGGCAATAGAGCTAATAATATTGTAATGAACTTATGGTGACATAATAACTACACTTATCATGGTGAGGCTTTGGTACCATAAACCACTGATCGATCATTTTGTTGTTCATCTGAAACCATATTTTTAATCATGTATATTTCAACAAAATGTTTTAAGGAATAAAGGAAGAACAAAATGGTTGATAGTATCTAAAGGTGAAGAAATTAGAAAAATAGATTCACATTATATTCAGTTCTCTAAAACAAACATTCCAACATCTGTCTAATTATTCAAGGAACTATGAGGTCACATAACTTATGGATGATTGAGGCTCTTGCTCATAGAAACTCCTTCAATTTTTAAATTTCATTTGTATGTATTTTAACAGACCTCATAATTAGAATGTTCAAGACTATTTATAAAAACCACCTAACCATTGCTGGTGGGAATGCAAATTAGTTCAACCATTGTGGAAAGCAGTATGGAGGTTCCTCAAAAAACTCAAAATAGAAATACCATTCGACCCAGGAATCCCACTCCTAGGAATTTACCCCAAGAATGCATCAGCCCAGTTTGAGAAAGACACATGCACCCCTATGTTTATTGCAGCACTATTTACAATAGCCAAGAAATGGAAGCAACCTAAGTGCCCATCAGTAGATGAATGGATTAAGAAGATGTGGTACATATACACAATGGAATATTACGCAGCCATAAGAAAAAAACAAATCCTACCATTTGCAACAATATGGATGGAGCTGGAGGGTATTATGCTCAGTGAAATAAGCCAGGCCGAAAAAGACAAGTACCAAATGATCTCACTCATATGTGGAGTATAAGAACAGAGAAAAAAAAAACTGAAGGAACAAAACAGCAGCAGTCTCACAGAACCCAAGAACGGACTAATAGTTACCAAAAGGAAAGGGACTGGGGAAGAAGGGCGGGAAGGGAGGGATAAGAGGGTAAAAGGGGCATTACGATTGGTAGACATAGGGTGGGGGGGCACGAGGGGTCTGTACAGCTCAGAGAAGACAAGTAGTGATTCTCATCTCACTACACTGATGGACAGTGACTGTAATAGGGTTGGTGGGGGGGGACCTGATGAAGGGGGTAGTTTAATCATCACAATATTGCTCATGTAATTGTAGGTTAATGATAATAAAATAAAATAAATTGTAAAAAAATAAAACCCCACCTAACTGAAGGTCTAAAAATTGGTACTTCTATAGATGGTTCTGTTACATTGAAAACCATATAATTTTTAATATCCGATGCTGGTGACAGATTAACAAGAAGATTAGATAAAATATAAATATCATTTTCCATGATTCCACCTCAACATTTATTTTGTCTACTGGAAATTGTTAATGATATATTTCCTCAGATAAAATGTATAGTATAAGTAATACAAATTATGTACAATGATTTATTTTTATAAATGGAATTAAACGATTTTCTACCAACTTTTTTAATGCAGTATGTCATTATATCCTTTTCTTTCCTTACTTTCCTCTTTCTGTCTGTCTGTCTGTCTTCTGGATGCTGCTGAACTCATTTTGGTTGAAAACTTTTTAAAAATTTTACTATTTCTGATATATTTCTTAAGACATTATAATAAACTACTGAAAATCTACCTGAGGCTTACTGCCCCTTAAATTTATTTAATTTAAATATACTTAATATACAATATTATATTGGTGTCAGTGTAAAAATAGTGTTCTGACAATTACATACTTTGCTAAATGCTCACCATGATAAATGTAGATACTATCTGTAGATAATATCATACAAATATACCACAGTATTATTGTGGAATATTCTTCATTTTCTTCATATTCTTCATTTTAAGTCAGTGATTGACTATATTCCCAGTTCTTCACTTTCATCCCTGTGGATAACTTTTTATAATTGGATGCCTGCACCTCTTTATCTGCTTCACCCACTTTGACCACCCTCCCATCCTTCTGATCTGTGCAGTATTATATAAGAATTTCTGATCTTACTTGTGGGATGATGTTACTCTTTCCTAAATCCACAGCATGTCTGTGTCATGCTTGGGAGGAAAAGAAAATGTATTTTCATGATGTGAAAGTCATGACATTTGGGAGAAAATGACTATACTAACCACAAATTGTTTAATATCATTATTCAATCAGCAGGTATTTAGTGAGTGGATTAAAATGATGGAAACAAATCATCCACCTTCTCAAATGTCAAAGTTCAACAGATCTATACAATTTCAGTTCTCCACATCTTTATACAGTATTTTTCTGAAAATATGTTAGTAAATTTATGATATTTTAAAACATACTTTCTGTTACAAGAAAAATTAGTATCTTGAAACATTAATTATTAACATACATGAAATGCTCACTTTCCATTGAACCCACACTTACTAATTTGACTCTTGGTTTTACAAGGATTTTTAGAAATAAGTCAAAACATTCTCATGAATACATAAGCTAGTTCTACATCAGGTTATATTATCAATATACATCATTTCAAACAATATATTTCCTGAAATTTTGTACTTGTTTATATTTTAAATCAAATATATCGTCTTGGTGCATAATATGCAGAGTTTGCTCATTTGGGAAGAAAACTTGTACTCATATTAAAAGTACTTTTCTTTTGAATAAAAAATGAAATATTACGGTTTTCATCTCATTAGAAGTTAGGGTGTTAATATTCTTCATAATGGGAGTTCTATAACCCCTCTTATTAACCCGAGAGAGTGATAGCACGTATATCAAAAAAATCATAGAGATTCTTGTGAAGAGCAATAGCTCACCTTTCTTTGTGAGATTAATTGCTGTAAATGGAAGCATATGAGTATATGAAGAATATGTGTTGAATCAGTAGCTTTTTCTTTCATTAGCAGTCCAACATAATGAGAATCAGGGCAAGGGATATGTGTCTAAGACTATGGTTCTCTCAGAAATAATACAGAAAACAAGATTTTGTATTATTTATATAACTTACCCTTTTGCATATGGTCAAGTGTAAATGGAATATATATGAAGCTTTTTTCTTTAACAAATAGTTACTTCAAGGATCTGCTATTTAGAGAAAAAGAATTAGTTAATCAAGCAAAAATAGTCACTGATAAGTCTTGGATCATAAGATAATAACAATTTTATAATTACTTTGTCAATAGAAAAGATAACTAAATTTTAAATTTCTTTAAAAATAATGTTTTTATTAAAGCTATATTTCTAGAGAAGTTCATATTCTTCATTTTGTCAGTGGATTGATTGCTAATAATCTAAAATCAATATGCATTTCTTTTTTATCTATTTATTATAAATTTAATATCTCTATCTGCTTTATAACATATTTCCTGTCTGTTAGGTCTCATGGACTAATTTTCTAGGAAACATACATTCAGATCTATGGGTCAGATTATTCATTTGACAGCAGACTTTTACATACAGAGATTTTTGGGTACATACCTGTGTGGAAATGCACAATACTTAGGGCTGGAATTAAACAATTTCAGGCATTAATTCACACACACAATCTATAAGATTTTAAATTCTTCCCTTTAACTGACACATTTAATAGTCAATTTTAACTATTTCTCAAATGTACACATTTTTATACCATGTTAACATCTTTATAAACTCCTACTTACTTAGCTTAGAAAGCCCAATCCAGAAATTAACATATACTTTATCACTTTTTAAGTTTTAGAGTACTCATTACCAATTAAAAAAAAACAAAAAAGGAAGTAATAGTTTAGCCAAGAAAAAGAAGCATCAAAAGTAAAACTGAAAAACTGTGACTATTGTAATTTATTCTATAGTTCATGTGATAGCCACTTTTCTCTTGTGGGTAAAAATAATTAAGGACCCTAGAGAGAATAATTTTGCCTTCTTCATACATATAAATGGATACCACATTAATAATAGGTACTCTTTAATAAAAATAGACCCTTATTTTATATTAAATCAAACTAATGTAAATTTTAAAAAGTAAAATTATAGAAGACTGAAAATTTTGCGTTAATTGTATAGGGAAAGATTAAACAAAGAATGTTCAAGAACTGAGTTTCAAGACAAAAGTGGAGTAAAATAATGTCACCATTTTTCTGTAATTGACTAAATAATTCTTTCAAAATATGAATACACCATACACTTGTAAAAATTTGCATTTTTCATGCTAGACAAGTCAATCTTAGCACTATGTAATAATTTATATTGTTTGTATTTGTATTGTTAGGAAGCTCTAAATGAAAGGATTTTTGCTACAAAACTTTAGGCTCCAAATGAGTGCAATTTCAAACTAATTTCCACCTATAAATGCTAAATTGTTCTCTAGTAGAATAATGGAATAATGAAAAACTAATTTAGATATATGATTTTTAAAAATTAGGTATCTGTAGATCAAACAATGTACATTTATTTAGTGATTTTGTGTGAAGGGTTTATAGATGTTAATTATACCATTCCAATTTTATTTGTAATTGTGTAAATGTTCAAGTTAAAATATTAGGTAAAAATTAAACACAAACATAAAAAGGACAATGAGAAAAATGGATTTTACGATGCAGCTGCCTCACTACATTCCTATTCAAACTCCCTGTTATGAAACTTAGTTTTACCCTACATTTTATTTAAAACATTCCATTTCCATTTATCTAAAAAAATCAGCTATGTGGGAATATATGTTAGTTATTTTTCACTTTTTAAATTTCTTTAGTGACCCATTCAATTTGTAATCCCTTTTTAGGTATTTGAATGGTTTCCATTGAACTTTATGAAATAGATTTTAACATCAATTTTTTAATGATACTTTTAGGCCTTTGGACAACAGAAGTGGATACCCTGTTATAATCAGGAAATGCCAATATTAATTCCTTCATTATCTCAAATCCACGTTCACTGTCCTCTGATATAATTTGCTTGAATATTGTATAATTTGAAAATCATAATACCAGTGAATCAAAGAATACCCCTCATAAATGTTGCTTAAACAGCATAGAGAATATAATCAGTAGTTTTGTAGCATCTTTATGTGTTGACAGATAGTAGCTACACTAGTTGAGTGAGGACTTCTTAATGTATATGTGGGTAAAATTGCAATATTTCCAGAATCTCTCACCTGGCTTTAGTGCATCTCCAGACAATAGGTGTTTCCAAGGTGTGGGAGTAGTCCATCTCCCTATCAACAGGTAATCACAGGGGTGAGGAAGGGCTTATTTGGACAAGAGAGGTGGGTGGGAGCCTCTCCTTCTGCAGCTGGGTTACAAGAAACAAGGGAAAGCAGAAGTGGACTGCTTGTAAAAAATAAATGTGTTTCTCCCACTTTATTTTTCCTTTGATTGATTTCGGTTTCAAAGGTATTTTGCACTGGGAGTTCCCCCAGAGTTACAGTATATAATTGCCAAATCATTATGTTGTATACTTGAAACTAACATAATATTTTATATCAGCCAAACTTCTATTCAAAATATATAAAAAAATCTTGCTTAACTGAAATTAAAGGTATTTTTTTCACACTAAAGAAATGGGTGAAATGCCGTCATAAAACATTACCATGCACCTGGGTTTCTCTTCAGCATTTTAATCACATGAATATCACTCTCAGGAATTAAGGCAAGCATGACATCTCCATCCGTCCCTGCACCCATCCACTGTAGCTCCAGACATTTGCCCGCACTGGACTGCAGACCCAGTCACTGCATCAGGGTCCAGGCCGCTGGGAAGGGGAAGTGCATGTGAGCTGCACTGAGCCCCCTAGAAAGATGTTTGATGAAAACAGTTCTAAAAACATCCAAATGAACTGTATTTCAAAGAGTTGGGTTATCTGGGCACCCTTAGATGGCAGGGATCCCTAAAAATATTGTTTGTATTTGAGACAGATCTTTGAAAAGCAACCAGCAGTGTCAAGGACTGTATATATTCCAAGTTCATATAGTTAAATATATTTATTACATATATCCTTAAATTGTGTATATTGATATCCTGGTGGAAGTATTAGTGCAACTATCAGGCTTACGTAACACATAATAATGTCCTTTGGTCTCACTTTTCATTTGGTATTTTCATAAATTATGAACTGTCACCAATACTTATTCTCTTTTTAACAATGAGTGTAAGGTTGGAGAGATAAAACTCCCTGTGCAAACATCATCAGCAATAATGTCTTTCAGATGAAGGATTACAATTCCCAGTGTCCTTTGTGATTATACGGATCAGTCTTAGAAAAAGTTTAAGTTCAAGCAATATAGCAAATTTGATATATTCCACGTCATAATTATAACCAAGGTACAAAACTGACCACTACATTCCTAGTTGTAATAAGATTGTACTTCTATATTGTATAATCAGCAGCTTTTATAACTCTATGATTTAAATGTTCAGAAGTAGTTTCTTAACTATGATTATACATTCATCTCTTTGTTGGTGTACCTGTTTCTCTAGATTTGTACCCCAAAGAATGGAACATAAAAGTCATAATTCTTATTTAAAATATAACAAAATATTAACAATTTTCATTGGTAAAAATCACTATTAAATATTCATAAAAGAGCATAGAAACATAGCTTATGAAAATTTCCTCACTTTTTTTAATATGTACTTTAAGTTACTTTTAAAAAAAATTAATATCTTTTTTTGGTATATGATTTCATGAATTATGTTGCTTGTTTAGATTCTTGTAACTACCACTACAATCAGAAACATAATGGTTCCTCCAAATCTCTCTGGTATTCCTTGGCAGCCACACCCTCACTCAGTCCCCAGGCCCTGACAACTACCTGTTTCCTCATCATAATAGCTTTGCCATGTAGAGAATTCATAAACATAGTACCAACAATATGTCACTTTTGAGACTGCTTGTTTCTCAGCATATTCTTCTGGTTTTCATCCAAGTTGGTTCATGTAGCTGTAGCACATTTTTAATACTAAGCAGTAATCTGTTTTATGGGTGTATCACAGGTTGGTAATCCAATACTCCCTGAAGGTCATTTGGATTGTGTCCTGATTTTGATGATTCTGAATAAAGTGTCTATAAATATTCAGATATAGATTTTAATTCAAACATAATTTTCAATTTTCTCAAAAACCTAGGGATGTGATTTCTGGGTCTTTAGTATATGTTTACCCACATTAGAAACTGGCCAACATTTTCAGATAAGTTGTAGGATTTTACATTCCTGCCAGCAATGGGTGAGAATTCCAGGAGATATACAGCCTCACAGTCACTTGGCATTAACCATGTATTTTATTTTAATCATGGTCTCATATGTTATCTGAAATGTGCATTTCAATAATGTATATTGATATTGAACATCTTTATGTGCTATTTACCGTTCAATTTTCATATTAGTAAAGTGACTGTCCATTTTTTGTGTAATTTATTTTATACTTCTTGAATACTGGGTACTTTTTTATATTTTCAATAAATGATCATTGTCAGTATGATTTGCAAATATTTTAACCCACTGCATCTTAAAATGTCATGGTCTTATTATCATTCTTTTCAGAAATCTATTTATTTACTTATATTGATTTTAATATTTTTAGATGTCTTTGAGGTTCACAAAAAAATTGAGAAGAAGGAGAGATTTGCCACAAACTAACCACAGACATGCGTGGCCTCCTACCTTCCAAAAGTCATCTTGGTTGATTTCAAGTTCGACACTGATGATCAAAGCTGTGTAACTATGTGTTTCAGGGTTTGCGTTCACGTGAATGTTTGCCATATCATATGGTAAGAGTATGTTAAGTATTTTTTAGAAGTGACCACAACTACTCCCCCAGTGTGCCATTGTACATGTCTCCAGGAATGCATGAGCCCCACATCCCCGCCAGGACAGGGCACTGTCGGCGCCCCACTGAGTGGTGTCTCCATGGGGTTTGGATCCGCATCTCCTGAGGACAGTTGCCGAGGAGAACATATTCACTGGCTCATTTGTCTCCTGATTCCATTGTAAAGTATGTGTGTCTCTTTCTTCACAGTAGGTCCTATATCTAATGAAACACTAATTTCTGAGATTTTATTCTGTGTAAGCACAGGAAATTGATACCAATACATGGCAACTGAGAAGGTGTG
This sequence comes from Phataginus tricuspis, assembly GCA_029783875.1. Lineage (NCBI taxonomy): Eukaryota > Metazoa > Chordata > Mammalia > Pholidota > Manidae > Phataginus > Phataginus tricuspis. The sequence goes on along the minus strand of JAQQAC010012408.1, from coordinate 711,520 downwards.
TCTACGTGTGTGTGTGTGTGTGTGTGTGTCTATGTGTTAGGTGATGATGCTCGCAGTTCTGCTCATGTTGAAGGTATGATGAGAGGAATACATTGAGCTGAGCTGAATTAGACATCTAAGTCAGTGGTAAAGTAAGTCCTTTCTTTGGAGAGACAGGTAGATCTGACAATGTACAGGGTCACAAGGAAAAGGGAGAAAAGTAGAGAAATATGCAGTAATGGGAAGCAACAGTTGAAAAACAGGATGAATAAAACGATAATGTTATGGAGACAGAGCATAGGCAGTCAGTTACATAAGGCAAAGAAGTAAAACGAAAACATATGGATAGACATTTAGATACAGACTCCAAAGTACATATAAAAATATAGATATGATAAAGGTATGCATATGGATGTGGATGTGAACATAAACCGAAATTAATTTAAAAGATAGGCTCAGTTTATCCTTTTATATTAGTGTGGGTACTGTTCTCTGCTACTCATGAAAATGTCTATTTCAAGATGATGAACTTTAAGTTCCTACTGAATGGGCATAAAAATATGAACGCATAAAAATGTCGGCTTACAGATAGACTGAAATCATCTGAATGTTTGCATGTCTATAAATTTCACAGTGCATCAGAATGTATTTTGTGTGTCAATTAAAACTATTTTCCAAGTATTCTCCTTATAAATATATTCTAAACTCATTCTGTTTTACTGCTACAATTCTTGTAAACATGCTCAGTGACATAGGAACCTGCTGAGTGTCCCTTTCACCTCTGTGTTCCTCAAGCTGTAGGTCACGGGGTTTAGCATTGGCATGATAACCCCATAGAGCATGGAGATGAGTCTGTCCCTGGTTGGGGAGTGTTGACTGGAGGAAAGGCGAAGGTAGGTAAATATTACTGTGCCATAAAACAAACCAACTACCAGGAGGTGGGAAGCATATGTGGAGAAGGCTTTGTGCTTCCCTTCCACAGAATGGATCTTTAAGATGGTGGATATGATGTATATGTACGAGATGAAGGTAGTTAGGAAGGCAACAATTCCCAAGATACCTCTTATCCATAAAACAAGCATTTTTGCCATGTATGTGGAGGAGCAGGAAAGGGCCACCACTGGGGTATGTAACAGTAGTACTGGTTAACCGAATTGGACTTGCAGAAAGGCAGAAGGTGGACACTGTGTGGAGGAGGGAATTGAGAAACCCTGCTTCCCGGCTGTCCACGTCCCAGCTGCCAGCAGGGCACATCGAGCCTTGGTCATGATGAGGGTGTAACGGAGGGGGAAGCAGATGGCCACGTACCGGTCATAAGCCATGACATCAAGAAGGAAGACCTCAGTCCCCGCCAGGGCCACCAGGAAATAAAGCTGCAAAGCACAGCCCACGAAGGAAATGCTGTGATTCCCAGTCAAGAGGTTGTCCAGCATCTTGGGGACAGTAACTGATGGGCAGAATATGTCTAAGAGGGACAGATTGACCAGAAAGTAATACATGGGGGTGTGCAGCTTCTTCTCCGTCCCAATGGAAAAGAGAATGACCCTGTTTCCCACCAAGATGACCGGGTAGATGACAGCAAAGACCATAAAGGGAGGATAGCGCACCTCGGAGAAGTCAGAGAGCCCAGTGAGGATAAAGTGAGTCACAGGGGTGAGATTGTAGCCATCCATCTCCTATCTGCACAGGGGTCTCTCTGGAGGGAAGGAAACCAACAAGCACAGGTTAGAGAAAAAAACAAAGGAACTATTTATTAGAAATTTTGAAAATCATTGTTTGTGGTTGGTTATTAATAAGCTAGCCATATATTAATTAGAGATCCATTATTAGAACTATTAAAAACATCTCATGATTTCATGTTGTTTCTTGGAATATTCAGCTCCTTACAACGAGGAAGCCCTCTGAGACCCTGAGGAGACGTTTAACTATTCACCTTCTCAGTGAAACCACTGTGGTCCTTCACCTACATTTGCAATTTCACAATTCAGTGACAGCTGCTGTTGATTTTTTCATACCTTCTTGGGCATTTGCCTTATCTTGATTTTTTTATTTCAATGTGTACAATTTTGTGCACTACTTCAATATTAAGTAACTGAAAAGCATAAGCTACATATTTTACAAGGTATGTAATTACTGAGGGATGTAGTTCGTATGCAATATTATATTGGTTTCAGATGTACAACAAACATAGTGAGTCAATAATTACACATATTCTTACAGGCGTGCCATGGTACATGTAGATACCCCTGTTACCATACTGCTACCAGAAGATCATTTGTTCTCTTTTGTACTTCCTTTCATGTGACTAATTCATTTTAAAATTTGAAGTTTGTACCTTTCTAACCCCATGACCTTTTTACTCACCTCACCCTTCCCCCCATTATTTCACTCATATGTACACACACACCAAAAAAAGAAGGTAAATAATTTAGTAACTGCTATCAACTAGGAGACATATAATAAATGAATAATTATTTTTTTGTGTATAAGGATGAATGGTGTGTCTCCTTCTTAGACAAATTGTACCTGATGATAAGAATAAATGCAGAAATGTTTTTTTATAACAGAATCATAATCATTTAACAATGAATTTGAATAGGTTATTTCCCTAATTAATATAGTTTGTAAAACTTAAATAGCACACAGAGTATAAACAAAACAAGAAAGCAAAGCAGAAACAGACTCATCAACACAGAACATACTGCTGGTTATCATGGAGGGGGGCAAATGAAATAGGTACACAGGACAAAGAGTTACAAACTGCAATTTATTAAGTAATCTGGTCACAGGGATGGATGTGCAGCATAGGCAATGCAGATAAAATATTGTGAAATATTTTTTGGTGACATATATTAACTGCAGTTATCATGGTGAGTGTTTGGTAATGTAGACAATTGGATCACTTAGTTCATCTAAAATCAACAAAATATATACAATTGATATTTCAATAAAATTTTTTAAGGAATAAAGGAAGAATAAAGTGGATGATAGTGTTTAAATGTGAATGAGACTATAAACAAATATATTCACATGATATTCAATTCCCATTCTCCTTAAAGCAAATATTTCATCATATATCTCTTTCACTACCCAAGGAAGCATAAGATCACAAAAATTATGGTTGATTGAATTTCTTGGCCAGAGTAACTCCGTTAAATTTTAGATTGCATTTGTGTGTATTTTAAAGTCCTCATAATCATAATGTTCAGAGTTATTTATAAAAACAACCTAAATGAAGGTCTAAAAATTAATACTTCTATGGATATTCCTGTCACATTGAAAAACATATAATTTGTTAAAATAACATGTATATGACAAAGAGGAATATGAATAGATAAAAAATATAAACATTCTTTTCATTGGTTCTACCTCCACATGTTTTTTGTCTGTTGGAAATTGTTAATGGTATATTTCTCAGACAAAATGAATAGTATAAATAAAACACATTATATATAATGACATTTTTACAAATGGAATGAAATTATTTTCTACCAGTTTCTTTAATGAAATATTTCATTCTAACCATCCTTTATTTACTTCCTTTATTACTTCTGTTCATCTCTCTGTCCTTTGAAAGCAGCAGAACTCATTACAGTTGGCAAACTTTTTTGAAATTGTACTATTTCTGATATATTTCACAAAACAAACGAATTATTGAATATCTACCTGAGTGTTTCTGACACTAAACTGTAATTGAAATTTAATTAATGTACAATGTTATATTTGTCTCAGTATACAGCATAGTGTTTTGACAGTTACATGCTTTACTAAATACAAAGGTAAATGTAGACACTATCTGTAGATAATATCATACAAATTTCCACAATATTATTGAAAATATTCTCTGTGCTGTGCTTTATCCCTGTGGCTATTTTATTTTAAAATTGTAAGCCTGCCCCTCTTTATACCCTTCACCCACTTTGACCCCCCTCACATCCCTCTGCCCCATGCAGTATTTAAAGAAGGAATTTTGATGTCACTTCTGGGATGGTCATACCCATTCCTCAGTTCACACAGGTGTGCATGATGCTTGAAAGGCAAAGAAATTTATTGTCATGATGTGAAAGTCATTAAATTTTGGAAAGAAAATAACTATACTAACCAAAAAGTGCTGGCATATCATTATTTAATCAGCAGGTGTTTACTGAGTGAATTAAAATGACTGAAACAAAAAAATCCATCTAGTCAGTTCACATGTTAGCTTACAAATTCTCAAAAGTCAAAGTTCTACAAATCTGTACAATTTTAGTTCCCTACACTTTTATATGTTCATATGTGTTTATATGTTCATTTCATTTTCTGAAAATATTTTAGTAAATTTGTGAAATTTTAAGAGGTACTTTCTACTACAAGAAAAATAATATCATGAGATGTTAAAAATTAAGTTCTACATGAAATGCTCATTTTCCTTTGAACCCACAATTACAAATTTGACTCCTATCTTTACAAGAATTATTAGAAATAAGTCAGAACATTCTCATAAACACTTAGATAGATTTACATAATCAATATGCATCCTTTTAAAGAATATATTTCCCTAAATTTTGTACTTTGTTTTTTCAATTTAAACCAAACTCATGGTCTTGACATAAAGTGTGCACAGTTTATTAATTTGGGAAGACAACTTGTATTCATATTAACAATACCTTTCTTTCAAATCAAACATGAAATATTAGGTATTTGCCATCTTATTAGAAAGATGAGTGATGATATTCTTGATAATATATTGAATAAAGTCTATAAACCCTGTATTAACCCAGGTGATAGCACATATAATAGAGAATAAGAGAAATTCTTATGAATAGCAATCACTTCTTTTTGAGATTAACTGGTGTAACTGTAAGCATCTGTGTATATGAAAAATACATGTTAAAATCAGTTGCATTTCCTTATTTTTCATAAACTGTCTAAAATAATGAGAAGCAGAGCATAGAATAAATTGCTGACTATGCTTCTCTTGGAATTATCCAGAAAAAAACCTTTTGCACAGTTTATATAACTTATCTCTATAACCCAAAATAGAACATATATGAAGATTTTCCTTTTCTTTTTTTTTACAAAAAGTCAATTTTACATTATATTTCAGAAAACATGGGTTATAACTGTAATTATGCACAATCATTTTTTTAATATAATTTATTTTGGTATCATTAATCTACAATTACATGTGCAATATTATGGTTATTAAACTACCTCCTTCATCAGGTCTCCCCGACCAACCCCATTACAGTCACTGTTCATCAGTGTAGTGAGACGCTATAGAATCATACTTGTCTTCTCTGAGTTGTACAGCTCTCCCCGTGACCCCCAACATTATGCCTGGTAATCGTAATGCCCCTTTGCCCCCCTTATCCCTCCCTTCCCACCCATGGTTCCCAGTCCCTTTCCATTTGGTAACTATTAGTCCGTTCTTGGGTTCTGTGAGTCTGATGCTGTTCTGTACCTTCACTTATTTTCTTTGTTCTTATACTCCACATATGAGTGAAATCATTTGGTACTTGTCTTTTTCGGCTTGGCTTATTTCACTGAGCATAATACCCTCTAGCTCCATCCATGTTGTCGCAAATGATAGGATTTGTTTTCTTCTTTTATTTATAATTTATTTTGGTATCATTAATCTACAATTACATGTGCAATATTATGATTATTAAACAACCCACTTCATCAGGTCCCCTCCGCCAACCCCATTAGTCACTGTCCATTAGTATAGTGAGATGCTATAGAATCACTACTTGTCTTCTCTGAGTTGTACAGCTCTCCCCATGCCCCCCCCAACATTACGTCTGCTAATCGTAATGCCCCTTTTTCCCTCTTATCCCTCCCTTCCCACCCATCCTCCCCAGTCCCTTTCCCTTTGGGAACTATTAGTCTGTTCTTGGGTTCTGTGAGTCTGCTGCTGTTTTGTTCCTTCAGTTTTTTCTTTGTTCTTATACTCCACATATGAATGAAATCATTTGATACTTGTCTTTTTTGGCTTGGCTTATTTCACTGAGCATAATACCATCTAGCTCCATCCATGTTGTTGCAAATGGTAGGATTTGTTTTCTTCTTATGGCTGAATAATATTCCATTGTGTATATGTACCACATCTTCTTTATCCATTCATCTACTGATGGACACTTAGGTTGCTTCCATTTCTTCGCTATTGTAAATAGTGCTGCGATAAACATAGGGGTGCATATGTCTTTTTCAACCTGGGCTGTTGCAGTATTAGGGTAAATTCCTAGGAGTGGAATTACTGGGTCAAATGGTATTTCTATTTTGAGCTTTTTGAGGAACTTCCATACTTTTTTCCACAATGGTTGAACTAATTTGCATTCTCACCAGCAGTGTAAGAGGGTTCCCTTTTCTCCACATCCTTGCCAACATTTGTTGTTGTTTGTGTTTTGGATGTTGGCCATCCTCACTGGTGTGAGATGATATCTCATTGTGGTTTTAATCTGCATTTCTCTGACGATTAGCGATGTGCAGCATCTTTTCATGTGCCTGTTGGCCATGTGAATTTATTCTTTAGCGAAGTGTCTATTCATGTCCTCTGCCCATTTCTTAATTGGATTATTTGCTTTTTGTTTGTTAAGGTGCGTGAGTTCTTCATATATTTTGGATGTCATACACTTATCGGACACGTCATTTATAAATATATTCTCCCATACTGTAGGATGTCTTTTTGTTCTACTGATGCTGTCCTTTGCTGTACATAAGCTTTTAACCTTCATATAGTCCCATTTGTTCATTTTTGCTTTTGTTTCCCTTGCCCGGTAGATATGTTCATGAAGAAGTGGCTCATGTTTATGTCCAAGAGATATTTGCCTATGTTTTTTTCTAAGAGTTTTATGGTTTCATGACTTACATTCAGGTCTTTGATCCACCTTGAGTTTACCTTTGTGTATTGGGCAAAACAGTAGTCCAGTTTCATTCTCTTACATGTAGCTGTCCAATTTTTCCAACACCAGCTACAGAAGAGGCTGTTATCTCCCCATTGTATATCCAAGGCTCCTTTATCAAATATTAATTGACTGTATATGTTTGGGTTAATGTTCGGATTTTCTATTCTGTTCCACTGGTCTGTGGGTCTCTTTTTGTGTCAATACCAAATTGTCTTGATTACTGTGGCTTTGTAGTAGAGCTTGACGTCAGGTAACGTAATTCCCCGTGTTTTATTCCTCCTTCTCAGGATTGCTTTGGCTATTCGGGGTCTTTTGTGGTTCCATATTAACTTTAGAATTATTTGTTACAGTTCATTGAAGAAAGCTGTTGGTATTTTGATAGGGATTGCGTTGAATCTGTAGATTGCTTTAGGTAGTATAGCCATTTTGAGAATATTTATTCTTCCTAGCCAAGAGCATGGGATGAATTTCCATTTGTTAGTGTCCTCTTTAATTTCTCTTAGGAGTGTCTTGTAGTTTTCAGAGTACAGGTCTTTCACTTCCTTCATTAAGTTTATTCCTAGGTATTTTATTCTTTTTTATTCAATTGTGAATGGAATTGTTTTTCTGATTTCTCTTTCTGTTAGTTCATCGTTAGTGTATAGGAAAGCACCAGATTTCTGTGTGTTAATTTAGTATCCTGCAACATTGCTGAATTCAGATATTAGTTCTAGTCGTTTTGGAGTGGAGTCTTTAGGGTTTTTTGTGCACAGTATCATGTCATCTGCAAATAGTGACAATTTGACTTCTTTACCAATCTGGATGCCTTGTATGTCTTTGTTTGTGTGATTGCCATGGCTAGGACCTCCAGTACTATGTTGAATAACAGTGGAGAGAGTGGGCATCCCTGTCTTGTTCTTGTTCTTAAATGAAAAGCTTTCAGCTTCTCACAGTTAATTATGATGTTATCTGTGGGTTTATCATATATGGCCTTTATGATGTTGAGGTACTTGCCCTGTATACCCATTTTGTTGAGAGTTTTATTCATGAATGGATGCTGAAATTGTCAAATGCTTTTTCAGCATCTGTGGAGATGATCATGTGGTTTTTGCTCTTTTTGTTGATGTGGGGGATGATGTTGTGGATTTTCAAATGTTGTACCATCCTTGCATCCCTGGGATGAATCCCACTTGATCATTGTGTATGATCCTATTGATGTTTTTTGAATTCGGTTGGATAATATTTTGTTGAGTATTTTTGCATCTACGTTCATCAGGGATATTGGTCTGCAATTATGTTTTTTGGTGAGGTCTTTGCCCATTTTTGGTATTGGAGTTATGCTGGCTTCATAGAATGAGTTTGAAAGTATTCCCTCCTCTTCTACTTTTTGGAAAACTTTAGGAGAATGGGTTTTATTTCTTCTCTATATATCTGGTAGAATTCAGAGGTGAATCCATTTGATCTGGCGATTTGTTCTTGGGTAGTTTTTGATTACCAGTTAAATTTTGTTGCTAGTGATTGGTCTGTTTAGTTTTTCTGTTTCTTGCTTGGTTAGTCTTGGAAGGTTGTATTTTTCTAAGAAGTTGTCCATTTATTCTATGTTTTCCAGCTCGTTAGCATATAGATTCTCATAATATTCTCTTATAATTCCTTGTATTTCTGTGGGGTCTGTCATTATTTTTCCTTTCTCATTTCCAATTCTGTTTATGTGTGTAGATCCTCTTTCTCTTAATGAGTCTGGCTAGGGGTTTATCTATTTTGTTTATTTTTTTAAAGTACCACCTCTTGGTTTCATTGATTTTTTCTATTGTTTTATTCTTCTCAATTTTATTTATTTCTTCTCTGATCTTTATTATGTCCCTCCTTCTGGTGACTTTGGGCCTCATTTGTTCTTCTTTTTCCAATTTCAGTAATTTTGTCTTTAGACTATTTGGGAGTGTTCTTCCTTCTTTAAATAGGCCTGGATTGCAATATACTTTCCTCCTAGAACTGCCTTTGCTGTGTCCCACAGAAGTTGGGGCTCTGTGTTGTTGATGTCATTAGTCTCCATGTATTCTTTGATTTCTGTTTTGATTTGGTCATTAACCCATTGATTCATTAGGAGAATGTTGTTAAGTCTCCATGTATTTGTGAGCCTTTTTGATTTCTTTCTAAAATTTATTTCTAGTTATATACCTTTGTGTTATAAGAAGTTGGTTGGTAGGATTTCAATATTTTTGAATTTACTGAGTTTCTTTTTGTGGCCTAGTATGTGGTCTATTCTGGAAAATGTTCCATGTGCACTTGAGAATAATGTGTATCCTGTTGCTCTGGGGTGCAGAGTTCTGTAGATATCTGTTAGGTCTATCTGTTCTAGTGTGTTGTTCAGTGCCTCTGTGTCTTTACTTATTCTCTGTCTGGTTGATCTGTCCTTTGGAGTGAGTGGGGTATTGAAGTCTCCTAAAATGAATGCATTGCTGTGTATTTCCTCCTTCAATTCTGTTAGTATTTGTTTCACATATATTGGCGCTCCTGTGTTGGGTCCATATATATTTATAATGTTTATACCTTCTTGTTGCACTGACCCTTTTATCATTATGTAATGTTCTTCTTTATCTCTTGCTACTTTCTTCGCATTGAAGTCAATTTTGTCTCATAAAAGTATTGCAACACCTGATTTTTTTCTTTGTTGTTTGCATGAAATGTCTTTTTCCATCCCTTCCCTTTTAGTCTGTGTATATCTTTGTGTTTGAGGTGAGTCTCTTGTAAGCAGTATATAGATGGGTCTTGATTTTTTATCCATTCTATTACTCTGTGTCTTTTGATTGGTGCATTCGGTCCATTTACATTTAGGGTGATTATTGATAAATATGTACTTATTTCCATTGCTGGTTTGAGATTCGTGGTTACCAAAGGTTCAAGGGTTGCTTCTTTACTATGTAACAATCTAACTTAACTTTCTTGTTAGGTTATTGTAAACACCGTCTGATGGTTCTTTATTTCTCTCCCTTCTTATTTTTCCTCCTCCATTCTTTATATACTAGGTGTTTTATTCTTGGCCTTTAGTTAGTATTTGGATGGTCTGCTTTATTTGTTATGATTTTATTTTCTCTGGTGACATCTTTTTAGCCTTTGGGGTGCTTCCCTGTAGAGCAGTCCATTTAGGATATCCTGTAGTGGTGGTTTATGATAGGCAAACTCTCTTAACTTTTGCTTCTCTGGAAATTGTTTAATCCGTCTGTCATATTTAAATGATAATCGTGCTGGATACAATATTCTTGGTTCAGGGCCCTTCTGTTTCATTACGTTAAATATATCATGCCATTCTCTTCTGGCTGTAAGGTTTCTGTTGAGAAGTTTGATGATAGTCTGATGGGTTTTCCTTTGTAGGTGATCTTTTTTCTCTATCAAACTGCCTGTAATCCTCTGTCCTTATCTTTGATCTTTGCCATTTTAATTATTATGTGTCTTAGTGTTGTCTTCCTTGGGACCCTTGTGTTGGGAGATCTGTGGGCTTCCGTGGACAGCGAGACTATTTTCTTCCCCAGTGTGGGGAAGTTTTCATCAATTATTTCTTCAAAGACACTTTCTATCCCTTTTTCTCTTTCTTCTTCCTCTGGTACTCCTATAATGCGAATATTGTTCCATTTGGATTGGTCACACAGTTCCCTTAATATTCTTTCATTCCTAGAGATTCTATTATCTCTCTCTGCCTCAGCTTCTCTGTATTCTTGTTCTCTGATTTCTATTCCATTAACAGTCTCTTGCCTCTCTTCCTGTCTGCTGCTAACCCTGTCAATCACTTATCTCATTTCTGCATTGTCTTTCCTCACTTTCAGCTCTTGCATATTTCTCTGTAGATCCATCAGTATGGTTAAGACTTTTATTCTGAATTTTTTTTTCAGGAAGACTGTGCATTTCCATCCCTTCAGACTCCCTGTCTGGTGTCTGGGTGTGGGAAAGCTTTGTTTGTACCATATTTCCCTGTCTTTTCATGGCGATAGAAGTGTTCGCTCTTAGGTGCCACATATATCAGTTGGGCTCTTTGAGACTTAAAAAAAAAGAAAAGAGAAAAAAAGAAAGAAAGAAAAGAATGAAAATAAACGAAAAGAGAAAAAAAACAACAAAAACAAACAAACAAAAACACCTGCCGGGAATAGATTCTGTGAGAATGCTGTAGGTGGTGCTATTGGTCCACAATTCCGCATCCGTGGCTGTGCCACTCCGAAGAGCCCTTTGTAGCTCTGGGTGGGGTGGGAATGAATGGGAAGCTGCTGGTCTCTGTGGGAAGTCTCAGTGTGGCTACATTTCCTGGTCGCCAGCCAAAATGTCCAAAATTCCCCAGGACTCCCAGCCTCCTGGGCTGAATGTGCTGGGATTATCCTGCTCCTCCATTGGGCCCCTGTGTCTTTAAGACCGCTAAAAATGCGTATGCTTTTCTTTTGTCCTGGGGAGCCGGCTGCGAGGATCTGGTGCATTCTCCGGCTCAGATTCTGCACCCTCTGTCTCTCCAATCTCCAATACACCACGCGATGTGTGTCAGTTCTCCAGGTGCAGATCACCAGGGATGTTTATTTGGTGACCCTGTACTTCCACTCCCTCCTGGCTCTTAATCCTCCCCTCCTGCCAGTGTGATGGGGTGGCGGAGTGCTCGGGTCCTGCCAGGACACAGCTCTGTATCTTACTCACCTTTCAGGGTGCCAATTCCTCTCAGGTGTAGATGCAGGCTGGGTGCGGTCCTGTATCTTCTGGTCTCTCTTTTAGGAATAGTTGTATTTGTTGTATTTTCATAAATATATATGGTTTTTGGGAGGAGATTTCTGCCACCCTGCTCATGCCGCCATCCTCTCAGAACTTAAAAATCAAACATAATGAAACCTTAAGAATTTGCATCTCATTAGACAAATGAATGAGGATTCAAGATGGTGGCATGAGAGGTGAGACAGAGAAATCCTCCCAAAACCACAGACAGTGAGAAAATATAGTTAATACAACTAACCCTAAAACAACAACAGGGAAGAAGGCTTCACCAGACTGCATACAGACCTCACAAACAGAGAAGACCTCACAAAACAGCGTAATGTATGAAAGCCTTGAATCGGCTGGATGCAAGCCCTTCCTCCACCCCAGCTTACTGACAGGAGGAAGAGAAATGGAGTGGGGAGGGTGTGGAATCCTGGGACTACTGAACACTGAGCCCTGGAGATCTGCTTTGAAAGCAGAAATCTACGCTGTGTGGTGCTCTGAGGATGGGGTGTTGGGATAGTCAGAGTGCTTGAGAAACAGATTCTGGACATTTGTGGAAGATGGGATCCACACCTGGCCACTCTGGGACTAAGGAATGGTGGGTGATCTGACAGGCTCCCTAGCAGCAGGAGGGCTGCTGAACAGGTGGGGTTTGCATGGAGCATGCTGTGTGGGAGAAGGGATAGGTTGTCTGGTCATGTTCTGCCCTGCAGATTGGAAACTTTGGGGAGTTTCAGGCACTCCATACCCCTGGCAGGCTACCCAGCTTCAAGGCCCCCCACTGTGACATGCAGCCTGGTGAGACTTCCTACTGGCCTGCAGGCACCTGCTTGCAAATCATAAGTCACTGTGCTGGTGTCAGGCAAGTCAGAGGAAGGCCCCACCTACAACAGCTAGAGATGCAGAGCAAAGAGGCTTAGACCTGTGTGCTCAGCCCACTGGCTATCATACAGGTGACAGGCACTACAGGCGGGATTCAGGAAACAGCTCTTTCCTCCCCCCAAGCACCAGTTCTGCTCCACTATGACCCCCTTTCTCACTCTAGGGACTGAGAAGCTCCAGAGACTGGACATTCTGGACAACAGAGGGCACCACACAGAAATGTGAAATGTCTAAAGAACATGGTTCAGACCAAAATATCGCTAACCCCAGAAAAAAAGCCAAATGAAACTGAACTCACCAATCTTCCTGAAAGAGAGTTCAAAATAAAAATCATAAACATACTCATGGAGGTACAGAAAAATATTCAATAACTCAGGAATGAATTTAAGACGGAGATGGTAACATTAAAAAATCCCATATCTGAAATGAAACATACAATGGAGGGATTTATTTTTTTTTTATTTTATTTTTTTTTAATAATTTATTTTATTTTAGTATCATTAACCTACAATTACATGGGCAATACCGTGATGATTGAACTCCCCCCATCACCAGGTCCCCCCCACCAACCCCACCACAGTCACTGTCCATCAGCGTAGTGAGATGAGAATCGCTACTTGTCTTCTCTGAGCTGTACAGTACCCCCCGTGCCCCCCACCCTATGTCTGCCAATCGTAATGCCCCTTTTACCCTCTTATCCCTCCCTTCCCATCCATCTCCCCAGTCCCTTTCCCTTTGGTAACTGTTAGTCCACAATGGAGGGATTTAAAAGCAGATTAGAATTAGTATAAGAGATGGTAAATGGAATAGAAACTAGAAAAGAGGAATACAAAGAAGCTGAGGCACAGAGAGAAAGAATCTCTAAGAATGAAAGAATATTGAGAAAACTGTGTGACAAATCCAAACGGAAAAATATTTGCATAATAGGGGTACCAGAAGAAGAAGAGAGTGAAAAGATATAGAAAGTGTCATTGAGGATGTAATTGCTGAAAACTTCCCCAGTATATGGGGAAGGAGATAGTCTCTCAAGCCATGGAGATGCACAGATCTCCCAACACAGGGGACCCAAGGAAGGAAACATCAAGACATATAATAATTAAAATAGAAAAGATCAAGGAAAAAGACAGACTTTCAAAAGCAGCTAGAGAGAGAAAAAATATTACATACAAAGGAAAACCCATCAGGCTTTCATCAGATTTCTCAACAGAAACCTTACAGGCCAGAAGGGAGTGGCATAATATATTTAATGGAATGAAGCCTTGAGCCAGGAATAACTTTACCCAGCCAGGTTATCATTTAAATTTGAAGAAGGGATTAAGCAATTTACAGATAAGCAAAACTGAGAAAATTTACCTCCCACAAACAACCTCTACAGTGCATTTTGTGGGGACTCCTATAGATGGAAGTATTTTTAAGGCTAAATAGAGGTCACCCAAGGAATAGACAAAGAGTAAAGAATATGATACCTAATATATAAAGAAAGGAGGAGGAAGAAAAAGGAGAAAAGAAGAACCTTAAGACTATGTTTGTAATAGCATATTAAGTGAGTTAAGTTAGAGTATTAGATAGTAAGGAAGCTGACCTTGAATTTTTGGTAACCACGAATCTAAAGCCTGCAATGTCAATAAGTACATATCTACAGATAATCACCCTAAATGTAAATGGTATGAACGTAAAAATCAAAAGACATGGAGTCACTGAATGTATAAAAAAACAAGACCCTTCTATATGCTGCCTACAAGAGACTCACTTCAAACCCAAAGACATACACAGACTGAAAGTAAAGGGATGGAAAAAGATACTTCATGCAACTAATAGGAAGAAAAAAACAGGAGTTGCAGTACTTGTATCAGAAAATTATACTTCAAAACAAAGAAAGTCACAAGAGACAAAGAAGGACATTACATAATGATAAAGGGTTCTATCCAACAAGAGGATATAACTATTATAAATATCTATGCACCCAATAAAGATCACCTACATATGTGTGACAAATACTAACAGAATTAAAGGGGGAAATAGAATGCAATGCATTCATTCTACGAGACTTCAACACACCACTCACTCCAAAGGACAGATCAACCAGACAGAAAATAAATAAAGAGACGGAGGCACTGAACAAAATATTAGAACAGATGGACCTAACGGACATCTACAGAACACTCCATCCAAAAGCAACAGGATACACATTCTTCTCAAGTGTACATGGAACATTTTCAAGAATAGATCATATACTAGGACAAAAAAAGAACCTCAGTTAATTCAGAAAGACTGAAATTGTACCAACCAGCTTCTCAGACCACAAATGTATGAAATTAGAAATAAATTACTCAAAGAAAATGAAAAACCACACAAACACATGGAGGTTAATTAATATTCTCTTAAATAATGAATGGATCAATAACCAAATAAAAACAGAGATCAAGCAATATATGGAGACAAATAAAAACAATAATTTAACACCACAAAATATGTGGGATGCAGCAAAGGCCATGCTAAGAGGGAAATATACTGCAGTACAGGCCTACCTCAGGAAAGAAAAACAATCCCAAAAGGAGAGTCTAAACTTACAATTAACAAAACTAGAAAAGTAAGAACAAAGGAGGCCCAAAGTCAGTAGAAGGAGGGACATAATAAGGATTAGAACATAAATAAATAAAATTTAGAAGAATAAATCAACAGAAAGAATCAATGAAAGCAGGAGTTGGTTCTTTGAGAAAATAAAAAAAATAGATAAATGCCTAGCTGGATGTAACAAGAAAAAAAGAATGTCTATACATATAAACAGAATCAGAAATGAGAAAGAAAAAATCACTACGGACACCACAGAAATACAAAGAATTGTAAGAGAATAGTATGAAAAATGATATACCAACAAACTGGATAACCTAGAACAAATGGACAACTTTCTAGAAAAATACAACCTTCCTAGGCTGACCCAGGAAGAAACAGAAGATCTGAATAGACCAATTACCAGCAAAAATATTGAATTGGTAATCAAAAAACTACCTAAGAAGAAAGCTCCTGTACCAGATGGTTTCACTGCTGAATTTTATCAAACATTTAGTGAAGACCTAATACCCATCCTCCTTAAAGTTTTCCAAGAAGTAGAAGAGGAGGGAATACTCCAAAATTCACTCTATGAGGCCAACATCACTCTAATACCAAAACCAGGCAAAGACAACCCAAAAAAGGAATATTACAGATCAATATCCCTGATGAACATAGATGCAAAAAAACTCAACAAAATATTAGTAAACCAAATTAAAAAATACATGAAAAAGACCATCCATCCTTATCAAGTGGGATTCATCCTAGGGATGCAAGGATGTACAACATTCGAAAATCCATCAACATCATCCACCATATCAGCAAAAAGAAGGACAAAAACCACTTGATAATCTCCATAGATGCTGAAAAAGCATTCGACAAAATTCAACATCCATTCATGATAAAAACTCTCAACAAAATGGGTAAAGAGGGCAAGTATCTCAACATAATAAAGGCCATATATGACAAACCCACAACCAACATTATACTTAACAGAGAGAAGCTGAAAGCTTTTCCTTTAAGATCAGGAATAAGACAAGGATGCCCACTCTCCCCACTTTTATTCCACATAGTTCTGGAGGTCCTAGTCACAGCAATCAGACAAAACAAAGAAATAAAAGGCATCCAGATTGGCAAGAAAGAATTCAAACTGTCCCTGTTTGCAGATGACATGATATTGTACATAAAAAAACCATAAAGAATCTAATCCAAAACTACTTGATCTAATATTTGAATTCAGAAAAGTTGTGGGATACAAAATTAATACAAAGATCTGTTGCATTCCTATACACTAAAGATGAACTAGCAGAAAGAGAAATCAGGAATACAATTCCATTCACAATTTCATCAAAAGGAATAAAATACCAAAGAATAAACCTAACCAAGAAAGTGAAAGACTATACTCTGAAAACTACAAGACACTCATGAGAGAAATTAAAGAAGATACCAATAAATGGAAACACTTCCCATGCTCATGGATAGGCAGAATTAATATTGTCAAAATGGCCCTCCTGACTAAAGCAATCTACAGATTCGTTGCAATTCTTATCAAAATACCAACAGCATTCTTCAATGAACTAGGGAAAATAGTTCTAAAATTTATATAGAACCACAAACGACCCCGAATGGCTAAAGCAATCCTGAGAAGGAACAGTAAAGTGCGGGGAATTATGCTCCCTGACTTCAAGCTCTACTACAAAGCCACAGTAATCAAGACAATTTGGTACTGCCACAAGAACAGACCAACAGACCAATGGAACGGAACAGAGAGCCCAGACATAAACCCAAGCATATACGGTCAATTAATATACGATAAAGGAGCCTTGGATATACAATGGGGAAATGACAGCCTATTCAACAGCTGGTGTTGGCAAAACTGGGCAGCTACATGTAAGAGAATGAAACTGGATTATTGTCTAACTCCATACATAAAAGTAAACTCAAAATGGATCAAAGACCTGAATGTAAGTCATGAAACCATAAAACTTTTAGAAAAAAACTTAGGCAAAAATCTCTTGGACATAAACAAGAGCAGTTTCTTCATGAACATGTCTCCCTGGGCAAGGGAAACAAAAGCATTAATGAACATGTGGGACTATATCAAATTAAGAAGCTTCTGTACAGCAAGGGACACCATCAGTATAACAAAAAGACATCATGCAGTATGGGAGAATATTTTCATAAATGACATATCCGAAAAGGGGTTGACATCCAAGTTATATAAAGAGCTCATGCACCTCAAGAAACAGAAAGCAAATAGGCCAATTAAAAAATGGGCAGAGGAGCTGAACAGACACTTCTCCAAAGAAGAAATCCAGATGGCCAACAGACACATGAAAAGATGCTCCACATCGCTAATCATCATAGAAATTCAAATTAAAACCACAATGAAATATCACCTCACACCAGTAAGGATGGCCACCATCCAAAATGCAAACAACAACAAATGTTGGCAAGGATGTGGAGAAAAGGGAACCCTCCTACACTGCTGATGAGAATGCAAATTAGTTTAACCATTGTGGAAAGCAGTATGAAAGTTCCTCAAAAAACTCAAAATAGAAATACCATTTGACCCAGGAATTCCACTCCTAGGAATTCACCCTAAGAATGCAGAATCCCAGTTTGAAAATGACATATGCACCCCTATGTTTATCGCAGCACTACTTACAATAACCAAGAAATGGAAGCAACCTAAGTGTCCATCAGTAGATGAATGGATAAAGAAGATGTGGTACATATACACAATGGAATATTATTCAGCCATAGGAAGATAACAAATCCTACCATTTGAAACAACATGGATGGAGCTAGAGGGTATTATGCTCAGTGAAATAAGCCAGGCAGAGAAAGACAAGTATCAAATGATTTCATTCAACTGTGGGGCATAAGAACAAAGAAAGAACTGAAGGAACAAAACAGCATCAGACTCACAGAACCCAAGAACGGACTAACAGTTACCAAAGGGAAAGGGACTGGGGAGGATGGGTGGGAAGGGAGGTATATGGGGGAAAATGGGCTATTACAATTAGCACGCATAATGTAGTTGGGTTGGGGGACACGGGGAAAGCAGTATAACACAGGGAAGACAAGTAGTGATTCTGTGGCATCTTACTATGTTGATGGAAAGTGACTGTAATGGGGTATGTGGTGGGGACTTGATAATAGGGGGAGTCTAGTAACCATAATGTTGCTTATGTAATTGTCCATTAATAATACCAAAATAAAACAAACTAAATTAAAAAATAGATGAGTGAAACTTTTCTTGATAACATATTGATGAGGAAGAAGTTTTATAAAATTGTTATTAACCCAAGAGACTGAAAGCACATACACTAAAGATTCCAAGAAATTTTTAGGAAGCGCAATAGCTCACCTGCTCTGTGAGATTAATTTGTGTAAACATAAGAATATGAGTATATGAAAAACACAAGTTGAAATCAAGTTTTTTTGCTTTCATTTTTGGTCATAAACAGCCAAACATATAGTGAGAACTGGAGGAAGGGATGTAGGGCTAAGATTATCTTTATCTTGGAAATTATCCAGAAATAAGCTTTCTTATTATGTATATAACTTACCCTTATGTCTATGTTTAAAATGAAACAAACCACATATGAAGCTCTCTCTTCTATATCACATATTTTACATCAAATATCTACAATGTGGCAAAAAAGATAATTACTTATTTAAGCAAAAATAATCACTGAGAAATATCAGGTCTTAAGATGATTAAAATTTTATAATTACTTCAGTATGTCAATATCAAGGAAAATTACATGTAAAATTTCTTTACTAAAAGAAGGATATGTCTTATTGAGACTGTATAGATAAAGAAGAAGTGAGTAGCCTTCCTTATTAACTAAGTGGATTGACAGCTAAGATTTTAAAGCAGCCAAAAGTGTCCCTCTCCATCTCCTATCTCTATCTGCTTTGGCACATCCTTATTGCCCATTGGTGTCACGGGCCATTCTTGTAGGGAACATACATTCAGGTCATTCAGTCAGAAAAATTCATTTGACACAGAAGAATTCTGCATACACAGAATCTGGAAACACACTTACAGGGGGATGTAAAATTACTAGCAATGAAATTAAACAATTGAAAGCATTATTTACACATACACTCTATAATATTTGAAATTACACATCCTTCATCATACCTGTTAAGCATTCAATTTTAACTAATTTATCAAATGTATACATCTTTACACCATATTAACACCTTTACAAATATCAAATTAGTTTCTCTAAACAGTCCAGAATTCACTTTACATTTTCAGTACGTTTTCAGTGTGAGAGTACTCATTACCAATAAAAACTTTAAACAGTGAGAATGGAAAATGATCTTGCCAAAGAAAAGGAAGCATCAAAATGAAGAGAAAAATTCTCACTCATATATAGTATGAATATTGTAACTTACTCTATAGTTGAAATGATATTCTTTTTTCTCTTAGGAAAAATATTATATTAAGTACTCTACAGGGAATATTCTTGTCTTCATAAATATAAATTGCTACCAACCTTATAATGGGCACTTAACAATAATAGGCACTTACTAATTTTATGTTTACTCAATTTACTATAACCTGAAAAAAAGCTAAATTTTAGAAGAATGAAATTTTGTTGTAACTATTTAGGATAAGAATAAACAAAATGGGTCAAGAATTGAATTGCAAGACAAGGGTAAAGAGTAAAATAATATTATGAATTCTGTTATATAATCAATAAAGTAGCTCAATATCCACTTGTATAAATTTGAATTTTTCATGCTAAATAAAAAAGCTATAGCACAATCTGCGTGCATTTTTCACATGTAAAATTGTTAAGACTGTCCAAATGAAAAGGGATTTTTTTGTTGTTGTAGGATTTCAGGCTCAAGTTGAGTGCAATTTCAAACTCTTTTTAACCTATAATTCCTAAATTGTTTTCTCTCAAAATAATGGTTTAATGCAAAACTAATTTAGATCTAATAATTTAAAAAATATACATCTGAAAATTAAAAATATATGTGCATTCAGTGAAATGAAAGATATCAGGTGAAAGATATCAGGTGAAAGATGCATAGATGTTCATTATACCATTCTCATTTTTCTGTAACTGTGTCACTTTTCAAGGTAAAATAAAAGATGAACGTAAAAAGTGTCATTGAGAAAAATAAGTCTCACGATCCAGGTACTTGTTCCAATTCAATCTCATTACAACCATTAAATTCTTAACTTTACTCTATGTTTCATTTGGTAACACAGTTTCCATTTATCCAGGGGAATTCAGCCATATGGGCATCTATGACATTTTTCATGTTTTTGAACTGCTGATTCATTAGAAGATTTCTAGTCTCTTATTTAAAGATTCACATGGTTTTTATCTATAAAATAGATTGTAAATTAATCTGCTTTTTATGCTCCCTTCACTTTCCAGGTCTTTGGTCTGTAGAAGTGGATATCCTGTGACAAAATTATCAGGAAAAGCCTATATACTCCCTTCCACATCCTCTCACATCCTCTTTTCCTCTGAAAATTTTCTTGATTACTGTATTATTTGGAAATCATGATAACCTTGAATCAAAAAACACCCCTAAAAGTGTTGATTAAGCAAATTTAGTTATTCTATATCTTCCACATGAAAGAAATGGTGAAATGCTATCTTCACACATTACCATGCACCTGGGGCCCCATTTCTTTCCCTTCAGCATTCTAGGCACGTGGCTCTAATTCTCAGGAATCACAGCCCGCATGGCAGCTCCATCCGTCCCCGCACCCATTCTCTGCAGCTCCAACCATGTGCACTCAGAGGCTGGCAGCCCAGGTCACTGTGTCAGGATCCAGGCGCCTGGGAAGAGGGATGGGAATTGTCTTGCCAATGGGTTTCAACCCCGGGCAAGTTCGCAATGGATTCAATGTGACCAAAGAAAATGACAGCAAGTGTTGTTTGGGGTGAAAGGGTTTGTTACCCGGCTTGTTCTCATGGTGGTCTGTCAAGCACTGACCTCTCTGCCTCCGCCCAGAGCACTGTGCAGAGCTCTCTCTATATAGCGAAATAATAGCTTATTGCCTACAGGTGTGGAAGCAGTAGCCTAGCAACAGACCAGTTACATCATCAGGGGGTTTAAGTTCAGTGAGGATCCTGGCCATAGGAACCCCAGCTTCCCCACAGAATGTGAGCTGTTGAGCCCCTTGGAAGAAAGTTTTGTGAAAGCAGTTTGAAAATTTTCCATTTAATCTATATTTGAGGGGTTGCATAATTTGGGAACACTCAGATGGCAGTGGGGCCTGGATATATGATTCTTATTGGAGAGAGATCTTTGAACAGCAAACAGTGTCAAGAATTGCATATATTAGTTCTTATTAGTTTATGTATATGTAAAAAAGTAACAAGAGATTATATATATCTTCTATAAATGTTGGTATGAAGGCTGAAGTATTTGACTAATATTGGACTTACATAACACAATAAAACCACCTTTAGTCTAACTTTTCATTTATAATTTGGTAAATTATGAGTTGCCTCCTAATATTTACTCTGTTCTTAATGATTTATATGGGGTGGAGAGATGGAGCCCCCATCTAGTTATCATCAGTTAACAATACTTACTGTTTAATGGGTAAATTTTCCAGTTTCCCTCTTATTTGGCTGGATCAATCTGATGAAGTTCAAGTGAATGAGATGTAGACAAATATGATGTGTGCATATTCTATGTCATAATTATAAACAAGATAGGTAACTGACCTCTACATTCCTATTTTGAGTTTGTTAAATATTTACATATTGTCAAATTAATAAGCTTCATGTGTCTACAATTTAATATTTTAATATTCAGGAATAGTGCCTAAATTTTGATTATCCATCCACCTTTTGGTAAGTGGACCAGGTCTCCAGATAACTCCCTTGAAGAATGGAGCATTATGGTTATAATGCCTGTAGAAAAATAATTATTATTTACATGATTGAAATTATTCTTGAAATGAAAATACCTTAAAAAGCCCAAATAATTATTGCTCATTGAATTCACCTCACTGGTTCAATGATTTTTTAAATTAACATTACCATAAAATCAGCAACTGTTTTATTCTTTAGATCTGAATTTTTTTAAACTTCTTTAGACTCTTATGACTGCCACTGTTTTAAGAATGCACTATCATTTCCCCGGTCTCTCTGCTATTCCATCACACCGAAACCCTCACTCACACCCAGACCCTGGCAACTCCTTGTCCCTTTATCCTGTAATGTTTCCATCTGGAGAAATGTCATATACATAGAGTCAACCTTCTGACACTGTCTGTTTCTCTAAGAATCATTCTTTGGGAGGCACCATGTGGTTGCACATATCCACAGCTCATTTTTTGTCATTAAGTAGCATTCCACTTTATGGCTCTCACGGTGTTCATCCAGTCTTCCCTGAGGATGTTTGGATATTTTACTGATTTTGGTGATTCTCAATAAATCGACTATAACCACTACGCACTGATTTGGATTTAAACACTAGGTTTCATTTCTCTCAGATACACAGTGGTGTGATTTCTGGGTCATATGGTGAGTTTATGTCTACAGTATTACAAACGGACCAGAATTTTCAGTCTGTACCATCTCACATTGCCACCAGCAGCAGTGGAGACTTCTAGGTGTTGCAGGACACCACCATCATTTGGCATTTCAATATATTTCATAATAGACATGGTATGCTGTTACCTTAAATTTGAAATTCCATAATATCTTTTGATATTGAATATTATCATGTGCTTATTCACCATTCATTTATCCTCTGTCTACTTTTTAATTGTGCCATTTATATTTTTTGAATGCTGAGTGATATTTATATATTCTCAATTAAAGTCCATTGTTAGAATGTGATCTGCAAATTCTTTCTTCCACTGTACATGTGCTGTCATTGTCTTACCATCTCTCACAGATATTGTTTATTATTTATATTTTTACTGAATTAAAATTTTAGTGCCATTTCAGCTTCTCAGAAAAATTTAAGGAAATAGCAGAGACTCCCCAAATACTCTTCAGCCCCATACATGCATAGACTACCCCTTTACCAGCATCTCCCCCACCAGAGTGGGACATTTGTTCCTCTTGATAAATCTATGTTGAAAGAACATAATCCTGCAAAAAACTGCTTTTACGTTGTGGATCACTGTTGCTGCATATGCATAATTATAGCAACATATGAAGTAATTTCAGTGCCTGTAAACTGTGCCTATTCAGCCTTACGCTCTCACAGCCTATGGCAGCCCCATCATGTGTTTCACTGTCTCCATCATCCTGCTTTTCCTAGAATCTCTTGGAGTTGAAATTATAGAAGTTGTACAGTTTACACACTGGCTGCTTTCACTTACTAATATGTCCCTAAGGTTCTTCATGGTATTTCAAAGCCCAGTATCTCATTTTTTTCAACTGTGAGTAATATTTTTTTGTCTGGATGTACATAACTGTATTAACTATTCACTTACCAAAGACACCTTGGCTGACTTACTTTTGACAATGATGAATAAAGCTCCTATAATTACCAGTGGGCAGATTTTTTGTTGATATGTTTTCAACTCCAAATCACAGTTGTCGTATCATATGGTAACAGTGTGTTCAGTTTTGTAAGAAACCACTGAACTGCCTTTCAAGGTGGCTGTGCCATCCTGCGTTTCTGCCCCAGTGAATGAGCCCCACAGCCTTTCTGGCACTGGGCACTGCTGGTATTCTGGGTTCATCTCTCCCACTAGGTGCGTGCTGGTATCTCAGTGCTTCCACTTGCATTTTCCCAGTGATGTATGATGTGGAGCATCTTTTCATTTGCTTATTTACCCACTGTATGTTGTCTATGGTATAGTGTGCTAGGTCTTTGACTCTTATTCATACTAGGTTGTTTATTTTTTCTTCAAATTTAAGTAGTTCTTGTATTTTTTGAGGACAGGCCTTTGTCAGCTAACTATTTACAACATATTTTCTCCCATTTCAATGACTGGATTCTCATTACTATGACATTGTGTTTTGGGGGAGTAGAAATTTAAAATTTTAATGAAGTTCTG
Organism: Phataginus tricuspis; assembly: GCA_029783875.1. Classification (NCBI taxonomy): domain Eukaryota; kingdom Metazoa; phylum Chordata; class Mammalia; order Pholidota; family Manidae; genus Phataginus; species Phataginus tricuspis. Next base: position 687,499 of record JAQQAC010012408.1, on the reverse strand, counting down.
CTTACGTACTTTGTGCCTTCAGTGTCATTAGATCATTCATTTCTCAATGTTGATGAAGCACTTCTTCCCTCTTTTTGCATTTGTATCCTGTTAAGCACTTTGTATAATTGTGTCTTTATATTTTCTTGTGCTTTATTCTAAAGGTGTTATAATTGTATGGTTTCTTTTTTGACTTAATTGAATATTATCTTAATTAATTTGTTTATGAAATGTGAGTGCTAGGTAACAATTCCTTTTTTGCAGGTGGATGTCCCTATGTTCTAATGACAATTTTCAGAGACTAACCAGTGTCCATTAAATTGATTTATATATATGTTTTTCAGAAAACAAGTGGCCACACAGGCATGAGTCCATTTCTGGACTCTACATTTGCCCATTTATGAATTTGTCTATACCTCCTTGAACACCAGAGAGTCTTAATTATTTTGCCCTCAGAGGAAGTCTTGAAAATGGATAGACTAATGCAACCAAATACATTCTTTTTCAAAGTTACTTTGTCTATTATATTTTTAGTTTCCTAGCTCACATAAGATTTACATCAAGTTTGTCAAGATGTACATAGGTTGACAGGGATTTGACTGAAATTTTAATAAAGGCATGGATCAATAGGGTAAGAAATTATATCTTTATTTTTCCTTGTAGTCCAGGAACATGGCATGCCTTTTCATTTAGTAAGTTTTATGATATCTTCCAACAACATTTTGTATGTGGAAACAACTTATATTATGATTGAGGTTTTGTGTCCCTTTATCCCTCTATTACCCCACCCAACCACTCCAACACTTCACTCATTATAATCAGTGGTCACTTCTCTGTCTCTGAATCTACTGCTGTTTTGTTCATTCTGTTTTTGGATTCCGGAAACAACCAAAATAATATGGCATTTGTCTTTTTCTGCCTGACTTATTTCATTTACCATACACCCTCTAGGTCCATCCATGTTGTTGCAAATGGCAGAGGACCTAAACAGAAATATTTCAAAGAAGAAATACAGACGGCCATCAGGCACATGAAAAGATCCTCTACGTAGCTAATCATTAGAAGTGATCAAAAGTACAATGAGATATCACCTCACAGCAATTAGACAGGCCACTAATAAAAAGACAAGAAATAATGTGTTGTTAAGGATGTGGAGAAGAGGTAACTCTCCTACACTGCTGAAATGAATGTAAATTGGTGTAACCGCTGTGGAACACAGAATGGAGTTTCCTTAAAAAGCTTAAAATATAAATACCATACAACCCAGCAACTGCTCTTTTAGGAATATAACCAAAGAAAACAAAACCCCTGATTCAAAAATATATATGAAATCCTGTATTTATTTTAGCATTATTAAAATAGTCTGTTTCTATATATAAATGAGTGGATAAAAAATATGAACTCTTGTCAATGCAACACTATGAATACATCTAGTGGACATTACACTAAGTGAAAAAGTCAAATGGAGACTACTGATGGGACTATTTTCAGTGACATTCTACATTAACTTTTTTTATGCTTCTTCCTCCACACTTTATTTATAAGATGATGTAATCTACATCTCTGGTATATCCCTTAACTAATTTTGTATACAGTTTATTTTACTACTGTTCGCTAAACTTCAAACTTGCTTTGGAAACAATTGGTCTACTATCTTTACTGTAGGTTTTGGTTCCCTGATCAAAAATATTTGGACTTAAAATCATTTCCATCTAAAGGAGTCCCTTTATCATATCTTGTAAGTCAAGCTTAGTGGTGCCGAATTTTTTCAATCTTCCTTTATCTGGAAAACTTACAATCCATCCTTCAGTTTTGAATGATAACCTTGCTGGGTAGATAAGTACTGGTTGTAGTTTCTTTCCATTCAATACCTTCAGTATGTCATACCACTCCGATCTGGCCTGCAAAGTTTCTGCTGAAAACTCAGCTGATACATTTAGGGAGTTTCTATATAGTTAACTGTGTGCCTCTCTCTTATTGCTTTTAAGATCCTCTCTTTATCTTTAATCTTTGCCATCTTAATTATTATATGTCTTGGTGTTGTCTTCCTGTGGTTCATTTTGTTAGGAGTTTTCTGTACATTGGGAACCTAGATGTCTATTTCTTTCCATAGATTGTGAAATTTTTCAGCTATTATTATGTTGACTTTCTAAATTTTTGTCTCACTCTTCTTCTGGGATCCATATTATGCAAATATTGCTGTGTTTTCAGTTGTCACACACCTCTTTTAGCATCTTCTGGCTTTAAGAAATTCCTTTTTCTAACACAAAGTAGACTCGTATTCATGGAGCAGATATCCAAGGCCAGGTTTGCTGGATTCCTGCATGTTCATCTCCTCCCCACTCCATTCCTCTCCCTCCTGCTTGTGGGCAGTAAAGGGGGCAGGGTGAGGGTCTCAGTCAATCACTTTTTTTTTAAACTTTGAATATGCTTTGTTATGCCACAAATTCCAAGGAAAGATAAGAAATATTACCTCTAAATGGGACCAAAAGTTTCACAAATACCAGCACTTTATTGACAACACCCAAGTTTTCTAAGGTAGTGTACATATTAAGGTTATCTTTTAAAAAAAATCTCAATGTTTCTGATAAATATTAAAGGGAACTTGTAGCAGATCCTACTTTACTTTTTAATGTTCAGCGTAAAAATCTATATGTAATATGAAAATATGTTTTAAGGACAGAAGGATTGCTTGTGAATCGCTCTGCCTAAGTTGTCAGACTCTTGTATTTGAACTAGGTACCATTATGTAAAAGATCACTGTTGGAAATTTTTCCAATAAACTGAACAAAAGGAGAGTATTTTTTTAACAAATCAGTCTTTAAAAGCATTAATAACAGGTGTAATTTTTAAAGGGAAAATGAAATATTCCTTTACTTACATTTGCATTAAATAGAAAAATAAAATATTTTAGTGAAAATTAATACATTAACATATTTTAAGGCTGAACACCAACAGCATTTTTGCAACATCCAAAGTGTGGATGGGCAACTGGACAATACTAGCATTCCCTAGATAAGGGTAGTTAAAGGGAGATGAGTATCTTGCAAGTAAAGCTGGTGACTGAACCTGGCGAACCACTGTGGCACATGGGCAGCAGATCACTGTGTTCCCATGCCAGGGAATATTCTCCAAAAAGGATGCTTGAAGGCAGTAATTCTGCAGCTCTCTAATTTGGTAACCTAGTAGTGAACTTTTTGATACATATACATGGACACATGAAAATTCCTCCAGAGACCAGGTTGATTATTAAGTAAACTAAGAAGGAAAAAAATGCCAGTGGCTAAAATTATGTTAATTACAGAGTTTCCAGTGGAAGCCACAGGAGGAGAAAGGTAAGGGTAGCTGTTTACAAACCCTGATTATGGTCAGAGTGACCAGATGGCAGGTTTTAAGAATTCTGTCCAGGGTCTCACCCTAAACAGACCTATAAACTACAGCCAGGGAATTCTTCTCAAGCAACACAAGTGATTCTGATGATCAGCCACAGTTGAAACTTTGAAGTGGGAAGGTGGGGGGGAGCCAAACTAGGTCACTACAGAGATTAAGAATCCAACATCTGATATTTTTCAATTATTCCACATTTTTCCCAATTGTCTCACCTTCCCTATTTTTCTAATAGTGAATAATTAAGGGGCTTGTCAAGTGAAGAAGAGAGTCAATAGGGTACCCAAAATGGATTTTACTTCGTTAAGACCACTTATGCACATTAATTAAACAAAACTATTGTATTCTATTTGAGATTCAATCATAAGACAGACATTTATTACTGTTAATGTATTTTAAAGACTGGGGTCTCCTTACTCAACATGATGATGTCATCAAGACAACTCTAAACACTAATGATATTTAATAGAAAAGAAAATCTGTGTAATTCTTCAAAGTAAATGTTTTTAAATATCCAATGTTAAGAAGGCAATCCCTTAAATGTGAGGTGGGGGAATAATTCTCTCATTTGACAACAACAGTGGCACAGTGTTATTCTCCAAGTTAGAAATTAAGCAAAGTATTTCAGTACTATTTATGCTTATGTACTGTTTTGTTAATATAAGTATAAATGTTTTAAGTGTGGATAAATATTTTGGTTTTTATTTTAATGCATATGGTAATTAAAAGTATGGGTTTTTTTCTTGTACATTGAAACTGTACACATTCTCCAGCTTGTGAATAAAGAACTTTTTAAATATCCCATGCTCACTTATAAACCTTGGAATAATAGAAAAGATAGTACATATATAAGAAATTTTATATTAAAATTATAACTGTATGCTTTTCAGAAGTTAAAGTGATTTAAATTTTTTTCAATATTCAAGTAGAAAATAGCACATTTTAATTTATTATAGCATAATTCAAGTATTCTTCTAAATTTTATATTCGGCCAACTAGTACATGATATTAAGTAACATTTTATAATAGCTTTCCTTTTTTAAAGATGACTGTTTTACAAAATAGTGTGATTCTCTATTACTCTAAATTGCTTAGAATAACTTGAAAGAACAAATGACAGTAGACAGAGACCTTTATGATTAAATCATCAACACATAAAAGGTTGCTCACATCAGCAATAAGGCATTTGCCAATAACTCCCACAAGTATTTGAATTAATGTAAACAAAGACTATGTATATTCTTTAAAGGAGAAAATACATTACCATAGGTAAAATATATTCATATGGTTGTTACTCTAAACCATATATTAACTGAATACCACACAAAACCAAGAGGCATAATCTATTATTTTAATAACTGAAAGATGTTACTTATTTGTGAAATACAAGTTTGATAACTTTTCTCAAATAATAATGAAACAGAAATATTTTGAAAATAAACATCCACTATTTTCTAGAAATAAATATACTTACTTAATGTATTGAAGCATAGGAATTTTGTCCTAGCATTAACCATACATTCAATCAGTAGTTTTAAAATATTTTTTCCACATTGAGCCTTGAATCTTCTACCTTGTTAGCTGCCAAACAAGTTTCTAAAGAGTTTTATTCTCCTGCTTCTGTTGTTCGTTTTTTTCTTCGATGTCATCTAGGTCTCTATTTAACATATCAATTTCTTGTTTGAGTTTTCCCATCATTTCCTCTTCATCTTGCATTAGTCTCACAAGCCTTAAATCTTCTTGCCTTTTTCTTACTGCTTCCTTTTCAAGATCTTCAATTTCCCTTCTCAATGTGCTACCTGAGACCAAACTACCTTTGCTCAGGAAGCGCTTGCACCCCTATTGTATCTGCTGAACCCACTTCTTTCTGTTCGTGGACACCTACCGAGACGCCTTCCTCAGAAGCAGTGGCTGCGCTTTCGTACCTGCCTGGAACTGCTCCAGAGGGCGCTGGGAACAGGCAGGAGCGGCCCGGATCCCGCAAGCTCACGGCGCCAGTCCGCATCGCGCTCTGCTGTGTGGGCGCCTCTCCTCGGCTCCATTCTTCCCACCCTGCTTCACCCCCTCTGTGCTTCTCTGAGCCCTCGTCGCGGGGCTGCCGGCTGCGCCGGTGGGGCACCGCATCCCTGGCAGCTCCTGCCCCATCCCACCCGCCCATGGCCACTCCCGCCGCCGGCTCATCTCCCTTGGCGCCCGCGACGGGTGGCTCATCCCCGCACCCGCGGCGGGCGACTCAGGGCCGCGGGGCCGGCAGCGAGATTTGCGCCCCCCTGAGCCAGGTGGCAGGGGCGGCAGCGCTGCCCGGGACGTCGTCGTTGAGCTCTCTGGCCGCGGCGGCGGCAGGGCCCATGGTCCCCACGGGGGGCTTCCCGCCGTGTTGCTCTCGGTCAATCACTTCTTGGCCTCTTTACCCTTTACAGTATGGTCCTCCCTTCTTCACTTAACATAAATGATGTCCCGCAGTCTTCAGGTCATTTTTCAGTTTAGTTGTATTTTCTGTAGTTGCTTCCTTGGAGTGTGCATGGAGGAATGTTTTTGCCTTACTTTCCAGCTCCACCATCTCTCCGCACCCCCTCTACAGCCATAAGCTTTAGCTCCTTAAGTCCCAGGATGCCGACAAGATTTATGAATAAATCCCCATGGAAGAGTCCCACCTGAATTTAAAGCTACCAAGATAATTCATGCTGAAAAATAACAGACATCTATCATATGCAGTTTTATAGGAAGACAAGTAAAACTACCAACACATTCATTGGTTTGTTGTTAAAAAATTTATTATAGACTTTTTTCCTAAATTTCCATTTTTTAACTTTAGTTACATATTTCCCATCCACCTTTCTTTTCTTTGATTTTGCTTCTTCTTCTCCTGTCTTAATCTCCATTTCTCCATCATCTTTCCTTCTTTCTATTCTTTAATACCTCACCTCATCTGTTATTATTTTCATAAAGAGTAAACTTTAAAAGATAAAATATTTTCAACAGAAGAAAACTATAGATAGTTTTGTGTAGTTTGGACATTCTAACAATATGAATTCTTCCAGTCTATGAACATTGGATATTTTTACATTTATTGGTGTCTTTTTGCATGTCATTCATTGAAATCTTATAATTTTCAGTGTATTGATCTTACACCTCCTTGTTTAAATGTATTCTAAATATATTCTTGAGGCTACTATAAATGGAACCATTTCTCTTACATATAGTTCATTATTAGTGTATAAAAATGCAATTAATTTTCTATGAAGGCTTATTTTATGTGAGTTTACTTATTTCACTTACTGACAATAAAAATTTTGTTAAAAAAGGAGTTCCGGGAAGATGGCAGCATGAACGAAGTGGCAGAATTTTCCTCCCAACATTATATTTATCCATGAAAACACAGCAAATGCAACTTTTCCTAAAAGAGAGACCAGAACACACAGGAAAGCGCACACTGTGCAGACACACCTGAGAGGACTTGGCAGCTGGCGAGGCGGGTAACAAACGGAACCTCGAACCGCTACCCGGCAGAACCCGAGCACTCCCCCACCCCAACGCACTGGCGGGAGGAGAGGATTCAGAGCTGGGAGGGAGTGGAAGTGCAGGCCCAGGAGATAACCAACCCCGGAGCAGCCCAGGGAACACGGGCGCACAAAGCGCGGTGTGGTGGAGATTAGAGAGACAGAGGGTGCAGGGTCTCAGCGGGAACGTGCCTGTTTGCTTGCGGCTGGCTCAGGGAAGGAGAAAAGAGAAGAAAAAAAAAGAGAAAAGTGGGTGCTTTGTTTTGCAGTGGTCTTAAAGAGACGGGAGTCTAGCAGAGAACCTCATCGCCGCAGCACACTCAGCCCAACAGGCTAGGAGTCCTGGGGAGCGTCGGACCCCATAGCGGGTGACTGGGAAAGGGTAGCCATAACAAGGACTCCCACAGAGCTCAACAGCCTCCCATACATTTTCAACCAGGCCACAGCTTTAAAGGGCCGTGCGGAGTGGCGTGGCCATGGCTCTGGAATAGTGGAGCAACAGTGCCACCTGCAGCATTCATACGGAAACCACTCCTGGTAGGCGGGCGTTTTTTTTTTTTAGGTGTTGCTGCTTTTTCTTTTTCTTTCATTTCTTTTCCTTTCACTCTCTCTCTTTTTACTTTTTTATTAGTAGTAGTATATATTTTAATTTTTTTCTTTTTCTTTTTCTCTCCTTTCTTCTCTTTCCTTTTTAAAGTCATAAAGAGCCCAGCTGACATACGTGACAACTACTAACAACCAATTCTATAGTCATGAGAAGACAGAAGAATATGATACAGACAAAGCTTCAGACATACACCACATCTGAGAGAGAATCTGAAGGAATGGTCATGCACAGTCTTCCTGAAAAAGAATTCAGAATAAAAGTCATAGCCATGCTGACGGATCTACAGAAAAATGTGAAAGAGCTGAGGGAGGAAATGAGGAAAGACAAAGCAGAAATGAGACAAGCCATCGAGGGGCTTAACAGCAGACTGGATGAGGTTCAAGACACTATCAATGAAATACAAAACAGGAAACAGGAATACAAAGAAGCTGAGGCAGAGAGAGATAAAAGGATCTCTGGGAATGAAAGAATATTAAGAGAACTGTGTCCAAGCCAAACGGAACAATATTCGCATTATAGGAGTAGCAGAGGAAGAAGAGAGAGAAAAACGGACAGAAAGTGTCTTTGAAGAAATAATTGCTGAAAACTTTCCCATGCTGGGGAAGGAAATAGTCTCGCAGTCCACAGAAGCCCACAGATCTCCCAAAACAAGGGACCCAAGGATGACAACACCAAGACACATAATAATTAAGATGGCAAAGATCAAAGATAAAGACAGAGTATTAAAGGTAGCTAGAGAGAGAAAAAAGATCACCTACAAAGGAAAATCCATCAGACTGTCATCAGACTTCTCAACAGAAACCTTACAGGCCAGAAGAGAATGGCATGATATATTTAACGTAATGAAACAGAAGGGCTTTGAACCAAGAATATTGTACCCAGCACGATTATCATTTAAATATGACAGAGGGATTAAACAATTTCAAGACAAAGTAAAGTTGAGAGAGTTTGCCTCTCATAAACCACCACTACAGGATATCTTAAACGGACTTCTCTAGAGGGAAACACCCTAAGTCTAAAAAGATGTCACCAGAGAAAATAAAATCATAACAAAGAAAGCAGACCATCCAAATACTAACTAAAGGCAAAGAATAAAACACCTAATATATAAAGAAAGGAGGAGGAAGAATAGGAAGGGAGAGATAAAGAAATATCAGACGCCGTTCACAATAACTTAACAAGAAAGTTAAGTTAGATTTTCAGATAGTAAAGAAGCAACCCTTGAACCTTTGGTAACCATGAATCTAAAGCCAGCAATGGCAAAAAGTACATATCTATTAATAATCACCCTAAATGTAAACGGACTGAATGCACCAATCAAAGACACAGAATAACAGAGTGGATAAAAAAGCAAGACCCATCTATATGCTGCTTACAAGAGACTCACCTCAAACCCAAAGATATACACAGACTAAAAGTGAAGGGATGGAAAAAGATATTTCATGCAAACAAGGAGAAAAAAAGCAGGTATTGCAGTACTTGTATCAGATAAAATAGACTTCAAAATGAAGAAAGTAGCAAGAGATAAAGAAGGAGATTACATAATGATAAAGGGATCAGTCCAACAAGAAGATATAACCATTATAAATATATATGCACCCAACACAGGAGCGTCAGCATATGTGAAACAAATACTAACAGAAGTGAAGGAGGAAATAGACAGCAATGCAATTATTTTAGGAGACTTTAACACACCACTCACTCCAAAGGATAGAACAACCAGGCTGAGGATAAGTAAAGACACAGAGGCACTGAACAACACACTAGAACAGATGGACCTAACAGACAACTACAGAACTCTACACCTAAAAGTAGCAGGATACACATTCTTCTCAAGTGCACATGGAACATTTTCCAGAATAGACCACATACTAGGCCACAAAAAGTACCTCAGTAAATTCAAAAATATTGAAATCCTACCAACCAACTTCTCAGATCACAAAGGTATAAAAGTAGAAATAAATTTTAGAAAAAAATCAAAAAGCCTCACAAATACATGGAGACTTAACAACATTCTCCTAATGAATCAATGGGTTAACGACAAAATCAAAACAGAAATGAAAGAATATATGGAGACTAATGACAACAACAACACAAAGCCACAACTTCTATGGGACGCAGCAAAGGCAGTGCTAAGAGGAAAGTATATGGCAATCCAGTCCTATTTAAAGAAGGAAAAATATTCCAAAATTAACATTCTAAAGACACAATTATTGAAATTGGAAAAAGAAGAACAAATGAGGCCCAAAGTCACCAGAAGGAGAGACATAATAAAGATCAGAGAAGAAATAAATAAAATTGAGAATAAAACAATAGAAAAAAATCAATGAAACCGAAAGCGGGTTCTTTGAAAAAATAAACAAAATAGATAAACCCCTAGCCAGACTCATTAAGAGAAAAAGAGAATCTACACACATAAACAGAATCACAAATGAGAAAGGAAAAAAAATGACGGACCCCACAAAAATTCAAAGAATTATAAGAGAATATTATGAGCATCTATATGCTAACAAGCAGCAAAACCTAGAAGAAACGAACAACTTCTAAGAAAAAGGCAGCCTTCCAAGACTCACCAAGCAGGAAACAGAAAAACTAAACAGACCAATCACCAGCAACGAAATTGAATCTGTAATCTTAAAACTACCCAAGAACAAAACCCCTGGACCTGACGGATTCACTTCTGAATTCTACCAGACATACAGAGAAGAAATAACACCCATTCTCCTTAAAGTTTTCCAAAAAATAGAAGAGGAGGGAATATTTCCAAACTCTTTCTATGAAGCCAGCATCACTCTAATACCAAAACCGGGCAAAGACCTCACTAAAAAAGAAAATTACAGACGAATATCCCAGATGAATTTATATACAAAAATACTCAAGAAAATATAAGCAAACCGAATTGAAAAATACATCCAGTGGATCATACACCATGATCAAGTGGGATTCATCCCAGGGATGCAAGGATGGTACAACATTCGAAAATCCATCAACATCATCCACCACATCAACAAAAAGGAGAACAAAAACCACAGGATCATCTCCATAGATGCTGAAAAAGCATTTGACAAAATTCAGCATCCATTCATGATTAAAAGTCTCAACAAAATGGGTATAGATGGCAAGTACCTCAACATCATGAAGGCTATATATGACAAATCCACAGCTAACATCATACTTAACAGCGAGAAGCTGAAAGCTTTTCATCTAAGATTGGGAACAAACAGGGATGCCCTCTGTCTCCACTGTTATTCATCATAGTACTGGAGTTCCTAGCTATGGCAATCAGACAAAGCGAAAACATACAAGGCATCCAGAATCATAAAGAAGAAGTCAGATTGTCACTATTTGCAAATGACATGATACTCTACATAAAAACCCCTAAAGACTCCACTCCCAAACTACTAGAACTAATATCTGAATTCACCAAAGTTGCAGGATATAAAATGAACACACAGAAATCTGTTGCTTTCCTATACACTAATGATGAACTAACAGAAAGAGAAATCAGAAAAACTATTCCATTCATAATTGCATCTAAAAGAATGAAATACCTAGGAATAAAATTAACGAAGGAAGTGAAAGATCTGACCTCTGAAAATTACAAGACACTCCTAGGAGAAATTAAGGAAGACACTAACAAATGGAAATGTATCCCATGCTCTTGGCAAGGAAGAATAAATATTGTCAAAATGGCTATACTTCTTAAAGCAATCTACAGATTCAATGCAATCCCTATCAAACTACCAACAACTTTCTTCAATTAACTGGAACAAATAATTCTAAAATTCATATGGAATCAGAAAAGACCCCGAATAGCCAAAGCAATCCTGAGAAGGGGGAATAAAACAGGGGGAATTACGCTCCCTGACTTCAAGCTCTACTACAAAGCCACAGTAATCAAGACAATTTGGTACTGGAACAAAAAACAGACCCACAGACCAGTGGAACAGAGTAGAAAAACCAATCATTAACCCAAACACCTACAGTCAATTAATATTTGATAAAGAGCCTTAGATATACAATGGGAGATGACAGCCTCTTCAGCAGCTGGTGTTAAAAAAACTGGACAGCTACATGGAAGAGAATGAAACTGGACTAGTGTCTAACCCCATACACAAAGGTAAACTCAAGGTGGATCAAAGGCCTGAATGTAAGTCATGAAACCATAAAACTCTTAGAAAAAAACATAGGCAAAAATCTCTTGGACATAAACATGAGTGACTTCTTCATGAACATATCTTCCCGGGCAAGGGAAACAAAAGCAAAAATGAACAAATGTGACTATATCAAGTTGAAAAGCTTCTGTACAGCAAAAGGACACCATCAGTAGAACAAAAAGACATCCTACAGTATGGAAGAATATATTCATAAATGATGTATCTGATAAGGGGTTGACATCCAAAATATACAAAGAACTCACACACCTTAACAAACAAAAAGCAAATAATCCAATTAAGAAATGGGCAGAGGACATGAGTAGACACTTCTCTAAAGAAGAAATTCAGATGGCCACCAGGCACATGAGAAGATGCTCCACATCGCTAATCATCAGAGAAATGCAGATGAAAACCACAATGAGATATCACCTCACACCAGTGAGGATGGCCAACATCCAAAACACAAACAACAACAAATGTTGGCGAGGATGTGGAGAAAAGGGAACCCTCCTACACTGCTGGTGGGAATGCAAATTAGTTCAACCATTGTGGAAAGCAATATGGAGGGTCCTCAAAAAACTCAAAATTGAAATACCATTTGACCCAGGAATCCCACTCCTAGGAATTTACCCTAAGAACGCAGCAGCCCAGTTTTAAAAAGACAGATGCACCCCTATGTTTATTGCAGCACTGTTTACAATAGCCAAGAAATGGAAGCAACCTAAGTGTCCATCAGTAGATGAAAGGATTAAGAAGATGTGGTACATATACACAATGCAATATTATTCAGTCATAAGAAAAAACAAATCCTACCATTTGCAACAACATGGATAGAGCTAGAGGGTATTGTGCTCAGTGAAATAAGCCAAGCCGAAAAAGACATGTATCAAATGATCTCACTCATATGTGGAGTATAAGAACAAAGAAAAAAACTGAAGGAACAAAACAGCAGCAGACTTACAGAACCCAAGAACGGACTAATAGTTACCAAAGGGAAAGGGAGTGGGGAAGACGGGCGGGAAGGGAGGGATAAGAGGGTAAAAGGGGTATTAAGATTATCAGACATAAGGTGGGGGGGCACGGGGATGACTGTACAACTCAGAAAAGACAAGTTGTGATTCTCATCTCACTGCACTGATCGACAGTGTCTGTAATAGGGTTGGTGGGGGGACCTGATCAAGGGGGTAGTTTATCACCACAATATTGCTCATGTAATTGTAGGTTAATGATACCAAAGTAAATTGTAAAAAAAAAAGTGACCAACAGGCACATGAAAAAATGCTCCACGTGGCTAATCATCAGGGGAACGCAAATTATAACCACAATGCAATACCACCTCACATCAGTTAGAATGGTCAACATCCAAAAGACAAGAAACAACAAATGCCGGCGAGGATGTGGAAAAATAGGAACCCTCCTACACTGCTGGTCAGACTGCAAATTGGTGCAACTACTGTGGAAAGCAGCATGGAGGTTCCTCAAAAAGTAAAAATAGTTATGGAGAAAGCGGAACCCTCCTACTCTGCTGGTGGGAATGTAAATTAGTTCAAACATTGTGGAAAGCAATATGGAGGTTTCTCAAAAAACTAAAAATAGAAATACCATTTGACCCAGTAATTCCACTCCTAGGAATTTACCCGAAGAATACAAGATCCCTGATTCGAAAATACATATGCACCCCTATGTTTATCACAGCACTATTTTCAGTAGCCAAGATATGGAAGCAATGTAAGTGCCCATCTATACATGAATAGATAAAGAAGATGTGGTATATATACATAATGGACTATTACTCAGCCATAAAAAGAAAAGAAATCATACCATTTACAGTAACATGGGTGCAGCTAGAGGGTTTTATGCTCAGTGAAATAATCCAGGCAAAGAAAGACAAGGACCAAATGATTTCCCTCATTTGTGGAATAAAACAACAAATCAAAACAAAAGGAACAAAATAGCAGTAGACTCATAGACATTGAGAAGAGAGTAGTAGTTACCAGAGGAGATGGGCTGGGGATGTGAGGGTGGTGGGAGAAGGGGATTAAGTGGCACAATAATTTTCAGTCACAATATAAGTAGGTCAAGAGGATAGTAGTACAGCATGGAGAATACAATTAATGACTCTATAACATCTTACTACTTTGATAGACAGTGACCGCAATGGAGGGGGTGAGGACTTGATAGTATGGGTAACTGTTGAACCACTGGGCTGTGTATTTGAAACCATCATAAGATTATATATCAATGATACTTTAATAAAAAATAGAAATTTAAAATTAAAAAAATAAAATAGGAACAACTATAACTGTGTCAGCTTTAGAATATTTTCATGCCCCCAATAAGATCCTTATGTTCATTTGTAAAATAATAGCTTATTGAGATATAACTCATACACCTACTTAAAACATTCAGCTCGATGGCTTTAGGGATATTCACTGAGTTGGGCAACAATCACCACACCAATTTTAGAATATTTTCATCACCCCCTCCCAATAAAGCTCTGTGCCCATTTGCAGTCACTCTCCTTCCCCCTTTCTCCAAAGCGTTAATCAATCACTAATCTATTTTCAGTCCTCATAGATTTGCCTATTCTGGACATTTCATATAAAAAAATTTTGTTAAAAAAGTATTTTCTGGTTCTTATTTATGTCATTTTTGTTTATGTGGTAAATACAAAAAAAATGCACGAATGTTAGTGCATTGTTCAATGAATTTTGCTATGTGAGTACATTCACGTGACCATCACCAAGATCAAGATATGAAATAATGTCACTAAATTTTTTCCTCCTTCACCTTTAACACCAATTCCCTCACCCAACTACCCAATGGCAAACACCTATCTGTTCTCTATGTCTCTGAATCTCTTTCTGTTGTGTTCATTTCTTTCTTTTTGAGATTCCACATATAGGTGAAATCCTGTGGTGTTTGTCTTTCTCTTGTGACTTACTTCACTTAGTATAATATAATCTGGGTCCATCCATGTGGTCACAAAAGGTCACATGCACAGTGAGATATGACCACGCCCAGTCAGAGCGGCTAACATCAACAATACAAAAAATAACATTCTGGAGAGGATGTTGAGGAAATGGAGTCCTTGCACCCTGCAGGAGAGAATGTACATGGGTGCAGCCACTATGGAAAGCAGTCTGAAAGTTTCTCATAAAACTAAAGCTACAAATATGATATGACCCAGAAATTCCACTTCTGAGACTTGACCTGATGAGGTAATCATTAATTTGAAAAGTGATATGCACTCCTATGTTCATTGCAGTTTTATTTAAAATAGCAAAAATACAAAAACAACCTGAACCTAAATGTTCATCAATAGATACATGGAGAAAGAAGATGTGGAACATATATACAATAGAAATTACTCAGTCATAAAAAATAATGAAATCTTGCCATTTGCAACAACATGGAGGGACCTAGAAGGTATTAATCTAACTTTAAAAAGACAGAAACATAAATTACTATATTATTTTACTTATATGTGGAGTGTTAAAACAAATGAATAAATAAAAACTGGAAGTCTCACATACATAAAGGACAATGTGGTTGCCACGAGGGGGGAGTGGGTTAAATCTTGAAAGGGGGAAAATGAATGAGAATGGTTGAAATCTTGATTTGGGTGATGGCTACATGAGTGTATACACAAGTTAAAACAGGTGTCAATATAAAAATAATTATAAAACACAAATTTTTACTTTTATAATATAATGGAAATAATAGAATTCAGAAAGTTAAAAAAATAAAAATGCCAATTGAAACAAAACAATATTATAATCACATCTTTCTAGAATATAAATATATCTGTACTGCATTGTCTTATTCATTAGCTGGAATATCATACAGGCAGTGCAGCCTAGGATGTACTCAGCCACCTCACTCAAGGAGGACCCTACAGAAAAGCACACTAAAACTGAAGTGGCAGTAACATCTACAAGATGGTAGAAAAGGGGCCTCCCACCTCTTCCTCTTACAGATGCACTAAATATATAGTGACACAAAGATCCATTATTTCTGAGATAAACCCACACTCTAGCTGAGGGACCCTTACAGTTTCAGCAAATGAGAAAATACCAATATAAAAATGGGTGGGTAAATCTGAGGCATAATCATGTCAAACAGTGAACACATTCTAATCAGAGGGAACCTTCCTCTTCCAGATTCCCCCTAAGGACAGCACACTTAGTGTCCCTACTTACATAGTTACACATGAAAAGGCTGGCTTCCAAATCCCATAGCTTTAAGAGCCAGTTATATTTGCACTCATGAGCTCCAAAGACCACACTAAAAAGCAATGTCTTTAAATATGCAAGAAAGCCCATCCTGTGGCTACCTTCCTGGGCTCAGTGCAGAGGGAGAAGGCAAAAATGACCAGCTCCCAGTTCCTCCCTAGAAGAAGTTAGATGGCTTATTACCCCAGTTACGTCCTGAGGGTTGGTTTCTAATTATCTTGCATTCTGAAGCTGACTGCAATCCTCCTTGGGGCCATAAAGGGTTGTGGTAACTTCTTGGGCCTCCTCCCCAGGATTATTCCAAAAGCAAAACCAAGTCCAAGCTTCTCCTTAAATGGAGCATGTCCAAATGTCAAGAAGCCCAACCTTTATAGCTGCCACCTTACCATCCAGCTCTGAGAACCAATGTGCTTGGCATTCTTGAGTGTCCCAGGAATACCTTCTACAAAGAGGCACTTGCTAACAGAAGTGCAGGCACTTCCCTTAGATATTCTTACAGGCACAGCTCAGAAGGATAGGAGGTAAAAAGTCCAGGCTCCAGCTTCTCCCTCAAACGGTTTTGACTGCCTACTTTCCCTCGTATCCCAGAACTAAGGGATACAGTTCTACAGCCCATATCTAGGAGGTTTTTGGGCTCCTCTAGGAAACTGGTAGGCCTGTGGAAATTTATCCAAACTTCCTTCCAGTGCTGGAATTCTCTGCTGATTAAAACAAAAAAGTTTCCAGCTTCTACTTGAAAGGAGCTTGTCCACACAGCTAGTGCCCCAATTTTATGGCTGTCACCTGAGTAAATGGGTTCAATACCACCAATTCCTGAGGATGAATGTGGGCCCTGAATTTGCAAGTGACCTGGGAACACATCAAAATAAGAGGCAGTTTAAAAGCAAAGTGGGAACAACTTCTTCAGCTCTCCCCCATCTCAGCAGAGAAATAGCTGCAAAAACACAAGGCCACCAATTTATCCTTGGATGAGTATTAGCTGCACACTCTCCTAGCTGACATATGATTTAAGTTTCTAACTAAACTGCACCTGGGAGTGATGGGGCAGATAATTACTTCTCCAGGAACTTGGTCCACTGTGTGGGAGCCTCCTTCCATCTCACCCACCAATAAATTGTCTCCATATTCTCCTTGAAATGAACTCGTCCAATACCTACCAACCAACGTTAATGGCCACAAGCCAAAGCCTGGGTCCTGGATCCCCCACCTCGGTCAGCGGGTGGTGCTCGGCATTCATGAGACTCCATGGCCACAGAGAACAAGGAGGTGGTTTTGCACAGATGCACAAGTGCTCTAAGGGTGATTCCCATAGATCGCTACAGAATGAGTGGTCAAAGATCACCTAGCTCATGGTTTCTCCACATTGGGAGCAAGAGTGGTCCTCTAACAACTTGAATTTCCCAGTGGCTGTCCACCATCAGGCTTCTAATCAGCCTGCATCAGGGAACCCATGGAGCAGGCCACTGTCACACCTTCTGCAACCTGAATGCATGTATAGGTATTTATGCTGCTTCTGAGCACTGACAGACTTTGGCACACCCTAATCTCCTGGAAACTGCTTAAGAAAAGAGACATGGTTTGGACATATGCAAAACTTCATAGGTACCTGTAATCTTGGGCCAGGCTGAATACTGAAATTCCTCTCTTAAACAATGCTAGCATTCAGGGCAGGGATATTTGGCTCTTTTTAATGCACAGAAACCAAAACAATGAGTAAGAGAAAATGAATGAATTGTGGAATATATGTCAAAACAAAAAAAAGAGTAATTTACCATAAACCAAACTTAATGAAATATGTATAACAGATAAGAAGGTAATAAATATGTCCTCAACATCACAGAACCTAAACATATAAAGAAACTATTAACAGATAAGAGGGGGAAAAGGCAAGCAATAATAATAGTAGTAGACTTCAATACCTCCACTTCCAACATTTTTCTGTTGACAGTAACTGCACGAGTTGGAGTGAGGATATAAGAACATGGTAACAGGGGAACCACTATGCTGTATGCTTGAAACTAATACAAGATCATATATCAAGTGTACTTGAAGACAAAAAGGACAGAACCACTGAATAAACACTTTTTTCCACAGTTATAATAGCCCAAAGATCCATGAAAAGGCACTCAGCATCATTAGCCACTATGGACACGCAAACAGGATCACCTGCTGCGGACCCCTCACGCTTGTCAGAAGGACCGTCTCACAGCGACAAGAGGTGCCCAGTGTCAGCACAGGTGTGGGAAAAAGGGGCTGTTGTGCGCTGCTGGTGGGAATTCAAATTAGTAGACACTACAGATAGCAGTGTGGAGTTTCCTCAAAAATTAAAAATAGATCTAAATGATCATGCAGTCCCACTCTTGAGAGATAGCCCAAGGAAATGGAAAGAGGAACCCAAAGCATATCCACACCCCACATTCAGGGCAGTATAATTCACAATAGAAACTACATGGAAACAGCCTAAATGTCCACCAACAGATCAATGGATAAAAAATATATGTATGACGGATTATTACTCAGCTATGAGATAAAGGAAATTGTGCCATTTACACTGATTTTGATGTAACGTGAGGGCACTGTGCTAAGTGACGTAAGTCAAAGACAAACATTTTATATATCACGTGTATGTGGAATTGAAAAATGCTGAACTGATAGAAAGAGAGCGGTAGTTACCAGAGCTTGGGGGAGGAGAAATGGGCAGATACTGTTTAAAGGGTACAAACTTTCCAGTTATAAGAATAACAAGTTCTAGACATGTAATGTACATCATGGTGATTGCAGCTAATAATCATCTGTTAAATAACTGAGTGCTGCTAAGGGAGTAGATATTAAATGTTCTCATTACAGAAATAATGATAATTATGAATTGGAGGTGTCTGTGAATGTTATGGTGGCAATGATTTAAAAATATATAAATGCATCAACAACATGTTGTAAACCTTAAACAATATTCTATGAATTGTATCCCTATAAAACTTTTAAAAAATATTAAAAATTTACTAATCAAAGTAAGATAATAATGTGTTTAGGGAAGTTTAGTTATCCAAACTTATCAAATACTTCTATCTGTCCAGCTTGCCTTGAATTTAGAAGGTTGCCCTTCTACTTTTGATTTAAGGAATATATCCAATTTATTCAAAATTTATCTAGGCATTCTTATTGATACTGCAGTCTAAACAACACCCTACAAGATGTTACTCAGAAAATAGTCAAGTAATTTGTCCATGTTCTCTCAGATGACTGGGATCTTCACAGAAGAGGAGACATATTAATGAAATAGAGACATGTCTATCCCTTATGTTTTCAAAGGCATCAAATTCTGATATATGTTCCAGGAAAATATGTGCTATCATCAAATTATTACCACCAAAGATTTAGACATCCCTAACTTTCCAAGCCACAGGAGAGCATGTAATACAGCAATCTCACCAAATTATATATTTCATAATTTTAAGATCTTGAGTTCCATCAGTCTATGTAAATCATCATAAGGTTGATACAATCACAAATTCCAAAAATTTGTTTGTAGTATAAAACTCTAAATATTTTTTTCTCTGTTTAAAACATTTCCCACAAACCTTTGCATTATTGCCCAAGGCCATGAGCTTGGTGAGATACACACTATTTATGATAAAATGGGAGTTATTCCAGAGTGATTTGTGTAACAGAGATATAGTAATAACATCACAAAAGATACTACCTTCAAATCAGTGGTAAATTAAATAAATATTTGAGTGTCTGGTACATAAAAAGAAATACTGATTTCAATATTGTATTTAATTTTGTTTAATATAACATTTAATATATCCCATATATTCTGTTTTTATATGGGGAGGACTTGACATTTTTATGCCATGAGCAAGCTTAGAGATAAAGAATAAAAAGAGGAATAAGAGGAATGAGGAACAAACAATCATATTTACAATAGGAAAGTAATATTCTTACTTCATTTCTTTATTGAGGGCTGCCTGGTTTTTACCACTTCATTTAAAGTGAAACAACATACAGTTGACCCACCATGACGATTAACAGCTGTGTATGTTGTACAAATTTTTTTGTGCCATTACTGAATTTTGAAAAATATAATCTATCCCTAAGAATAACATCTTTATGTGTTTATACTCTAATTCTCTGGCACAAATATCTATGAAATCTATTGCTTGGAAAGTTTTGAGAATCGCTAACAGATCTCTGATGCTTGAGGAAATAACAGGAAGTCTTAGAGTGGTCAAGGACATCCCACCAGGTATGTGGGCATCACACCCGCTGGTGATGGGAAGAGAGTTCATGTAAGAATAAGATAGGATACCAAATGCTAGAAGGGGAAGGCATAGTAAGAAATAGAGAAGGTAGGTATGAACTAGATTTGATCACCAGATTGGGGACTAAAGTTTGAAAGTGATTGGGATGTCAAGGGTAGGAGAAAACTGAGAAAATTATACATGTTTTATATATGTATTTTCTGTATCAACTGAAAGTTACTTCCAAGAATTCTCCCTACTTAAAAGTGAGCATTAAGTCACTCCCTTTTACTACTGCATTTCCTGTGAACATGCTCTATGACATAAGACCCTACTGAGTGCTGCTTTCACTTCTGTGTTCCTCAAACTGTAGATCAAGGGGTTTATCATTGGGGTAATAACCCCATAGAGCATGGAGATGAGTCTGTGTCTGGCTTGAGAGTGTTGACTGGAGGAGGGTCGAACATAGGTGAATATGGCTGTGCCATAGAACAAACAGACCACCAGGAGGTGGGAAGCACATGTGGAGAAGGCTTTGCGCTTCCCTTCCACTGACTGGATCTTCAGGATGGTGGATATGATATAGATATAAGAGATGAAGGTAATCAGAAAGGCACCAATTCCTGAGACCCCTCTTTCCACCAAAATGAACATGTCTGTCATAGATTTAGATGAGCAGGAGAGGGCCACCAGTGGGGGGATGTCACAGTAGTATTGGTTAACCCGATTGGACTTGCAGAAAGAGAGGTGGAAAGTGTACCCTGTATGGAGGAGGGAATTGAGAAACCCTGCTGTCCAAGTCCCACCTATTAGCTGGGCACAGCGATCTTTGGTCATGATGACGCTGTAACGGAGGGGGAAGCAGATGGCCACGTACCTGTCATAAGCCATGACAGTAAGGAGGAAGAACTCAGTGCCCACCATTGTTATCAGGAAGTAAACCTGCAGAGCACATTCAATGAAGGAAATGCTGTGATTCCCAGTCAGGAGGTTGTCCAGCATCTTGGGGACAGTAGCTGATGGGCAGAATATGTCTAAGAGGGACAGATTGGCCAGAAAGTAATACATTGGTGTGTGCAGCTTTTTCTCGGTCCCGATGGCCAAGAGAATGGCCCCGTTTCCCGCCAAGGTGACCTGGTAGATGACGGTAAAGACCACAAGGAGAGGATAGCGCACCTCGGGGAGGTCAGAGAGCCCCATGAGGATAAAGTGAGTCACAGTGGTCAGATTGTAGCCATCCATCTCCTCTCTGCACAGGGGTCTCTCTGGAGGGAAGGAAGCCAACAAGCACAGGTTAGATTAAAAAGCCAAGGAGCCCAGTGATGAGATTCAGAAAAATGGTGTGTAGTTGATATGAATTGTTAGCTATATTTTACCAAGAGATTTAAATTTTTAGTATTGTTTAAAATATCTCCTATAATCAAAGTGTTTCTTGAAATATCCAGCTTTTATTCCATTTCAGGTTAAAGCTCTCTGGGACCCTAAGGAGATGTTTAAAAATTCACCTCCTCAGTAAAAACCATTGTGGACCCTTCACCAGTGTTAAGCATTTCACAATTCAGCGATAGCTTCCTGTGTGTTTTTCACAGCTACTTGGGCTTTTTAATTACTTTGCATTGTAGTATCTCAATGTGCACAATTTTATGCACTATCAACATTGTACATTCCTTAAGGGTAGAAGCCATGTGTTTTACATGGTGTGTCATTTTAATAACTGTTAACAACTAGTAAACACATGATAAAATAAAAATTATCTAAGTAAGTTTTGTTTAAAAGAATAATGTGGCTCTTGATTAGAAAAAGTAAGTTTTGATAAGAATAAATATGGAAATATGCTTATAGCTTCTGAATCATAACCAGTTAAGTGTGAAATTTAGTAGTTATTTTCCACAACAATTATACTTTAATAAGTAAACTGAGTCTATAAATATAAACAAAACAGAAGAACAAACAAGCAAAGCATCAAAAGACTCAAAAACACACAGAACAGGTTGGTAGTTACCATGTGGAGTGGGGAAGGCAGGAGAATTGGGTGAAAGGGATAAAGTGGTACAAACTTCAAATCATACATTGTATTTGTCACAGGTTTGTCAGTAGAGCACAATGAATATAGCTAATAATATTGTTATATATTTGGTGACATAGTAACTACACTTAGGAGTGAGTATCAGTAATACATACAGTGGTCAAAACACTATGTTGTGCACCTGAGACCAATATAGTTTTGCATATAAACTGTATTTCAAAAACGTATTAGAAAAAGAAAGGAAGGATTCAAGTTGGCTGATAGTGTCTAAATGTAAGCCAAACTAGAGTCTAGTATATTCACATTAAACTCAATTCACATTCTCCTTAAAACAAATATTTCACTACTTTTAATTCATTTAATGAAATACAGTTTCAGATGTTATATATGATTGAACTGTTGGCCACAGTGACTTTTTAAATTTTGGAATTGCATTTAATGTATTTTAATCGTCCTCATAACCATAATATTCATGAATATTTCTTAAAAGCACTTCAACTGAAAGTCTAAAAGTCAATACTTTTGTGAATTTAATGTCACTTGAAAACTGTATTAGTTTTTTAAATATGATATATGTATGATAGAAAATGGATATGTAATAAGAAAATAAAATGTTAAAGTAATTTTCAATGATTTCCCCCCATATTTATTTTTGTCTACTGGAAATTGTTAATAATATCTTTCCTCAGATAAAATGAATAGTATGAATAATCCAATAATATGTAATGATTTATTTAAATATATGGATTGAAATTATTTTCTATCACCTGTTTTTCATGTAATAATTCTTTATATTTAATTAATTATTGATTGTTTTCATTAAAAACAGAAATCATTCCAATGAGCAAACTGTTTTAAGTTTAATATTTCATATGTACTTCGCTGAACTAATGAGCTCTTGAACATCTTTCTCAGAACTATAGCTCTTACCATTTCATTAAACTGAAATGTAGTGAGGTAGAATATTATATCGGCTTCAGGTGTGCAACATAGTGATTCTACAGTTATGTATGTTACTAAATGTCTATCACAGTAAGCATACTAACTACTTGTCACCAAAGTTATTACACTACGACTGAATATATTCCTTATGCTGTCCTTTCATCCCTGTTACTAATTTATTTTATGTTTGGAAATCACCAATTCTTTATCTCCTTCTCCCACTTTGCCCACCACTCCCACCTTCCCCTTCCATGCACTACGAAATAGAATCTATTAGATCACCTTGGGGATGATTTTATTCATTCTTCAAGCAGCACCAGGTCTGTATCATGCTTGGGAGGAAAATAAAAATATGTTTTCATGAAATTTAAGAGGGAAAATCACTATATTAAAAACAAAGTGCTTGGATATCATTATGCAAGCTGGCATCTAGTGAATGATTGAAACAAAAACATTAACTCCTCAGTTCACAAATTATCAATTTCCAGGTTTTACATAGCAGTACAATTTCACTTCTGTACATCTTTATATGTTCATTTTTGAAAATACTGTAGTAAATTTGTGAAATTTAAAGTTACTTTCTATGACTATAAAATCGATACTTTGCAACATTATATATTAAGTTCTTTATGAAGTGCTCTTTCCCCTAGAGCTCACATTTACTAACTTCACTCTTTTTTTTTTTTAACAAGGATTATGGCAAATAAGTCCAAACATCCTGTTAAACATATAACTAAGTTCTACATCAGGTTACATAATCAGTATTCATCCTTCAAAACGCGATATAGTTTCAATAAATGCTTTTCTTTGTTTTAAAATTTTTAGTCAAACTATGGTCTTGGATTATAATATGCAGAGATTTTTCATTTGGGAAGAAAACTTGTATTCATATAAACAATAAGCTCCTTTAAAATAAAACAATGGAATCTTATGAATTTGCATCTCATTAGAAAGATGAGTGATACTTTTGTTGGTGACATATTGAAGAGGAAAAGTTCTATAGAATCCTTTATTAACCCAAGAGATTGATAGCACATATAATAAACATTCTAACATATTCTTATGAAGTGCAATAGCTCACCTGCTTTGTGAGCTTAATTGGTGGAAATGTAAGGATATGAGTATATGAAGAATACAAGTTGAAATCGTGTTTTTTTTCTTTTTGGTCAGAAACTGCCAAACATATAATGAGAATTGGAGGAAGGTATGTAGGGCTAAGATTATCTCTTTCTCTTGGAAATTATCCAAAAATCAAGCTTTCTTTAACTTATTATTGTGCCTACATTTAAAATGAAATTAAACCACATATAAAGCTCTCTCTTTTTCATCAAATAACAACTCCAAGGATCCACTCTGTGGAGGAAAATAAAATTAGTAATCAAGCAAAAATAACCATTGAGAAATCTCAGGTCTTAAGATGATTAAAATTTTATAATTACTTTAATATATGTCAGTATCAAACAAAATTACATGTAAAATTTATGAATAGAAGGATATGTCTTATTGAGTCTATATAGATAAGGAAGAAGTATGCAGCCTTTCTTTTGCTCTGTGGATTGACAGCTAAGATTTTAAAGCAATCAAAAATGTCCCTCTCCATCTCCTATCTCTATGTGCTTTGGCACATCCTTATTGCCTATTGGTGTCATGGGCCATTCTTGTAGGGAACATACATCCAGGTCATTCAGTCAGAAAAATTCATTTGACACAGCAGAATTCTGCATACACAACATCTGAATACACACTTGCAGGGGGATGCAAAATTACTAGCAATTAAATTAAACAATTGTAAGCATTATTTACACATAGGCTTTTTAATATTTGAAATTCCACACCCTTCATCTTACCTGTTTAATATTCAATTTTAACTAAGTTATTAAATATGTTTACACCATAGTCACATCTTTACAAATATCACATTATCTTAGTTAAAAATTACAGAATGTACTTTATACTTTCACTGCCGTTTTAGTGTGAGAGTCCTCATTACCAAGAAAAACATTAAACAAAGAGAAAGCAAAATGATGTGGCTAAAGAAAAGGGAACATCAAAATGAAGAGAAAAATCCCCACTTATATGCAGCATGAATATTGTTAGTTATTCTACAGTTGATACGTTGCCCACTTTTCTCTTAGGAGAAAAATAGTGAGTACTCTATAGGGAATACTCTTCTCTTCATAAATATAAATTGCTATCAACCTAATAATGGGCACTTAATAATAATAGGCATTTTTAATTTTATGTTCAATCAATTTAATATAACCTGAAAAAAAGCTAAAGTGTAGAAGAGAGAAAATTTGTTGTAACTATGTAGGATAAGATTAAACAAAAAAGGTTCAAGATGTGAATTCCAAGACAAAAATAAAGACCAAAATAATACATTTTTTAAATCAGTGAGATCATTCCTTAAAAATATGATTACACCATCCACTTTTATAAACTGGCATTTTCATGCTAAACAATTAAACTTCAGCAAAATCTTTGTGCATTATTGCACATTAATAATGTTAAGACTATTCACATGAAAAGCTGTTATGTTGCAAACATTCAGGCTCAAACAGTGCAGTTTCAAACTCTTTTCAACCTATAATTGATAAATTGTTTTCTCTAATAATAATGGATTAATGTAAAACTTATTTGCATGTATGAAATTTTAAAGACATTTGTATAGATTAAAAACTATGCTTACATTCCATGAGTTCAGGTGAAAGATATACAGATGTTCACTATGCTTTCCAATTTTTCTATAACTGTGTAACTTTTCAAGATAAAATCAAACATTAACATAAAAATAACAATGAGAAAAATGAGTTTCGTGTTCCAGCCCCCTTGACTTCATTCCTATTCAATTTTCCTATGATTGTGAAACTCTTATCTATGTTTTCATTTGGAAACTCAGTTTCCATTTATCCAGAGTAATTCAGCCATATAGGCATCTATGACATTTCTCATCTTTTTAAACTCCTCTTCAAATTCATTAGAAGATTTTTAGACTGTTTTTCAGGCTTCATATGATTTCCATCAATGAAGTAGATCTGCTTTTTATGCTCCCTTCACCTTCTAGGTCTTTGGTCTGTAGAGATGAGTATCCTATGATTAAATGGTCAGGAAAAGCATAATATTTCCCCACACATCCTCTTTTCTTCTGAAAATTTTCTAGATTAATGTATTATTTGGAAACCATGATAACCTTGAATCAAAAAACACCCCTCAAAGTGTTGATTAAGCAAATTTAGTTATTATTTCTCTTCCACATGAAATAAATGGATGAAATGCCACCGTCACACATTACCATGCACCTGGGGCCCTATTGCTTTTCCTTCAGCATTCTAGGCATGTGGCTTTCATTCTCAGGAATCACAGCCTGCATGGCAGCTCCGTCCGTCCCGGCACCCATTCTCTGCAGTTCCAACAATGTGCATTCAGCGGATGGCAGCCCAGGTCACTGTCAGGATCCAGGCACCTGGAAAGAGGGAAAGGAATTGTCTTGTTATTGGGTTTCAGCCCCAGGCAAGTTCTCTATGGATTCAATGTGACCAAAGAAAATGACAAAATGACAGCAAATGTTGTTTGGGGTGAAAGGGTTTGTTACCCGGCTTGTTCTCCAGGCGGTAGGTCGAGCACTGGTGTCTCACTTCCCCCCAGAGCACTGTGCAGAGCTCTCTATATATAGTGCAGTAATAGCTTATTGCCTACAGGTGTGAAAGCAGTAGCCTAGCAACAGGCCAGTTACATCATCAGGTGGTTTATGTTCAGTGAGAATCCTGGCCATAGGAACCCCTGCTTCCCCACAGAATGTGAGCTGTTGAGCCCCTTGGAAGAATGTTTTGTGAAAGCAGTTCTAAAAAAGTCAATTTACTCTATACTTGAAAGGGTTGAATTGGCACACTCGGATGGCAGGGAGTCCTTTATGCATGGTTTTTATTTGAGACAAATCTTTGAATAGCAAACAACAGAATCAAGAGCTGCATATATTGTGAATTTTTATTAGTTTACTTATATATAAAAAAGAAGTGTGAGATTATATATATCTTTAAACTGTGTTGGTACCCAGGCTTAAGTATTTGACTAATATTGGGCTTATAAAACACATTAAAACCACCTTTATTCTGAGTTTTCATTTTTTATTTGGTAGATTATGAGTTGCCTCCTAATATTTATTCTCTCCTTAATGATTGTCATGGGGTGCAGAGATGGAGCTGATACTTTGCAGTTTCGCTTTCAGCTGGAAATATCGACCTGATGAAGATCAAGTGAATGAAATGTTAGTTAATTTGATGTGTGCATACCCTACGTCATAATTATAAACAAGGAAGATACATGATCTCTGCATTCCAATTTTGAGTATGTTAAATATTTCCATGTTGTCTAATTAGTATGTTATGTATGTCTATAATTTAATTTTTTCTTTATTTTGGTATCATTAATCTACAATTACATGTGCAACATTATGGTTATGAAACTCCCCACTTCATCAGGTCCCCCCACCTTCCCCATTACACTCACTGTGCATCAGTGTAGTGAGATGCTACAGTATAACTACGTGTCTTCTCTGAGTTGTACAGCCCTCCCCGTGCCACCCCAAGATTATGTCTGCTAATCGTAATCCCCCTTTTTCCCCTTGTACCTCTCTTACAATAAATCCTCTGCAGTCCCTTTGCCTTTGGTAACTGTTAGTCCATTCTTGGGATCTGTGACTCTGCAGCTGTTTTGTTCTTTCAGTATTTTCTTTGCTGTTATGATCCACATACGAGTGAAATCATTTGACATTTGTCTTCTTCCACTTGGCTTATTTCACTGAGCATAATACCCTCTAGCTCCGCCCATGTTGCAAATGGTATGATTTGTTTTCTTCTTATGGCCGAATGATATTCCATGGTGTATATGTACCACATCTTCTTTTTTTTTTTTGATGTAACAGTGATAATTTATTTCACTCTTGAATTGTTTGGGTAATTCTGTCATTCTTACATTTTTTGATTGTGTTAGTCTTTTTTTATTTATAATTTCTTTGGTATCATTAATCTACAATTATATGTGCAATATTATGGTTATTAAACTACCCCCTTCATCAGGTCCCCCCCCACCAACCCCATTATTGTCACTGTCCATCAGTGTAGTGAGATACTATAGAATCACAACTTGCCTTCTCTGGGTTGTACAGCCCTCCCCGTGCCGTCCCAACATTACGTCTGCTAATCGCAATGACCCGTTTTGCCCCTTGTCACTACTTTCCCGGCCATCCTCCCCAGTCCCCTACCCTTAGATAACTATTAGTCCGTTCTTGAGTACTGTGAGTCTGCTGCTGTTTTGTTCCTTCAGTTTATTTCTTTGTTCTTATACTCCAAATATGAGTGAAATCATTTGATACTTGTATTTTTCGGCTTGGCTTATTTCACTGAGCATAATACCCTCTAGCTCCATCCATATTGCTGCAAATGGTAGGATTTGTTTTCTTCTTATGGCTGAATAATATTCCATTGTGTATATGTACAAAATCTTCTTAATCCATTCATCTACTTATGGACACTTAGGTTGTTTCCATTTCTTGGCTATTGTAAATAGTGCTGCAATAAACATAGGGGTGGATATGTCTCTTTCAAACTGGAATGCTGAATTCTTAGGGTAAATTCCTAGGAGTGGAATTACTGGTCAAATGGTATTTCTATTTTGAGTTTTTGAGGAACCTCCATACTGCTTTCCACAATGGTTGAACTAATTTGTATTCCCACCAGCAGTGTAGGAGGGTTCCCTTTTATCCACATCCTTGCCAAAATTTGTTGTTGTTTGTGTTTTGGATGTTGGCCATCCTCACTGGTGTGAGGTGATATCTCATTGTGGTTTTAATCTGCATTTCTCTGATGATTAGTGATGTGGAGCATCTTTTCATATGCCTGTTGGCCATCTGAATTTCTTCTTTAGAGAAGTGTCTATTCATGTCCTTTGCCCATTTCTTAATTGGATTATTTGATTTTTGTTTGTTAAGGTGCATGAGTTCTTTATATATTTTGGATGTCAACCCCTTATCAGATGCATCATTTATGAATATATTTTCCCATGCTGTAGGATGTCTTTTTGTTCTACTGATGGTGTCCTTTGCTGTACAGGAGGTTTTCAACTTGATATAGTCACATTTGTTCATTTTTGCTTTTGTTTCCCTTGCCCGGGGGGATATATTCATGAAGAAGTCGCTCATGTTTATGTCCAAGAGATTTTTGCCTATGTTTTTTTCTAAGAGTTTTATGGTTTCATGACTTACATTCAGGTCTTTGATCCACCTTGAGTTTACCTTTGTGTATGGGGCTAGACAGTAGTCCAGTTTCATTCTCTTACATGTAGCTGTCCAATTTTTCCAACACCAGCTAAAGAAGAGGCTGTTATCTCCCCATTGTATATCCAAGGCTCCTTTATCAAATATTAATTGACTGTATATGTTTGGGTTAATGTTTGGATTTTCTATTCTGTTCCACTGGTCTGTGGGTCTCTTTTTGTGTCAATACCAAATTGTCTTGATTACTGTGGCTTTGTAGTAGAGCTTGACGTCAGGTAGCGTAATTCCCCATGTTTTATTCCTCCTTCTCAGGATTGCTTTGGCTATTTGGGGTCTTTTGTGGTTCCATATTAACTTTAGAATTATTTGTTACAGTTCATTGAAGAAAGCTGTTGGTACTTTGATAGGGATTGCGTTGAATCTGTAGATTGCTTTAGGTAGTATAGCCATTTTGAGAATATTTATTCTTCCTAGCCAAGAGCATGGGATGCATTTCCATTTGTTAGTGTCCTCTTTAATTTCTCTTAGGAGTGTCTTGTAGTTTTCAAAGTATAGGTCTTTCACTTCCTTCGTTAGGTTTATTCCTAGGTATTGTTTTTTTTGATGCTATTATGAATGGAATTGTTTTTCTGATTTCCCTTTCTGTTACTTCATCATTATGTATTGGAAAGCAAAAGATTTCTGTGAGTTAATTTTGTTTCCTGAAAATTTGCTGAATTCAGATATTAGTTCTAGTCATTTTGGAGTGGAGTCTTTAGGATTTTTTATGTACAGTATCATGTCATCGACAAATAGTGACAATTTGACATCTACTTTACCAATATGGATGCCTTGTATGTCTTTGTTTTGTCTAATTGCCGTGGCTAGGACCTTGAGTACTATGTTGAATAACAGTGGAGAGAGTGGGCATCCCTGTCTTGTTCCCAATCTTAGATGAAAAGCTTTCAGGTTCTCACTGTTAAGTATGATGTTAGTTGTGGGTTTGTCATATATGGCCTTTATGATGTTAAGGTACTTGCCGTCTTTAACCATTTTGTTAAGACTTTTAATCATGAATGGATGCTGAATTTTGTCAAATGCTTTTTCAGCATCTATGGAGATAATCATGTGGTTTTTGTTCTTTTTGCTGATGTGGTGGATGATGTTGATGGATTATCGAATGTCGTACCATCCTTGCATCCCTGGGATGAATCCCACTTGATCATGGTGTATGATCCTCTTGATGTATTTTTGGATTCGGTTTGCTAATATTCTGTTGAGTATTTTTACAACTACGTTCATCAGGGATATTGGTCTGTAATTTTCTTTTTTGGTGAGGTCTTTGCCCGGTTTTGGTATTAGAGTGATGCTGGCTTCATAGAATGAGTTTGAAAGTATTCCCTTCTCTTATATTTTTTGATAACTTTAGGAGAATGGGTGTTATTTCTCTTCTATATGTTTGGTAGAATTCAGAGGTGAATCCATGTGGAAAGGGGGTTTTGTTCTTGGGTAGTTTTTTGATTACCAATTAAATTTAGTTGCTGGTGATCTGTCTGTCTAGTTTTTGTGTTTCTTACTTGGTCAGTCTTGGAAGGCTGTATTTTTCCAAGAATTTTTCCATTTCTTCTAGGTTTTCCACTACTTACCATATAGCTCCTCATAATATTCTCTTATAATTCTTTGTATTTCTGTGGAGTCAGTCATTATTTTTCCTTTCTCATTTCTGATTCTGTTTATGTGTGTAGATTCTCCTTTTTTCTTAATGAGTCTGGCTAGGGGTTTATCTATTTTGTTTATATTTTCAAAGAACCAGCTCTTGGTTTCATTGATTTTTTCTATTATTTTATTCTTCTCAATTTTATTTATTTCTTCTCTGATCTTTATTATGTCCCTCCTTCTGGTGACTTTGGGCCTCATTTGTTCTTCTTTTTCCAATTTCAGTAACTATGTCTTTAGACTATTCATTTGGGAAGGTTCTTCCTTCTTTAAATAGGCCTGGATTGCAATGTACTTTCCTCTTAGAACTGCCTTTGCTGCTTCCCACAGAAGTTGTGGCTGTGTGTTGTTGTTGTCATTAGTCTTCATATATTCTTTGATTTCTGTTTTGATTTGGTCGTTAACCCATTGATTAATTAGGAGAATGTTGTTAAGTCTCCATGTATTTGTGAGCTGTTTTGATTTCTTTCTACAATTTATTTCTAATTTTATACCTTTATCATCTGAGAAGTTGGTTGGTAGGATTTAAATATTTTTGAATCTACTGAAGTTCTTTATGTATTCTAGTATGTGGTCTATTCTGGAAAATGTTCCATGTGCACATGAGAAGAATGCGTTTTCTGCTGCTTTTGGGTGCAGAGTTCTGCAGATGTCTGTTAGTTCCATCTGTTCTAGTGTGTTGTTCAGTTCCTCTGTGTCTTTACTTAATCTGTCTGGTTGATCGGTCCTTTGGAGTGAGTGGTGTGTTGAAGTCTCCTAAAATGAATGCATTGCTGTCTATTTCCTCCTTTAACTCTGTTAGTATTTGTTTCACATATGCTGGCGCTGCTGTGTTAGGGTATATATAATTTATAATAGTTATATCTTCTTGTTGAACTGACCCCTTTATCCTTCTTTATCTCTTGTAATGTCCTTCTTTATCTCTTGCTACTTTCTTCGTTTTGAAATCTATTTTGTCTGATACAAGTACTGCAACACCTGCTTTTTTCTCTTTGTTGTTTGCATGAAATATCTTTTTCCATCCCTTCATTTTTAGTCTGTGTATATCTTTGGGTTTGAGGTGAGTCTCTGGTAAGCAGCATATAGATGAGTCTTGCTTTTCTATCCATTCTGTTACTCTGTGTCTTTTGATTGGTGCATTCAGTCCATTTATATTTAGTGTGATTATTGATAGATATGTACTTATTGCCATTGCTGGTTTTACATTCGTGGTTACCAAAGGTTCAAGCATTGCTTCCTTGCTATCTAACAATATAATTTAACTTTCTTGTTAAGTTATTGTAAACACTGTCTGATGTTTCTTTATTTCTCTCCCTTCTTATTTTTCCTCCTCCATTCTTTATATACTTGGTCTTTTATTCTTTGCCTTTAGTTAGTATTTGGATGGTCTGATTTCTTTGCTATGATTTTATTTTCTCTGGTTACATCTTTTTCCCCATAGGGGTGCTTCTGTCTAGAGCAGTCCGTTTAAGATATGCTGTAGTGGTGGTTTTTGAGAGGCAAACTCTCTCAACTTTCGTTTGTCTGGAAATTGTTTAATCCCTCCATCATATTTAAATGATAATCTTGCTGGATACAATATTCTTGGTTCTAGGCCCGTCTGTTTCATTACGTTAAATATATCATGCTATTCTCTTCTGGCCTGTAAGGCTTCTGTTGAGAAGTCTGATGATAGTCTGATGGGTTTTACTTTGTAGGTGATCTTTTCTCTCTCTCTAGCTGCCTTTAATACTCTGTCTTTATCTTTGATCTTTGCCATCTTAATTATTATGTGTCTTGGTGTTGTCTTCCTTGGGTCCCTTGTGTTGGGAGATCTGTGGGCTTCTGTGGACTGCGAGACTATTTCCTTCCCCAGTGTGGGAAAGGTTTCAGCAATTATTTCTTCAAAGACACTTTCTATCCCTTTTTCTCTCCCTTCTTCCTCTTGTACTCCTATAATGCGAATATTGTTCCATTTGGATTGGTCACACAGTTCTCTTAACATTCTTTCATTCCTAGAGATCCTTTTATCTCTCTCTGCCTCAGCTTCTCTGTTTTCTTGTTCTGTGATTTCTTTTCCATTAACAGTCTCTTGCATCTCATCCAGTCTGCTGTTCAGCCCTTTGTTCGCTTGTCTGATTTCTGCATAGTCTTTCCTCACTTCCCTCACTTCCTCCCTCAGCTCTTGCACATTTCTCTGTAGACGCATCAGCATGGTTATGACTTTTACCCTGAATTCTTTTTCAGGAAGACTATGCATTTCCATCCCTTCAGGTTCCCTCTCAGGGGTTGTCTGGTTGATCTTAGTGTGGACCATATTCCTCTGTCATTTCATGGCTATATGAAGTGGTCGCTGGTAATTGCCACGTATGTCTGCTGGACTCTTTAAGACTTTAAAAAAGAAAAAAAGAAAAAAAAGAAAGAAAAAAAAAGAAGAAAAGAAAAGAAAAAAGAAAGAGAAGAAAAAACAAAAAACAAAACAAAACGAAACCCCCAGCGCCAGGAGTAGATCCTGTGGGGATGCTGTAGGTGTTGCTGTTGCTCCACTATTCCGCAGGCGTGGCTGCACTGCTCCGCAGGGCCCTTTATAGCTCTGGCCAGTGTGGTAACTCATGGGGAGCTGTTGATCTCTGTGGGAAGTCTAAGTGCGGCCACCCTTTCCCAGTCACCAGCTAAGGGGTCTGAAAATCCCCAGGACTCCCAGGCTACGGGGCTGAGTGTGTCGGGTGATCCAGCTCCTCCACTGGGCTCCTGTCTCGTTAAGAACGCTGAAAAAAGCGCACGCTATTCTTCTTTTTTTCTCTTTTTCCCTTCTGAGGAGCCGGCTGCAAGCGCCCTTGTGCATTGCCTGCTCAGATCCTGCACCCTCTGTCTCTCCAATGTCCGCTAAATCACGGGATGTGTGTTAGTGCTCCTCGCGCAGATCACCGTGGCTGATTATTTCGTGGGGTGTACTTCCACATCCTCCCGGCTCTGAATCCTCTGATCCCACCAGTGCACTGTGGTGGGTGAGTGCTCGGGTCCGCCAGGTCACGGCTATGTATCTTACCCGCGTCACGGTGTGCTGAGTCCTCTCAGGAGTAGCTGGATGCTGTGCGCTTTCCTGTGTATTCTGGTCTCTCTTTTTGGAATAGTTGTACTTGCTGTATTTTCGTAGATATATATAGTTTTGTAAGGACATTTCTGCCGCCCTGCTCACGCCGCCATCTTCCACTCCATTCCACTTCTTACAATTCCATTCAATTCCGTAGCATTCTTTTACATTCTATTGCATAATATTCCATTCCATTCCACAACATTATATCCAATTCCATTCCATAACATTCTATTCTATTAGAAAACTTTCCGTTCTATTCCAAAACATTCTACAACATCCTATTGAACATATTTTTCCCTTCCATAACGTAGCATTGCATTCCACTCCATAATATTCCATTCCATCCCTTAACATTCTCCTACATTCTATTGTATAACATTCCATTAAATTTCATAATATTCTATCTCCTACTATTCCATAACATTCCATTCCATACATTAGTATTCCATTTTTTCTCGAAATTCCATTCCACAATATTCAATAACTTTATATTGCCCAACATTCCATTTCATTCCACATTCCATTCCATCCAATAACTTTCCTATAAATTCCATAACATTCCATTCCATTCGTTACAAATGCATACTATTCCCCAAGATTCCTCTCCATTCCGTAACATTTTATTCGTTTAAATAACATTCCATTCCATTCTGTTACATTCAATTGCATATTTCATTACATTCCATAATATTCCAATACATTCCACAACATTCCATTACACTCCATTGCATTCCACAACATTCCATTGCTTTCCAAAACATTCCAATTCATTCCATAACACTCTATTCCACTAAATAACATTCCTTTCTATAAAATTACCTTACCTTCTATTCCAATACATTCTATTAAATTCTATTGCCTAACATTCCATTACAGTCCATTCAATTCATTAAAAGTGCATTCTATTCCCCACCATTCCTCTCCATTCCATAACATTTCGTTCGTTTAAATTACATTCCAAATTCTTTTATTATTTTGAATTGCATGGAATTTCATTACTTTCCATATATTCCATTGCATTCCACAACATTCCATTCCATTTATAAACATTCCATTTTATTCCATAAAATTCTAGTACATTGTATTGCATAAAATTCCAATTCATTCCGCATCATTCTTTTCTATTCTATTTCATAATATTCCACTCAATTCTATAACATTACTTTCCATTAAATAACATTCTATTCCATTAAGTAACATTCCTTTGCATAAAATAACCTTACATTCTATTCCAATACACTCC
Source organism: Phataginus tricuspis (assembly GCA_029783875.1). Lineage (NCBI taxonomy): Eukaryota > Metazoa > Chordata > Mammalia > Pholidota > Manidae > Phataginus > Phataginus tricuspis. The sequence continues at coordinate 652,140 of JAQQAC010012408.1, read as the reverse complement.
ATTAAATTCTACTGCCTAACATTCCAGTACATTCCATAACATTCAATAACATTCTATTTCATAAAATTCCCTTCATTCGTTAACACTCCATTCCTTTCTCCAACAATCTATTCCATTCCACTAAATAAGTATCCATACCTTTCCATAACATTCCAATCACTTAAATAAAATTTTGTTACATTCCATACATTCTATTACATTCTACTGCATAACATCCTATTCCATTCCATTCGTTTATATTCTATTCTATTCTGCAACATTCCACCACATTAAATAACGTTCCATTCTATTCCCATACGTTGAATTACATTCTATACACGAACATTCCACTCCATTCCATAACATTCCATTCCATTTCATAACACTCCATCCCATACAAAAACATTGAACTTCACTCCATTGCATAGAATTCCATTCCATTTTACATAATTTCTTTCCATTCTTTAACATTTCATTAACTCCTTAACAATCTACTATATTCTACAGCATAACATTCTATTCCATTCCTCAACATTTTATTACATTCCATTGTACAACATTCCATTCTTTTCCATAACACTCCATTTCATTCCAAAACATTCCGTTCCATTCTTTAACTTTCAGTGCCAGTCTATTCCATAACATTGCACTCCATTCCATAAAAATGCAAGCCATTCAGTAATCTTCCATTCTATTCCAAAACATTTTATTGCATTCTATTGAATAAAGTTCTTTTAAATTCCATAGCATTCCACACAACTCGTTAATATTCCATTCTACTTTGCAAAATTCCATTCCATACCATAGTATTCCAATAAATTAAATAAATACCATTCCATTTCAAAATACTCTATTACATTATAAGACATAATAGTCCTCTGCATTCCATACCATTACATTTCCATAACATTCTAGTACATTCTGTTGCATAAAATTCCCATTCATTCTGTGAAATTCCTTTCCATTAACATTCCATTCTATGCTCTAACATTGTATAACATTCTATACCCTAATATTCCACTCAATTCCATAGCATTCCATTCCATTAAATAACACCAAATTCCATATCAGACATTCTTCTTTATTCCATAGCATGAAATTCCATTCCGTTTCACATCGTTCCATTCCATTCCATAACATTCCTTTGCACTCCATAACATTCTATTACATTGTACTGCATAACATTCCATTCCATTCCACATTTTGTTACATTCTATTGCTCAACATTAAATTACATTCCATTCTTAATATTGTATACCATTTTTTCCATAATATTGCATTCCATTCCATAGCATTCCATTCCATTTTGTAACATTCCATTCTATTTGAAAACATTCTACTACCTTCCATTGCATATATCACCACTCTATTCCATAACATTCCATGACATTCTGCACTATTCAATTATTCACATTTCAGTTCAATTTCAAAACATTCCTTCCAGTTCCACAACTTTCCATTCCATTCCATTGTATTACATTCCATAACATTATATCTCACTCTCTTTCGTAACATTCCGTTCCTTTACTTTAAATCCCATTTATTACCAAACATTTCACTTCAGTTCATAACACTCCATTCCAATATAAACACTGCATTCCAATCAATACCACTCTACAGCATTTCATTGAATAAAATTCCATTCCATTTTATACCTTTCCATTCCATTACTTAAAATTCCATTCCATTCTATAACATTCTATTATTCGATAGCATAATATTCCATTCCATTCCACACCGTTCTATCCAATTACATTTCATAACATTCTATTCTATTAAATAACATTCCATTCTATTCCAAAACATTCTATCACATCCTATTGAATAATATTTCTCCCATTCAATAACATAGCATTACATTCCACTCCATAACATTCCATTAAATTCCTTAACATTCTCCTACATTCTATTGCATAGCATTGCTTTCCATTCCATAATATTCTATCTCCTACTCTTACTTAACATTCCATTCCATTCATTAATATTCCATTTTTTCTCGAATATCCATTCCACAACATTCAATTACCTTATATTGCACAACATACCATTTCTTTCCATAACATTCCATTACATTCCACAACATTCCATTTCATTCAATAGCATCACAATAAATTCCATAACATTCCACTCCTTTCATTAAAAATGGGTTCAATTCCATAACATTCCTCTACATTCCATTCTTTTAAATAACATTCCATTCCATTCAATTCCATTCAATTGCATAATAATTCATTACATTCCATAATATTCCATTACGTTCCACAACCTTCCATTCCATTCCGTTGCATTTCAAACATTCCAATTCATTCCGGAACATTCTATTCCATTCTACTTCATAATATACCACTCCATTCCATAACATTACATTCTATTAAATAACATTTCTTTCCATAAAATTACCTTATGTTCTATTCCAATACATTCTATTAAATTCTATTCCCGAGCATTCCATTACACTCCAAAACATTCTATTACTTTCTATTGCATAATATTTCATTACATCCCACAACATTCCAATCCATTCCATTGCATTCCACCTTCCATTCCATTTCAAACCATTGCATTTCATTCCATAACATTCTAGTGCATTCTATTCTGTAAAATTCCCATTAATTCTGTAACACTCCATTCCATTAAATAACATTCCATTCTATTCCCAAACATTGTGTCACATTCTATACCTGAACATTCCACTCAATTCCATAATATTCCATTCCATTCAATAATTATCCATTCCTTAAGAAAACATTCTTCTTCATTACATTGCATAAAATTCCATTCCATTGCACATCATTCCATTCAATTCCTTAATATTCTATTGCACTCCATAACTTGCTATTAAATTGTAGTGCATAACATTCCACTCCATTCCACATTTTATTTCATTCTATTGCACAACATTCCATTGCATTCCTTAACATTCTATCCCATTCTATTCCATAATATTGCTCTCCATTCCATAACATCGAATTCCGTTTTGTAGCATTCCATTCTATTTCAAAGCATTCTACTACCTTCTATTGCATAAATTACCAGTCCTTTCCATAACATTCCATTACATTCCACACAATTCAATTCCATTTCATAACATTCAATTCAATTTCAAAACATTCCTTTCAATTCCACAACTTTCCATTCCATTACAATCTATTACATTCCATAACATTATATCCCACTCTACTCCATAACATTCTTTCCATTCCCTTAAATTCCATTTATTCCCAAACATTTCACTTCATTCTATAACACTCCATTCAAATATAAACACTGAATTCCAATCTATAGCACTCTACAGCATTCCATTGCAAAAAATTCCATGCCGTTTTACATCATTCTATTCCATTTTTTCAAATTCCATTCCATTCCATAGCATTCTTTTACATTATATTGCATAATATTCCATTCCATTCCACAAAATTCTATCCAATTCCATTCCATAACATTCTATTCCATTAGAAAACTTTCCATTCTAATCCAAAACATTCTACAACATCCTATTGAACAATATTCTTTCCATTCCATAACATTGCATTGCATTCCACTCCATAACATTCCATTCCATTCCTTTATATTCTCCTACATTCTATTCTTTAACATTCCATTCCATTCCATAATATTCTATCTCCTACTCTTCCATAACATTCAATTCCATTCATTAGTACTCCATTCTTTCTCGAAATTTCATTCCACAACATTCGATTACATTATACTGCCCAACATTCCATTTCATTACACAACATTCCATTCCATTCAATAACATTCTGATAAATTCCACAACATTTCACTCCATTGGTTAAAAATGCGTACTATTCCCCAACATTCCTCTCCAACCCATGATAACATCTTATTCACTTAAATAACATACCATTCCATTCTTCTACATTCAATTGCATAATATTTCATTGCATTCCACATTCCATTGCATTTCTAACAATCCAATTCATTCCGGAAAATTCTATACCATTCTATTTCATAATATACCACTCCATTCCATAACATCCCATTCCATTAAATAACATTCCTTTCCATAAAATTACCTTGCGTTCTGTTCCAATACATTCTATTAAATTCTATTGCCGAGAATTCCATTACTTTCCAAAACATTCTATTACTTTCTATTGCATAATATTTCATTACATTCAACATTCCTGATTCTCGGCTGCATGATTATGATTTTTATTTTGATCTCCCTTTCATGAAGATTGGTGAGTTCATTTGCATTTGGCCCTTTTTCTGGGGTTTGTGAGATTTTTGTCTGGACCAGGTTCCTTTGAAGTTTCATATTTCTATGCGGCTCCCTCTAGTGCTCAGAAGCTCTTGTCTCTGTAGGTTCTCAGCCCCTACAAGCCCCTAGAGTGAGATTGGGGGTCATAGTGGTGTACTGCCAGTGCATGGGGGAGGAAAGAGCTGTTTCCTAATGCTGAGCTTCAGTGCCTGTCTCTAGTATCAGCGCCACTGGGCTGAGCACACAGTTGTAAACATCTGTGCTTTGTGTCTCTAGCTGTTGTAGGTGGGGCATCCATCTGGCTCTCCTGATGCCAGTGCAGTGACTGCCAGTTTGCGAGCTGGTACTGGCAGGCCAGAAATAACATGCAGCAGATTGCGTGTCACACTGCAGGGACTCAGAGCTGAGTACCCAGCCAGGGGGTGGAATGCCTGAAGCTACTCAAATATCACAACCTGCTGGGCAGAGTGCACTCAGACAACATTGTCCACCTATCCTTTCTCCTGTGCAGCAAGCGACGTGCAAATCCTGCCCCTTCAGCAGCCCTCTTGCTGCTAGGAAGCCTCTCAGACCTCCTGCCTTTCCTTTGTCCCAGAGTGACCGGATGTGGTTCCCTGTCCTCCACAAATGGCTGGAATCTCAGTCTCTCAACCACTCCACCTGTCCCAGCTCCCCAACCCCACCAACCTCCAGAGCACCACACAATGTAGGTTTGTGCTCCAAAGCAGACCTCCAGGGCTGGGTGTTCAGCAGATCTAGGCTTCCACCCCCTTCCTGCTCCATTTCTCTTCTCCCACCGCTGATCTGGGGTGGGGGAAAGGGCTCGAGTCCCAGAAGATCAAGGCTTTCGTGCATTATCCTATTTTGTGAGGTCTGTATGCAGTCTGGTGCACCCTCCTTTTCTGTTGCTGTTTTAGGGTTTGTTGTATTAACTATATTTTCATACTATATGTGGTTTTGGGAGTAGTCCTCTTTCTCACCTCTCACACTGCCATCTTGAATCCCTCGTTTTTTTCTTTTTTTAAGCCTGTAATTTTTCTCTTTCACATTCTGCCCACTCGTCCTTCCCATTCCAACCTGCAGGACTCAGTTCTCACTGTGTTTTACAAGCTTGATATCAGAATGCTTTAGCTCACATAACTGTTATAGTTCATGTATGCTTTTTTGTTCATATGATGTATACCTATTGAATGCAATTATGATCATGCTGAGCTTGAATTTATTATGAATTTCCTGTCTTAGATATTTCAGAAAACTTTCTGAATGTGAAGTATTAGAACCAGTATAATCAATTATTATTACATATATGTTTGATAATAAATAAATATAATTAGAAAAATAATACTTTACTTCTGTAGAATGTGTTATTCTTTTGTTTGTTCCTTCATGAAAACCTTGTATGGTTGCTATTACTCTCTTCATTGTACAGATGGGAACATTTAAGAACATTAAGCTTAAATTGTTAGTTGAGAGGGTAGCAATATTGGTGTTCTTTCCCTTGTACAGTACAGAATCAGATAAGAATAATAATGGTCATAATAGTAACAATTACTTAATGCCATACTCAGGCACATACTCCTGCTCTTCTTGTTCATTCTCTTTGTTTTTTATTTCTGAATTTTGAAAAGACTACTCTTCTCCACTGACTGAGCTCTTCAATTTAATAGAGCACAATAATAGCAGTTTTGACAATTGTGAATTATGTTGCTTGGTTGTCATCTAGAAGGAACTAGGTATTTAAGTATTAGCCTGGGCACTGTGCCTCCATTGTCCACACCATAAAGTCCTAGAGGAGCTCTTCTTCTTAAATAAAGAATTCCTTCTTCCACTGAGTATTTCACACACGATAATACCTGTTTGGAAATCATCGACATTTTCTTATCTACAATCATGCTACCTTTTCTCATGATCATGTATAGATGCACTTTATTTTCTTATCATCTCTAAAACATCATCTCATCCCCATATTTCTGAAAGCTGTCTTGTAATCACATTCAGGCTTTTAAAATATGGGAAGTTGGTAAATTCTGTCTTTCCACAAACTTTTAAAATAAATTTTAGGAGACAAATAGTCTCATGTGTATTGTCCAGGACTTGAGTTTTGCTTTATTTTTCTATCTCTTCTGATCAAGTGGGTAGAGCTATCAAAAACTGCTTTTTGAATAATTAGTACCAGAGAAGCCCCGGCACCCAAAAGTCAAATGCTGATACAAGTCAAGGCCTTGTTGTTCCTGATTCCATCTCTCACCTGCTGAAATCTGCCATTTCACAGTGTCTTTGGTAATAACAAACACTGTCTTCACTACTTCTAAGTTGTATGGTCTATTTGAAGAGAGTGATGGCAAATATTGATGACCTTGGAGAGAGCCTTTCTCCCAATGTCTCTCTCCATAATGAGAATGACATCAGAGAAATAACAATGAACCATAATTTTTCCAGATGACTTTATATTTGTTTTTAAATAATTAAAATTATTTCTGTTTGATAAATTTAAATCCATCAGTTCTTCCATTTAGGAGCATACCATGAATCCAGAACATTCTATCATGCACTTTAGAAGAATTGTTTTTGATTTGCAAGAAGGATATTTCACCTCTGTGGAGAAGAAAAATCACCAAGGGAGACAAAATATTACATATATACAAGGGAAAATCCTGTGTTTATTCAGCCTCTTATAGTCTGCTTTGGCCTCTCACAACATTCAGAACAACATATTGAAGGTTGGAGGGTCTGTGGAGGAACACATTGGCATAAGTAAGTTTTCCAGATTATATTTAAATGCATAATATGTCTATTAATTTTTGTTTGCATGTATCGTTACTGCCATCATCATCTTCATAAGAAAGATCTAGAGAAAATATTTGTTCTTGGACATGACCCATGACAATATTTATTTCCAAACATGAAAGAAATTCACTGAAAGAAGAGACATTTTAAAGTAGAATAATTATTGATTTTACCAGGGCAAAAGCAAATTGAATGATAAGTCAGTTAATATTTGCTGTGACTGTTAAAACTTAAGCTCTCTCTTTCTTCTGCTTCTCTGCTGTGTTGCAGGAATGTGGGTTTTCAGATACCTAAATAATACAAACTCTACTGAGAATGCAGCCAACATCAGGTCATACATCCACTGCCTGATGACATTCATGCCCCAAATGAAACTACCCAAGATTTAGGATAATTAGGTAAAATGTTGAATTTTGAAAACATGAAATATGAAGTAATAAACTTCCTTTCCATGTTTAATTTAGAAATATAATTTAAGGAACTCAGACCTAAGTGGTCATTTTCAGGTTGTAGAAAGATAAAGTAATGGACTTATTTGAAATATTCTCAAATATCAAAGAACATTGACTCTGTTCATCAGTATATATTAAGGAATAAATATCATAAACATACTTGTAGTTTGCACCAGATAATTTTAAGGCTTTATTTTGTTCAAACTTCAGTATCTGGAATAGAGTCTGAAGTGAAGAAATGAAGCATATATGTATTTATTAATAATATACTATTATTTATAATATACTATTAATACTACTAATAATATTAATAATAATTATTATTATATGTATAAATATGTATATCAAATATGAAATTTATAAATATATGTATAGATAAGATTTTCTTTAAGGTGTTAAGGTTGGTATATGACTTTATGTTTGTATGATAAACATAAAGCTCCAATGGCAGTCAGTATATCCTAAATGCTGAGTGATAGACAGTGCAAAACATGGCATCCAACGTTCATTACGTATAACCAAAAAAAGAGGAAATAACAAAATGGAGCCATACCTCTTAATTATGCATTCTTAAAATTAACCACAATCATGTAAAATTTAATAAGGGATTGTTTTTGAAGAGTGTTGTAGGAAAGTGTAACACTCTCAAGCTTACATGAGATTCATATTGACCCCATGAAATGGTGATTACAAATTGAGGTAAAAAGTGTTGCATTACTGAGAAACAGCAGCTATAATATCCCAAATAATCAATACTTATTTCTTCTTAAATTATTCCATAATACTATATAACAAACCACAAATTAATTCTTTTTTATTTGCATATCTATTCCATACTCATTCCTTTCCTCATTCATGAAATCATGCAGCTGAATAATAATGTGACTGAGTTCATTTTGCTTGGGTTGACCCAGGATCCTGTTAGGAACAAAAGAGCGTTGGTCATTTTCCTGCTTTTCTATTGGGGATAATTAGTGGGTAACATGCTGACTATTACTACCATGAAGATCAGCCAGACATTTGGGAGCCCAGAATACTTCTTCCTTTCCTACGAGGCAGAAAGTTGTGCCTCATCAACAGTCCACCAACAAAGCTGAGGCTCAGATGCAACAGGGAAATGGGCTCTGGTGAGTAGAGGGCTTTGAACTGCTGAGCATCACAGGATTCCTATACATAAAGCCGCCACTTTCCAGACCAGGACACAAAGGTGATCCATCTAATTCAGAGGCAGAAACAAAGCCAGACAAAATTAGGAGACAGAGGAGTATGTTCCAAACAAAAGAACAACATAAAACACCAGAAAAAATGTAAATGAAATTGAGATAAGCATCTTCCTGATAAAGATTTTTAAGTAGTGGTCATAATCATGCTCAATGGAGATCTGAAAAACAATTCAGGATTTCAAAAAGAATTTCAACAAAGAGAGTAAATATGAAAAGTTATTCAGAGCAGAAAAATACAGTAACTGATATGAAAAAATACAAAGAGGGAATGAATAGGGGGTTTCAGGAAGCAGAGGAGTGAATCAACAAGATGGAAGATATAGAAATGCAGAGCATCAAATCTGATGAGGGGAGAAAAAAGAATTTCTAAGAATGAGAAGATGCTAAGAGAGCTTTATGGCAACTCCAAACTAAATAGTATTCACATAACAAGGGCACCATGAGGAGAAGACAAAGGCCAAGGGGTAGAAAGTCTATTTGGAGAATTAGTAGCTGAAAACTTTCCAAATTTGGGGAAGGAAATAGACACAGAGAGCCGCTGAAAAGATGAACTCAAGGAGGGAAACATCAAAGCACAGAATTAAAATGTCAAAAATTAAAAGCACAAAGAGAAAGGCAGACAGTTATCTATAAGAGAAACTCCATAAGTCTATCAGCAGATTTCTCAGCACAAACATTACAGGCCAGAAGGGAGTGTCATGAAACGTTCGAAGTACTGAAAAGGAAAACCCACAACCCAAGTACTCTACCCAGAAAGACTATCATTCAGAATTGAAGGGGAAATAAAATTATTCCACATAATTTAATGTTAGAAGAATTCACCACCAGTAACCCAGCCTTAGAGGATATATTAAAGGGACATCTTTAGCTGAAAATGTTCTTAAATCTAAATAGTTTTCATCAGATAAAATAAACCTACAGTAAAAGTAGTAGACCAATAACCTACAAGGCAAGCATAAAGTTTATGAAACAAAAGTAATAAAGACTACATACAAAATTAGTCAAGAAATATAAAAAATGTAAATTATGACATGATATACATAAAATGTGAAGGAGGAAGAATAAAAAGTCGTACTTTTAGAATGTGTTCAAAATTAGTGCCATCCCTCAACTTAATATAGACTGTTACATATTTAGGCAGTAATATATAAACCTCATGACAACTACAAATCTAAATCCTACTATAGATAAACAAAAACAAAAAGAAAGGAATTGAAACATGACAATTAAAAAAACATCAAATCACAAGAAAAGAGTGTAAGAGAAGAAAGGAACAGAGAGGAACTTCAAAACAACCAGAAAAAAATTTTAAAAATGGCAATAATTACCTATCAATAATTACTTTAATTGTAATTATTTAAATTATAATTGTAAATGTAAATGGATTAAATTCACAAATCAAAATCCATGGGGTGCTAAATGGACGAAGAAACATGGCCCCTCTATATACTGACTAAAGAGATTCATTTCAGTCCTAAAGACATACATAGCTTGAAAGTGAAGGATGGGAAAAGAATTTTCACACACACACAAAAGAGGAAGCAGGAGTAGCTGTGGTTTTATCAGACAAAATAGACTTTACAACAAAGAAAGTAAGAAGAGACAAAGAAGACATTACATAATGTTGAAGGAATCAGTGAAACAGGAGGTTATAACAAATGTTAATGTCTGTGTATCCAACATAGGAGTACCTAAATATGTAAAGCAAATACTAACAGACATATATAGAAAAGTTTACAACAGCATAATTACATTAGGGGATTTTAACACCCCACTTTCATCTAAGGATAGGCCATCCAGACTATCAGTAAGGAAACAATAGCATTGAGGAGAACATTAGACTGATTGGACTTAACAGATATATACAGAATATTACACCCAAAAGCAGTAAAATGAATATATTCCTCAAATGTACATGGACCATTCTCCAGAATAGATCACATATTAGGAGACAAAAATGTCTCCATAAATTTAATAAGATTGAAATTGTATCAAAAATCTTCAGGCCACTTTGGTATGAAACTAAAAATTAATGTATGAAAAAATATAAAAGCACCAACACATGGAGGCTAAACAACATGCTTCTAAATAATCAGTGGATCAAGGATCAATTCAAAGAGGAAATCAAACAATACATGGAGACAAATGAAAACAGAAACAAAACAGTTCAAAATATTGGGATGCAGCAAAAGAGGTTCTAGGAGAGAAATTTATAGGAGTAAAGGCCTACCTTAAGAAACAAGAAGAATCTTAAAAAACATAAGCTTACAACAAAGCTTGAAGTTAGTAGAAGGAAACACATAAGAAAGATATGAGCAGAAATAAATATAATAGAGAGAAAACAGTAGATTAAAACCAATGAAACTAAGAGCTTGTTCTTTAAGAAGATAAGGAAAATAGACAAACCACTAGCCAGACTTACCAAGAGAAAAAGAGTGAAGACACAAGTAAACCAAATCAGAAAGGACAAAGGAGAAGTTACAACTGACAACACAGGAATTCAAAGAATCATGAGAGCTCTATAAAAATATATATGCCAATAAATTGCATAACCTAGAAGAAATGGACAAATTCCTAGAAACATACAATCTTCTAAGAGTGACCCAGGATGAAACAGAAAATTTGAACAAACTGATCACTAGTAATGCAACTGAACTGGTAATCAGAAAAATTCCCAACAAACAAAAGCCAATACCAGGTGGCTTTGTGGGTGAATTCTACTAAACATTTGAAGAAGAAATAATATCTGTCCTTGATGTATTCCAAAATATGGAAGAGAAGGGAATACTTCTAAATGCATTCTCTGAGGCTAGCATTACTCTAATAGATAAACTAGACATCAACACTATAATAAAAGATAATTATAGACCAATATCCCTGATGAACATAAATGAAAAAATCCTTAACAAAATGTTAGAAAACCAAGTCAAAAAATACATCAAAAGGATCATCCACCACTACCAAGTGGGATTTATTCAAGGGATTCAAGATGGTACAACATTCATAAACCAAAGTGCTATGCCAAATGTATAAAAGGAAGGATAAAAACCATGTGATCATCTCAGTAGAAAGTGAAAACCTCTTGACAAAATTCAACATCCATTCATGATAAAAGTCTTTCAACGAAGTGAGTATAGAAGGAACATATTTCTACATAATAAAGACTATATTTGATAAAACCACAGTTAACAATATATGCAATGGTAAAAGATAAAAGCTTTTCCTCTAAGACTGGGAGCAAGACAAGGATGCCCATTCTCACCACTTTTATTCAACATAGTTCTGGAAGTCCTAGTCACAGCAGTCAGACACGAAAAAGAGCTAGGCATCCAAATTGATAAGGAAGAATTAAAACTGTCGGTATTGCATATGACATGACACTATGTATAGAAAATCCTAAGGACTTCACCAAAAAACAATTAGAACTGGATTAAGTAAAGTTGCAGGATACAAAGTCAATTTCTTTCTTCAGTATCTTCTGCTCTAAAGAGTATACTCTCATGCTCATGGATAGTAAGAATTATAAAAAATGGCAACCTGCCCAAAGCAATTTAAAGATACAGTGTAACCCTATCAAAATACCATTGGTATTTTTCAATGAACTAGAGAAAATAATCCTAGAGTTCATATGGAACCAGAGAAGGCCCCAAATAGCCAAAGCAGTCTTGAGAAAGAAGAACATAGTGGGGTATCTCAATACCTTATTTCAAGCTATACTACAAAGCCACAGTGTTTAAAAGAGTATGGTACTGGCACAAAAACATACTCATAGACTAGTGGAATAGAATAGAGAGCAGAGAAAGTCATGCACATATAGTCAATATATGACACAGGAGACAAGAATATGCAGTGGGGAAAAGACAGTCTCTTCACTAAATGGTGTTGAGCAAACTGTACAGCTCTATGCAACAGAATGTAACTGTATCACAATCAACACCATTCAGAAAAGTAAACGTGAAATGGATTAAAGAACTAAATATAAGACATTAAACCATAAAATTCTTTGAAGGACACATACACAGGATTCTCAAATATCAGCACAAATATTTTTTTCTGGATACATCCTACTGGACAAGGGAAACAAAATAAATATGAAAATGTGGATGCCATCAAACTAAAAGACTTCTGTCCATAAAAGGAAACAATCAACAAAATGAAAACACAGTGTGTGACAAGGGAGAATATATTTGCATATGATATAGCATAAAAGGGGCTAATATCCAGAATATAAAGAAGTCATAGACTCAACACCAAAAAAAACTGAACAATCAGTTAGAAAATGGATAGGTGACCTGAATAGACATTTTTCCAAAGATTTACAGATGGCCAACAGGCACATGAAAAGATGCTCTATATCACCAATCATCAGATATATACAAATCAAAAGCACAATGAGATAGCACCTCATGCCAGTGAGAATGGTCGCTAACCAAAAGACAAAAACTAACAATTGTTGGTGAGGATGTGGAGAAAAGAGGACCTTCCTACACTGTTGGTTGCAATGTAAATTGGTGTAACCTCTATGGAAAGCAGCACCGAGGCTCATCAAAAAGCTAGAAATCCAAATACCGTATGACCAAGTAACTCACTTCTGGGAATTTTCCCACATAAAATAAAATAACTGATTCAAAATACATATGCACTCCTATGTTTATCACCACATTGTTTACAATAGCCAAGATATGGAAGCAACAGAAGTGTTATCAAAAGATGAATAAATAAGAAGATATATGGTACATATATACAAGAAATAGTATTCAAGCAACAAAAAGAAAGTAATCTTACCATTTGCAACATTATGGATAGGCCTACAGGGTATTATACTAAACAAAATATGCCAGACAAAGACAAACACCATATGATTTCGCTTATATGGGGAACCTAAAGAAACAAAATGAAACAAGATAACTGAACCAAACATAAAGAGATTCAGACACTGAGAATCAATTGGTGGTTACCATGGGGGAGGGATTGGTGTGGGTGAGTGAAGTAGGTAAAAGGGAGAAAGAGGCACAAAATCTCAACCACAATATAAATTAGTGACAGGGATGAAAGCACAGCAGTAATATCTTTCTATGTTGACAGTAACTAAACTAGTTGGGGTGAGTATTTAATAATGTAGATAACTGTCAAATCAACATATTGCATATTCAAGACAAAATACTGTTGTATGTAAACAATATTTCAATATAAAAATATCACTTATGGCCTACATTAACATCTGTAATTACAAGAATAGGTCATTTTTTCCCCATAATGTAATAATACATATTGGAGATTAATTTCTTTGTCACAACTGACATGTTTCTTAATTGGAAGGGGAGAGATACTTTAGGGAATGACCTTCCTCAGACTCCTATATTTTGTATCATTCATCTTTAAATACTCCTCCAGTGAAAACAGAAGCAAAGCATTTCCCAGTCAAAATCCTGTGTGAGAGTGGATTTCAGAAAGTGTGGGGTGAGTCACAATGTGGTAGCTGCATTCTGGAATGTAGGCGAGAGACTAAGCCTATGCATGATATCAAAGAGCTCCTGGTTCCAGATAATCAAACAGAATCTATGAAGCACTCATTTATTCTCATTTGAATATAGGGCGTTCAAAGCACCCTGGGGATTAAGTGGGCAATTGAACATCCTAACTTCTGTATACACTCACCAAAACTGTTAAGATTTGTTTTGGGACCTAATTTAATTGTATTTCACATTTGAAGAAAATGAATCTGATAAATGCCACAGTTTATAGGGAATTTTCTAGAAGTGTTTTATAATCTAACATAAGATGTTTTATCATTTCACATGAGAAGTGCTTTATAATCTGACATGAGAAGACATGCACAGAAGGTCCTCACGGCGATATTTACTACTAGGTAAGGACTATTTGATAGGTGAGGAAGATAAGCAAATAGAAATAGTTTCTGCTGGGGTCTTCCAGGAAATGCTCAATGGAAATGATAATTTTACTGTGGATATAGAAGGACATTGGCTTCCCTTCTCAGTGGTGACTGAGTATTCAATATTGCTGAACACTATTGGATTGTATCTATAGGAAATCCTCTTAATTCTTTCACTCACTCAACATATATGTATTATTAAAGATGTACCTTTTTTATACGTATGTAAATTCAGCAGTGAACAGAAAAAAATGACCTTCCCTATGCTATCACTGTTATATCTATCATTCTAATTTTTATATAATACATAAGCATATATTATATATATTTACATGCATAAATTATGTGAACTATAAAAATGTGTCAGTCTATCTTTATCTGGATATATATGGATAGATAGATACATTTTTATAATATTGAATTGTTAGAATCTGGAAACAAGATCTCATTTCTGTTTGCTGAGGAGTTTTAACAAAAAGCATATTTAGAAAGCACCTAAGGCTGCAAGTGGACCTGTAGCTGCTGGCAGTGTGGAGTCTGTGATGGAGTGAAGAGCCCTTAGTTCCAGAACTGCCTCTGTGCTGACTCGCTCTCTTACTCAAACTCCTGATCTTAATGTTGTCCAAAGACTTTCATTGTCCCTCCAGCCTACATCAGAAAACATTGTTATGCATGGATGATAGGCCAATATGAATAACAAACCACCTGTTAAGATGAGATTTTTAAAGGCTTTATTATTAATGCAGCATGATTATGACATATTTTCAAATATTACCAAAGGGAGTTATTTTAAAAGGTAGGTCACCCTCCAAACTCTGATACCAAAAATTAAATTTCCCCACCCAGACACCAAAAATACTGTGCTATTTTGGTACTCCCCTAAATGCAATTAATTTATATGTGTGTGATATATATTATTCTGCTGTTCATGAAAATGTCATCATCCTAAGTATACAATTTTCACTCTACAACATATTTCACTTTACAACATATTTTAGAAACCATTGCATGTATGTTTCCTTCGTTTTTCTTAATGAATGCTTAAAGTACCATTTCTGATTCATTCGTGCCATTCTGATGGACATGGAAGTTGTTTCCTATGGAAAAGGCTGCAGTGACGGTATTTGTGCCTGTGCGTTAGATTATCTAAAGCAAATGGGATCATGAGACCTATGTTTATGTGCAGTTGTAATATTATAGGTGTTAGAAATCATGCCATAAGGGTTAGCACCTGTAACTCCAGGAAAAGGAAATCCCGGGGCAAAATACTCTAAAACCAAAATCAGTCCAAGGGAGAAATAAAGTTGAAAACACATTTATTGCTTACAGTTGGTGGTCTGGGGCTGTCTCTCTTTCCTGCTGCAGCAGAAACAAACCAGCACTCCCCATAACCTCTCAGGTTCAGATAAGCCCTCTGTGGCCCAGGTAATTACCCATTGATGTGGAGATGGATACCCCTCTACACCGAGGAAGGCCTGTTGATATGCAGATGCAGAAAAGCGAGGTGAGATATTCTGGAAATATTACAATTTTACCCGCAGCACCCATTTACAATCCTACCAAAAATGTGTGGGATTGATTGTTTCCCACACGATTTTCATCAATACTTGTTAAAACACATTTATCAAAAAGACCACTTTGTTTATCTGATAGATGAAAAACATGTCTAGTTGGAATTTAAATTTGAATGTACTTTATTGTGAATGAAATTGAGCATGTTTTCACATGCTTAATTCTTTTTATTAAGAAGGATTTCTTTTGAAATTAGTTCCTTTACCCATTATTCACTTGCACTATGTTTTTAAGATTGATCTCTGAAATCCATTTAGAGCTGAGGAAATTGTGCTTTTATCTGTGGATATGTGTTGTAAACACATTTTTTTAGCTTAGTATGTATCCTTTTAACTGTTATTTGGGAAATATATGTAACAAGGTACATAAAATAATTTGTCCACTATTTGGTGTATATAAATAAATATTTCCTTTCTATTCCTACTTTATCTTACTGAATCAGGGTATGAGACATCAAAAAGTATAGATTAAAAAATTCTATTGAAAAGTTTCAACCATTACTTGATTTCTGAGAGCATTTTCTAAATGCCTGGAGCTTAACATAACATGAAATTTTAAAGAATACTCTGTTTTAAGGCAAATGTCCTTACTCTATTTGTACTTCATTCTAGTCTTAGTACTGAAAGTCCAGCGGAGCGGACCCTCTCTCATAACCCGGGGTAAGCGGCAACCCAAATACTCACAGGAGACCGGTCTTGATGCAAATTGCAAGAGGTTTATTGATTCACACCAGCGTGCTGGGGTCGAGACTCATAACCCATGCAGGGGTAGAGGAGTTCGACCCCGAGCAGAATTCTCAAGGGTTTATAAAGGAAAAACTACAACCAGGGGGAGGAATGGGGGAGGTCATGGGACTCTTGTGGGGAGGCCAGCTGCGGGTTTGATGACATAATTGCTAGACATTCCGGTTAAGGCCCCACAGGGCTTCAACATTCAGTAACTTAACCTTGTCTTTATAGCCCATTTGTTCTGTGGTTAGACTCAGGGCCTGTTTAACAAACTATGTACTCAGGGCCTGTTTAGGCCAAGGTTCAGAGCAAACTTAAAATTTTCCATTCCTTCATTCCCCACTTCTTCTTGTGCATAGTTCTCATCATAGAACTAGAGCCCCGTATCGTCATAAAATTCTCTCTTGGGATTATGTAAGGACTGGTAATGTTGTCTTAACATTAGAATCTGTACGGCGCTAACCCGTTCTCTAACAAAAGTTACTAACTTATTCAAGATGCAAGGGCCAAGGGTGAACAACAAAAGCAGAATCAGAATGGGTCCCAAAAGGGAAGATATTAGAGTAGTAAACCAAGGAGATCTACTAAACCATCCTTCAAACCACCCTTGCTGAGCCTCTCAGTCTCGTTGGCGCTTGTCTAGTCTTTCTCTCAACTTAGTCATAGAGTCTTTAATGACTCCGGAGTGGTCTACATAGAAGCAACACTCTTCTCTCAATGCAGCACACAGTCCACCATCTTTCAAAAACAGCAGGTCTAGCCCTCTCCTATTCTGTAACACTACCTCTGATAAGGAAGTTAGAGATTCTTCTAGTTTGGAGATAGACTGTTCTAAGGCTCGTAAGTCTTCATCCATTGTGGCTCTCAACATTTGGAAGTGTTGAGGCCCTTGTATTAAGGCTGAAGTTCCAGTACATACTCCAGCTGCTACTCTCAAGCCCAAAAGAACGGCTAGAGTCAAAGAGACCAGTTCTCTTTTATACCTAGAGGGCCGCCAGTCAAATTCATCAACAAAAGAATCCTCAGGGTGGTAGAGGACTTGGGACACAAGCTGTACTAACACACAATAATCCTTAGAACTATTAAAGATCACTGTGGAAACACACGGGGTCAGTCCAGTGCTGCAGGCCCACCATTTATCTATGCTAGGTGCTAGGTAATAGTTGGAAGAGGTCTGAGGGCTCTGAACAGTGGTATTGCACAAGTGCTGGTATGCCTTTGGTGGGGTACCAAGGCATATTCCTTTTCCCCAGACCTCGGTAAGAGTGAGCTTGTTACTGGATCCCCAGTTACAAGAGTCATGGCTGGTAGTATTGTTATAAGTTCCAGTGGTAGCTATGCCCTCATAATAAGGGGGACCTGAGGCCAGGCATAGCCAGCATGACTCGGTGGTATCAGGATTAGTATTATTCAGGAGATTGAAGGCTCCTTGGATTAAATTCAGCAATCTCTGCCCTGTACTAGGTAGAGGGGTGGTTGGCACCTCAGAGGGCGTCTTAGTCTGGTCAGGGGTATTAGGTGTCTCTGTACTCTTCTGAGGGGGTGGTGGTGGAGCGGGCTTAGGAAGGCTTTCGGTTGGCACAGGCGGCCGAAGAGGCAGCGGTGGCGGCTTTTGTTCAGGTAACACTCTATTGGGGCCAATTGGCTGGGCTGGAGGGGCCTCTATCTTTAGTCTAACTAGGAGGATTCCTCCAGGGTCTCTAGGACCAGCCCAGGTTTTTTCATACAAACGAATCCCCCACATCCTTTCTTCTTCCCACCCGGTAGCTTTTCGTCCCTGATCGGTGAATGTTAATTTTATGGGATTACACTTGCCATGGATTTGTCCCTCAGAGTCCTTAATCTTGGAGCATGTGGGTTTACCTGCCCTGGTTAAGGAGATCAGGTCATCCCTAATTGGGGCCGCCCACCAGGTATGCCCAGTGGACACACAACCCCATGAGGCACAATAATAACTATCGGCCCCCCCACAAAGCTTTTGTTTGGCCTTAGAAAGGTCAGAACCTGGGCAAGCATAGAAGTGGTGTTGCTGTATGAATGTATCATCCCAGGTGATCTGTAGTAGGCCGCCTAGATCAAACTGGAGGTCGGGGAACCACGTGCACCTAGGGACAATCTGGGAAGTCTGATTGAGAACTTCACTAGAGGCAAGATTAACGACCTTCCAAGTGGACTTCCAGGGCTGATGGGGATTAGTGAGGGTCAGGGTTACCGCGCAAGCGAAACTTAAAAGGATTATCAGTCTTTTCTACTTGCCAGGACTCATCTTCCTCTGTCTTCGGTGCAGCCTTTAGGTGGGAGGCATGAATCCAGGCGGCTATTCCTTCGACCTTTACTGCAGTGGGAGTTGTCAGCAGGACTAGGTAGGGTCCTTTCCACCAAGACCCAAGATTCCCAACACAGTGTCTGCGTACGTAGACAGCGTCTCCCACTTGGAACTGGTGAGGGACAGTGGTGGTCTCAGTGGTGTAGGCCTCTTTCAGTTGTTCCCATGCCTGCTGGTGAACTACTTCTAGGGCTTTCACGTGGACGAATAAGGGTTGAGAAAGAACAACGTCAGGGCTATGTATTTTTCCTGCTTCTACAAGGGTGGGGAGGTCCTCCACATAAAAGCTCATAGGGGGTTAGTCCAAGATGCCCTGGGGTGTTGCTTACCCTGAACAGGGCAAAGGGAAGGAGAGCCGCCCAGTCATTCCTGCCGGTCTCTAAGGCTAATTTAGTCAAGGTCTCTTTTAGAGTTTTGCTCATCCTCTCTACCTGTCCTGAGCTTTGGGGTCTATATGCACAATGTAATTTCCAATCAAACCCCATTTGTTTTGCCAGTCCCTGACTTACCTGAGCAACAAAGGCAGGCCGGTTGTCAGATCCAATTACCTTAGGGATTCCAAACCTGGGGAAAATTTCTTCCAGAATCTTCTTGGCTACTATGCTGGCAGTTTCTGTCTTAGTTGGGTATGCTTCTACCCATCCTGAGAAGGTATCTATAAAAACTAGTAGATATTTATTCCCATATTTGGCAGGTTTTATTTCATTAAAGTCTACTTCCCAGTAAGCTCCAGGTCGATCTCCCGGCAGTCTTTGTCCAGGGGCGTATCGGTTGGAGCCTGCATTTGTCATGGCACAAGGGATACAGTGTTTAACTACAGCATTGACAACTTCAGGAAGTCCAATTACATAGTAGGGGGATGATTCTACTGTCTTCTTCAGGTGTTTGGACCCCAGATGAGTGAGCCGATGGAGCTGTTCTATGTATTCTCTAGCCTCCCTCTGGGGAAATATGATTTTCCCATCTCCTGTCTTTCTTAATCCTTGAGTAGTCTCTATAGTATACCCTAGGTGATTCATGACCTGGTAATCTTCTCTAGTGTACTGGAATCCCTCAGGGCTAGGTCCTGTACCACAGTCACACATTACTGGCAATATTGGAGTTCCTTGAGCAGCTCTCTTTGCTGTCTGATCAGCCAACTGGTTTCCTTTTGCTATCTTATCAGTGGCTTTTTGGTGCCCGGGGCAGTGTATGATGGCCATCTTTTTAGGCAAATGCACTGCCTCTAGTAGACTCAGAGTAATCCTCTCTGCCAATAGATGGCACCATGTACACGTGCAGTGGCAAAGGCATATCTACTGTCCGTATAGATATTGATGACCTTCCCCTCAGCTAGCCTTAAAGCCTGTATCAAGGCTAGGAGTTCTGCCTTCTGAGCTGAGGTCCCTTCAAGGCAATCTTGATAAGTCTCTCCTGCCAAAAGCAAATAATCAACATACTGGAGGAGAGTTACCTTGGAATTTTCGGCCCGAAAGGGGGTCAAGTCCTGATGTAGCGCCTCATCGAAGAGGGTGGGAGAATTCTTGAATCCTTGAGGTAATTGGGTCCAGGTCAGTTGTCCTGTTTGCCCAGTGCCAGGATCCCTCCACTCGAATGCAAAGATGGGCTGACTCGATGGATGTAATCTCATGCAGAAGAAGGCGTCCTTTAAGTCCAGCACAGTGTACCAGCCCCTTTCTGGGGGGAGAGAGCTGAGGAGGTTATATGGATTGGGAAACGTGGGGTGAATGTCTTGGACCCTCTTGTTCACTTCCCGCAGGTCCTGGATCGGCCGGTAGTCTCCTGTACTGGGTTTCCTGACAGGCAACAGTGGGGTGTTCCATGGGGAGCGACATGGCACCAGAATTCCTGACTGTAAGAGTCGCTGAATGTGGGGGAGAATGCCCAGTCTGGCCTCCTGGCTCATGGGGTACTGGCGCACCGATACTGGGGTGGCACAAGCCTTCATTTCTACCACCGGGGCGGAACCTGCTCTGCTAAGCCCATTCCCCTGTTTCGGCCCATGCTTGGGGAAATTGTCTCAACCAGTCTTGCATATCCTCAGGGACTGAATTCTCAGTGAATATATGATATTCTTCTTCTAATTTCAAACTTAAAACAACTGTGGGGTCTTCCTGCAAGGTGACCTCAGGCCCCAATGGGGAAAAAGAAATTTGAGCTCCCATTTTAGTGAGGAGGTCTCTCCCCAACAGGTTGGAAGGGCAATCTGGTATAACTAGAAATGAGTGGGTTACCCGCCCCACACTTAAATCTACATTTCTTTGGGTAGTCCATGAGTACAGTTTTAGTCCTGTGGCTCCCAGGACTAGGGACTTTTTGTCTTTTAATTTTCCTAAAGGTTTCAGTAGCACAGAATGTTCTGCCCCTGTATCGACTAGGAAATCCTCTGGTCTCCCCTCCACCTGTAAGGTTACCCTAGGCTCGGGGAGGGGTTCCGAGCCCCGTCCCCTCTAATCATCTTCATCTAGGGTTAGAACTTTGGGGTTCCTGCCTCTTTTCTTTGGGCACTCTCAGGCCCAATGCCCTTTCTCTTTCCAGTAGACACATTGATCCTTGTCGAGCAGTGTCCTGACAGTGTCTCTCGACGTCTTCTGGCCCTTGTTACTCAGGTTCCCTGTCTGTCTAGGCTTCTAAAATCCTTTTTCTTTTTCACTTACTACTGCGGCCAAAATTCTAGTTAAATTTCTCTCCTGCCTTCTGTCTCTTCTGTCTTCCCTTTCCTCTCTCTCTTTCTCCCTTTGTTCTTTCTCTTCCTCTGTCTCATTTTTGTGATACACTTTCTCAGCCTCCTTCACTAGGTCCTGTAAAGTAAAATCCTGCAGTCCTTCAAGGCGCTGCAGCGTCTTTCTGACATCAGATGCTGACTGCCCTATAAATGCCATGGCTACTGCTGCCTGCTGCCCTTCAGAGGTAGGATCAAAAGGAGTGTAGCGCCTATAAGTCTCCATAAGGTGCTCAAGGAAAACTGAGGGGGGTTCAGTGGGCCCCTGAAGGATCTCTCTTACCTTAGCCAGATTAATGGGCCACCGTTCGGCTCCCTTGAGACCTGCCACCAGAGCCCGGCGGTAGACGGTCAACCTCTCCCTACCTTCAGGAGTATTGAAGTCCCAGTTGGGTCGAGTCAGCGGGAACCCTGCATCTATCACGTGGGGAAGTTGGGAGGGCTGTCCATTGTCCCCTGGCACGCTCTTTCGTGCCTCCAGAAGAATCCTCTCCCTCTCTTCTGTAGTGAAGAGTGTCTGTAGTAACTGCTGGCAGTCATTCCAAGTGGGCTGGTGAGAGAACATAAGGAACTCTACCAGTCCCGTTAGCCCAACCGGCGGGTTCTCTGAAAAAGAGGCATGATTAGCTTTCCAATTATACACATCCACTGACTGAGGAGAAGGGCCAATACTGCATTGGCTGAATTCCAGGTGGAGGCACCGGGGGACCATAGACTCGAAGTGGCAGAGCCACAGTTGAGTCAGGCCCCTCCGGAGAGGCTCCTCTATATTCTTTAATGAACATTTTCTTTAAAGAAAGAAATCAGGGGGAAAATAAAAGTAGAGGAGAAGGAGACCAGAGAAAGCTGCTGCCCAGACGCCTGTGCTGAGGCCTGAGGGGGAGCACCAGGGGTGGGACCTGGGCTGGAAGCTCCCAAGGAGGGAAAGGGAGGGCCCACCAGCAGAGTCTCCTTGAAACTGGGTGAGTGAGGAGAGGACCCTGGCACAGTCTTGCTTTAAAACCCATCATCAGAGAGAATACGGTCAGGTCATGTGTCCTACTCTTAAAGTCCGTCCAGTGGTCTAGTGTCAGAGACAGGGGAGTCGTCACAGTCTGTCCCATTTCAATCGTCTCCAGATACCCAAAGACAACAAGACACAAAACGGAGAAAGACTCAGACAACAAGACACAAAACGGAGAAAGGCTCCAACAGACACTTTCCCCCTCAAGTCTTCCAAAGACACCAAAGGGTCTCAGACTGAGGAGGTGGTCCAGGAGCCCATAGGAACCGGACCTATTCCCCCTCCAACAGATGGGAGACTAGCTCCCCCGGCCCCAGGGCATCCCCCAGGGCGGCAGCTTGTGGCCCCTGGCACGTCTCCCTTACCACAGCTTTGGTTCCCTTATGGGAGCGATAAGCGGCTGCAAAACTGAAAGCGCTTTTCACAGACCCAGATACCTGCCAGAACAAACAGGCGCCAGCGCACACAGAAACTTAAGGATCCTTCGCTTACCTCCAAGTGGGTCTCTGGAGAATAGGGTGGTCGCAGATCCCGGACGAGCCCCCAGATGAAAGTCCAGCGGAGCGGACCCTCTCTCATAACCCGGGATAAGCGGCAACCCAAATACTCACAGGAGACCGGTCTTGATGCAAATTGCAAGAGGTTTATTGATTCACACCAGTGCGCTGGGGTCGAGACTCATAACCCATGCAGGGGTAGAGGAGTTCGACCCCGAGCAGAATTCTCAAGGGTTTATAAAGGAAAAACTACAACCAGGGGGAGGAATGGGGGAGGTCATGGGACTCTTGTGGGGAGGCCAGCTGCGGGTTTGATGACATAATTGCTATACATTCCGGTTAAGGCCCCACAGGGCTTCAACATTCAGTAACTTAACCTTATCTTTATAGCCCATTTGTTCTGTGGTTAGACTCAGGGCTGTTTAACAAACTATGTACTCAGGGCCTGTTTAGGCCAAGGTTCAGAGCAAATTTAAAATTTTCCATTCCTTCAGTTCCTCCTAATTTCTTAAGAAAATATGTTGGAAGTCTCAAAAACATCGATACTGAATAAGTGGAAGAATTTAACTTTGATTACCATGATATAATTTAAAAAATACAAAGTTTAATGAAAGAAGATGAATTTAGAAGGGTAAACAAATAGAAATGATTGAAAGTTGAATGAAATGAAGCAAACTTAGGTAAGGCAAGAGATTGAAATAAGTTGCATGATAGACTAAACTAACTGTCTGGGTGGTCACTGCTAAAATTTTTCTTTCTCTCCCAATTACCTCTCATACATTTCTCTCTCTCACCTTCTCACTCCCCATGTGTGAGTGTGTGTTTAGGTTTTAGTAAAGACAACACTATCAAATGTTTCTACATCATTCCATGAATATTCAGAATATTTACTATACAATATTTTGTAATCAGACTATCAGGTTTGTTAGAAACCAGAACTGCCTCCCAGAATAGTAATCTCCCCCACCTTTGTATCACCTGCAGAAGCTGCACCCCAGCCTTGAATCCCCCCAAGGCCTCACCCTAACCTAGTTCTAAGAAAACTGTGTTCTAGTTACTGAAAAACCCATCCATTGTTCTAGTGATTCTCATTCTAGATAGTTTCCCTAGCAATGACCAGCCACCCGGCCATAAAGGGCAAAGGTAATCTGCCCTTACCATAAAAGGTACCTACTTCCCTTAACCTACATACCATATAGAGTAAATAAGCTGGCAACTCGGCACCAGCTGAGCTCAACCTATAGAAAATGTACAAGACATACTTCCTTTAAACCATCCAATCAGCACCCCCTCTTCCTGAACCCTGTAATGCATAGAAGTCACGGGACCAACTTCCCGCTCAATTTCCCTTAGAAGCAGCTTCCCCCTTGCTGCCCCTGCTGCTCTCTCCTTTAGAGACAGCCTTTCTGTCTTTCAGGCAATATACTTCTCTGCTGGAGTTCTTGTTTCCTCCTTTACTGAATGAGTGAATCGGGTAGCTGAAGAACCCCCCTTTCAAGGTTCAAATAATGTAAATTATTTATTATTTAAATAGTATTTATTATTATTTATTAATGTGAATGTTTGTTATTCCTGAAAAATCATTTACTATTTCATTATTGAGGTATTTAATTGTTTTGATAAGCTATTAATAAATTCAATAAGCAAGATTTCCACCTGATACAGAAAAAAATAACAGAAGTGATTTCCCACTTGTGAGCAGCACATCCTTGATCAAGCATGTGTATTTGACTGCAAATGCGGTATTCATTTCATAATATTTATTTCCTTTGCAGATGAACTATTTCTAATATGTGCTTATCTTCACCCAATGAAATGAAGCAAAATAACAGTGTAACAGAGTTCATACTGTTAGGATTGACACAGGATCCTATGAGGCAGAAAATGATTTCATAATCTTCATGTTCTATGTAGAAGCTGCAGTGGGGAATTTGCCTATTATTGTGACTGTCAAGTCCAGCTGGACACTTGGGAGCACCATGTTCCCCTTCCTGTTTTATGTGTCCCTGGCTGATTCTGGCTTCCAACTTCTACAGCCCCTAGACTAATTGTGGATGCTCTCTCTGCAAAGAAAATCATATCTTATAAAGAGTGCATTACTCAAGTCTTTGCACTACATTTATTTGTCTTCATCCTCATTGCCATTGTTCACTATGTGGCCATCTGTAAGCCCTTGCATTATGCCACTGAGACAGGGACCATGGGCTTAGACAGAATAGGGTGAGGGCCTCTGGAAACAGCAAGGCAGGATATTTGTAGTCAGAGCAGTATAACTACATGTAAGGAAATCCCCTCCCAAAACTCTTGGTTAAACATTAAGCTCTAGGGTCATTCTTCAGTAAGATCAGTTAATGTTAACCAGACAAAGAGTGGCACATGTTTTTATTATGCTAATCATTTGTAAGTGTCACTTTAGCAATGCTAAAAGGCCCAGGCCTACGTGCTGTCTTTCTCTTTCAGATCTGATAGGCTGCTTTTACAAACTGGGCAACTAATTTAGCATGCAGACCCAGCTGTAAACAACATACTAAAAGGCAAGAAAGATTCTACCTTAAAGATAAGATTCCATTTTAACACCCAGGAAGTTTAAGAAGCAAGATTCTTAACTTACTCTTTAGCAAACAGACAATACCTCAGCCCACCTTGGGGGCTGGGCAGGTCACCTTTTGATATGCTCCTAGACCAAGAGGCCAGTATCCTGGAGTGAGATCAGGGTGGGGAATTCCTTGTGTTAAGCTAATTCGGGTTGTTTAGACACCATGTAGCATGTCCACACCCCTAAACTTTTTTTCATGTTCTAGTAAAATCCTCATCTGCCAATAAATTCCCTAAACAATGCACCACACTGGGCTCTCTTGTCCACTACTGGCATGAGCCAGAAGCTCTTTCCTCTTACTTTATTTATAAGTAAAAGCCTGTACCTTGCTCTCCTACCTGGGCTGTTTGCTAAGCTCATTCTTCAGCTTTGTGAACAAGAACCCCGGCATGACCACCATCATGGGACAGCATGTCTGCATCATTCTGATTATGCTTGCATGTAATGGGTCTTTTATACATTCTATGGCTCAGATTATCCTGGCCTTGAGATTGCCTTTCTGCGGACCCAATTGGATCATTATCGCTGTGACATGCAGCCCTTATTGAAACTTGCATGCAAGGACACTTATGTGACCAACCTGCTGTGGGTGTCTAATAGTGAGGTCATTTGCTCAAACAGCTCTGTGATTCTGATGAACTCATACATCGTCATCTTACATTCTCTGTGAAACCAAAACACAGAAGAAAGGAAAAAAGCTGTCTCCATTTCCTTATCCCACATCATTGTAGTCATCTTATTCTTTAGTTCATGCATATTCATATGTAAATGCCCCCCAACCACTTTCCCCATGGACAAGATGGTGTCCATATTTTATACTTTTGGTACACCCTTTCTCAACTCCCTCATCTACACACTGAGGAACCCAGAAGTGAAAATTACCATGAGAAAGATATGGCATATCAAAATTACCTAAGAAAGCAAAAGATGAATTGAGGGGCTTGGTTGAGTACTTACCGATTTACAGTTTACTGAATCTCTATAGATATCCATATCATAGTGTGTATCCTGACTCCCCATGCACTAAAATGTAATGCACTTGAATTCCTTTTTTCCTGTGTTTCTCGCCTCAGACTAGTAGCTTTCCTAACATCCTAAGCCTGACTCTTTCTTTTCCTGAGAGTTCAATTCTGGCATTGCTGATTGCTCACCACAGAGTATACCCTCTGTTTTGGTGAGAAGAAACACATACATACATAAACATATATATACACTCACAAGTGTTCACTCATGTGTACATCCATAAATGTAGCTTGTTCATTATGATTTGCAATGCCCTCCATATCACCTTTCCAATAATGTACCCTGCTTTCTCTTGATCACATAAAGCAAAAGAGCTAACTTTGTGTATCAAGAAGTTTGTTTTCCTACATCATTATTCTAGCTTTGAAAAGTTCCATTCTATTGAATTAAAGCCTTTTTTAATATAATATTTCTTATTGTTTTCTTTGGACATTAAGATAAATGAGATATTATGTATGAGATTTTTAAGATGTAGTGTTACAGAGACCTTGAGATAATTTATTTATTTGTATGATTGATGTATAGTGGATACAACAATAGAATTCTATAAGTCTAAGAAGCAATAAAGTAAAGAAAGCACATTTTCCAGATTAAATAAAAATTAACACATCAGAGATACAACACACATATTTTTTGAGATTGAAGTACCAAAGTTACTTGAAACAAATCTGGTTTGTTAAAAAAAATGATATTATATGTAAAGTTGGAGTTTGTCAGTGAAATGAAGAAAATACCATAGGCATTCAGATAATACTCATTACACTTGTCTTTAGTTAGTGGAGTTAGAGAGGACCCACTATTTCAGTCCATTATTGCCACTTTCGTTCTCCACCTGTGCTTTCCTCATAAAGGTGTCACATATATTGACACATTAAAATTGCCAATAGATTTCTGTTAGGTCCATCAGTTCTAATATGTTTTTCCATGCCTCTGTATCTTTACTTACATTCTTTCTGGTTGATCTGTCCTTTGGAGTGAGTGGTCTGTTGAAGTCTCCTAAAATGAATGCATTGCATTCTATTTCCCCGTTTAATTCTGTTAGTATTTGTTTCACATATGTAACTGATCCTGTGTTCAGTGCATAGATATTTATAATAGTTATATCCTTTTGTTGGACTGATATTTTTATAATTATGTAATGTCCTTCTTTGTCTCTTGTTACTTTCTTAGATATGAGAAGGAAAAATCACTATGGACAAGACAAATACAAATAATTATGAAAGAATACTATGAAAAATTATATGGTAACAAACTGGATAACCTATAAGAAGACAACAACTTTCTAGAAAAATACAACCTTCCAAGGCAGACCCAGGAAGAAACAGAAAGTGGGAATAGACCAATTACAAGCAAAGGAATTGAATTTGTAATAAAAAAACTACCTAAGAACAAAACCCCTGTACCAAATGGTTTCAATGCTGAATTTTATCAAACATTTAGTGATGAACTAATGCCCATCCTCCTTAAACTTTTCCAAAAAGTATAAGAGGAGGGAATTCTCCCAAACTCATTCAACAAGGCCAACATCACTCTAGTACCAAAATAAGGAAAAGATGCCACAAGAAAAGAAAATTACAGACCAATATCCCTGATGAACATAGATAAAAAAATACTCCCAAAATATTAGCAAACTGAATTAAAAAATACATCAGAAAGATCATCCATCATGATCAAGTGGGATTCATCCCAGGGATGCAAGGATGGTACAACATTTGAAAACAGATCAACAACATCCACTACATCAACAAAAAGAAGGATAAAAACCACATGATCATCTCCATAGATTCTGAAAAAGCATTCGACAAAATTCAACATCCATTCATGATAAAAACTCTCATTAAAATGGGTATAGAGGGCAAGTACCTCAAAATAATAAACGGCATATATGATAAACCCACAGCCAACATTATACTTAACAGCAAGAAGCTGAAAGCTTTACCTTTAAGATCAGGAACAAGACAAGGATGCCTACTCTCCCCACTTTTATTCAACATAGTTTTGGAGGTCCTAGGCCCGGCAATCAGACAGCCCAAAGAAATAAAAGGCATCCAGACTGGAAAGAAAGAAGTCAAACTGTACCTGTTTATAGATGACATGATATTGTACATAAAAAACCCAAAAGAATCCACTCCAAACAACTAGATCTTATATCTGAATTCAGCAAATTCATGGGATACCAAAGTAATACACAAAAATCTGCTGCATTCCTATACACTAATGATGGACTGGCAGAGAATGAAATCAGGGAAACAATTCCATTTACAATTGCATCAAAAAGAATAAAATACCTAGGAATAAACCTAACAAGGAAGTGAAAGAATTATTCTCCCAAATCTACAAGACACTCATTAGAGAAATTAAATAAAAAAACCAATAAATGGAAACACATCCCGTGCTCATGGATAGAAAGAATTAATATTGTCAAAATGGCCATCCTGCCTAAAGCTATCTACAGATTCAATGCAATCCCTACCAAAATACCAACAGAATTCTTCAATGAACTAGAGAAAATAGTTCAAAAATTCATATGGAATCACATAAAACCCTGAATAGCCAAAGCAATCCTCAGAAGGAAGAATAAAGCAATGGGAATTACGTTTCCTGACTTCAAGCTCTACTACAAAGCCACAGTAATCAAGACAAATTGGTACTAGCACAAGTACAGACTCATAGACAAATGGAACAGTCTAGAGAGCCCAGATATAAACCCAAGCATATATGGTCAATTAATATACATAACAGAGCCATGGATATACAATGGGGAACTGACAGCCTGTTCAACAGCTGGTGTTTGCAAAACTGGACAGCCATATGCAAGAGAACGAAATTGGATTATTGTCTAACCCCATACACAAAACTAACTCAAAAAGGATAAAAAACCTGAATGTAAGTCCTGAAACCATAAAACTCAGAAAAAACATAGGAAAAATCTGTTGGACATAAACATGAGCAACTTCTTCATGAACATATCTCCCCAAGCAAGGGAAACAAAAGCAAAAGTGAACAAGTGGGACTATATAAAACTAGAAAGCTTCTGTACATCAAAAGACACCATCAGTAGAACAAAAAGGCATCAGAGAGTATGGAACAATATATTCATAAATGACATATCTGATAAGGGGTTGCAATACAAATTATATAAAGAGGTCACACACCCTAACAAACAAAAATAAATAAGCCAATTAAAAGATGGACAGAGGGGCTGAAAGACACTTCTCCAAAGAAGAAATTCAGATAGCCAACAGGCACATGAAAAGATGCTCCACGTCCCTAATCATCAGAGAAATGTAAATTAAAACCACAATGAGATCTCACCTCACACCAGTTAAGATGGCTATCATCCAAAACACAAACAACAACAAATGTTGGTGAGGGTAATGAGAAAGTGGAACGCTCCTACACTGCTGGTGGGAATGTAAACAAGTTCAACCATTGTGGATAGCAGTATGGAGGTTCCTCAAAAAGCTAAAAGTAGCAATACCATTTGATCCATGAATTCCATTCCTAGGAATTTCCCCAAAAATATAGGAGCCCAGTTTGAAAAAGTCATATGCACCCCTATGTTTATCACAGTACTATTTAGAATAGCAAAGAAATGGAAGCAACCTAAGTGTCCATCAGTAGATGAATGGATAAAGATGATGTGGTACATATACACAATGGAATATTATTCAGCCATAATAAGAAAAAAAATCCTTCCATTTGTAACAACATAGATGGAGGTAGATGGTATTATGCTCAATGAAATCAACCAGGCAGAGAAAGACAAGTATCAAATGATTTCACTCATCTGTGGGGTACAAGAACAAAGGAAAAACTGAAGGAACAAAACAGTAACTGACTCACAGAATCCAGGAATGGATTAACAGTTAATAAAGGGAAAGGGATTGGGGAGGATGGGAGGGATAAGGGAGAAGAAGTGTCTTTACGATTAGCAAGTATAATGTAGTGTGTGGGGACACAGGGAAGGCAGTATAACAGAGAAGACAAGTAGTGATTCTATAGCATGTTACTATGCTGATGGACAGTGACTGTAATTGGATATGTGATGGGGACTTGATAATGGGGGGAGTCTAGTAACCACAATGTTGTTCATGTAATTGTGCATTAATGATAGCAAAATAAAAAATATACTCAACCTGATAGTACAGCATAGCGAATATAGCCAATTATTCTGTAACATCTTCCTATGTTGACAGATAATTTCACTTGTTGGGGTGAGTATATAAGAATATGGGTATTTTTTTAATCAGTGTGTTGCATTCTTGGAACTAATATCAGATTGTGTTTCCACTATACTTCAATAAAGAAATGAAAAAAATACGGAACATTAGAATCATGGAAGTGTAAATTAAACAATGAAATACTCCTCACTCATCAATATAATCAACATAAATTTAAGATAAAATTTTAAGAGGTTGTCCATATAAAATTGAATGAGTGTCCCAGCAAAAATACCCAAAAACGTATTCAAGAGGATATGCACCACAGACACATTCAAATGTGGAAAATAGAAATGATATAAATACATAAAATAGAATGAAAATAAGATATGGTATATTCTTATTATGGAAAAGAAAATTTAAGACACATCTACATGAGAAAAATCACTAGGGCATACATTTGAGCAAAAAGTAATGAAGTGCTACTTGAATGTTTAAAAAAATAACCCTCACAGAACACCATGTGGTTTCTATGAGAACTTATGTGTTTATAAATTAATAGGAAAAGGTAAGGAAGGAAAGATTTACTTCTTAGAAATAAGGGGAGTGATGGTATTTCAGAGCTGTACAATATTTTGATTTCTTTATTAAAGAGATTGTGTTTCAGAATTCCATACTTAAATAATTAATTTAAAAATTAATTATTTTATAATATGGTTTAAGAAGAACACAATACATAATGAATGAAATTAAACAAAATAAAAAGTAAACTATAATCCTTTAGTGAAATTCAGTAAACTCATGTAACTTGGTCTTCACTAGTTACCACCCTGTTTCCTCAATTACTACATTTAGAAAAATGCAGACACAGATGCTATTCCCTAAGCACTGTGTGCCATCAACTATCATAAAAAATGTAAGCATTTGTAGATAAATAACATTTCTACCCTCCCCTACTGCTACACAGGGAGCTATTTGATATAATGACACAGGAAACACATTTATATCTGTATCTGCATTTATCCCAATATCTGCATCTCATTTAACACCTATATCTGGATTTGGTTTGACATCAACATACACTATCTACTTATACTTTTACAATCCTGATAGGATTTAAATAAAATCTAAGGTGATCTGTTAAATCTATCAGCTGATATTACTGAAAATTCAAGTTCATAATTTGCTGTTTTTCAAGGCTCCTTGTTTTGAAGAACTAACACTACTAACTCATTTAGTTTTAATGGAAGGAAACAATAAATTCATAACAGAGGATTCCAAATACTCAGGGTGTGCTACAGCCAGGTTAACAGGCTCTGACATGCATGGACTCAATAAAATGCTACCAGATTTAAAACTTCTGATTCCCTGAAATCATCATCTCTGCTGCAAAAAGTTCAAGAAAATTTACATAGGACAGCACCCAAAAGGGACATCGGGACAGTAATATTTACCCTGCCTTCCCATAACCTCAAAAAAGGAGTAAAATAGGGTAAAGCAAAAAAACTCAGACTTCGGTTTAAAGGATCATCTCAGTTTTCTTTGTTTCACAGAAAATGTTTCTAGAAAACAAGACTGACTGATATTCCATTCCTAAAATAAAATTGGCTTTCTTTAATCCACAAGAGAAACAGGTTCTCATGGGGGGTGAGAATGCTGTAATGAGATTAAATGGGTTGTCATACCTGCCCACTGCTTGGCAGTTGAATGATCTTAGATACATTACTTGCTCTCTGAGCCTTGGGTTTTCCATCTTTACAATAGAGATAATGTTAATACCTACAACATAGGGTACCTGTGAGAATCAAATCAAAAGATCCATATAAAACATTTAGGTAAAGATATGTGTGTCAGCCCCCTCCCTTCTCTGACCCACAGATTGAGGAGGCAACAGGATGAGATTTTGAAGACCTGAAAGGACCAGTCAGGGGACTCAAGGTGTAACAGCTCAAGAGTAAGGCTGAGAGAGCACCTCTCACATTTATTGATCAAATGGTTGCTAACAACAATATAATTCTGCATAGGGAACTCAATACACCATCATTAATCAACTCCAAGCCTAATTCTCAACAGTCTCCAATCTTCTGGAGCATAACGAACAAGTTATAACATAGTGAACAAGTTCTTGCATGGTGAACAATGCAAGGGCCTTCATGTCACAGAAACTGATTTGGTTACTATAAACAATCAAGTCAAATATGATTATTCATATGATTTTTATACTTGAGTTATAAGTGAATCCCACATTTCCCCCTTTTTTGTTTGAAATAACAGAAATGCATATGAATATATTTGTGGAAAGGTACCAGTATAATGATTAGCTGGGCTCGGCCTGTGACACAGACTGTCACAGGGAACGTCTCTCTCATCTGGGGGGGTGAGGTTCTATGCCTCACCTCAGTTGGCCCACACGTTGCTCACCTGAGGTCCCTTGCGACTGTGCCTGTCTTAGGTTGTTCCTCCCGTGAGGAATCTTACCCGTCTCTGGCTAACCAGCCATCTTCTGGGACCAGACAGGGAGATAAAATATGAAAGAGGACAGCCAGCAGCTATAATTCTGGATAAAATCACAATATACATGATTATATTCTTGCAGCAAATGCAGGTGGGGAATCAGCATATGATTTCAAAAAGTTGCTTAAAAGGAATCACTTATTTCTTGAAGTTAATTCTTGAAAAGTAGCATATGCTTGTATTGGCTTTAAAAGATTAGCAACTGCATTCTGCACACACACTAGGAGAACAGGAATACAAATGCATAACAGAATTAGACCTATAATTTTTATAGGCCATATCCAATGAAACCAAGAAAATCAATTTGACAATCCAGGCATTTGTGAAAACTTATCAATAACATGGTGAATATTGTTTATTTAATCTTGAATAGTATGAGAAAAATCAGACAAATTAAAACAACACATTCCTGGAAATTGTTCACATCCCATATGTTCTTTAAACAGTAAATAATCTATGGTAGCATTATCTTGAAGTACAGCAATCCCTACTTCTCCTAGTTCTTGGTTCAGTTCAGATAATGCAGAAGCAGTCAAATTTGTAGTTTTACTATATGCACAGGCCAGTTTAGATATTTCAATTTGCAGCCCAGTAACAAGTCCAGGAACTGGCAAAAGAAATGTAGCAGTGACTGCAACAGCAGCAGATCCAACAGCTTCACATGGTCGTCACAGCCAGACGGTAAAGCTCGAAAATACCTTCCATGTGTATGTCCAGGATGATCTATTAAAGCTGGAAGAATGCATCCCACACCACAGGCGCCTTGATAATGGGAAGAAAGGGCTTGGTATGTTTTGTTATCACATAAAAATACCCAGCCATTTGGAAGTCTATATCCATATGGCCATTTTACATGAACGGTAGAATTACAATAAGAAGGTACTTGAGTACAATGAATGCATATATAATCAGAAAGTATAGAAGATTTAATTGAATAGCACGTACAAGTTCTAGGAGAATGGGTAATGTTTATTCCTGATATCTTAGTAAACACTGGGGAAGTCCTATTCCTATTAAATTCTTTGTTAATAATCCACTAATGGAAGAATCTCCTGTTACACAAAAGGATGCCTCATTCAACCCTTGGCTTGGAAGTTGCAGCCATAGGTTAGGTGAAGAGAACGTACCTTCTGGAGCTAATAATATATTTAAATACACAAACCTACTTCTGTATAATATATCAGGAGATCCTTTTTGAAAAATTTCACAGGTATAATTTCCAGTATCTTCTCGAGTCAAAACTTTTTTATATATATCATATCGATTATTTTCCCTTTTAGATTGATCAGTAGCATTATACCACCCAAGTATTCCTCCAGAAATTTGTCTATATATTTCCTCACCATTCTTTTTCCATACTACAGGACATACTGGAGTAGAACAGGTGGATACACACTGAAGGACTGCTCCTCAGCCTAAATACAGAGGACTGCTCACACTAGCTGTAATAGTGCAAGCTTGTGCAGTGGGTGTATGTATAAATGCCATCACTAAAAACAAAAGTAGAGGCTTCATTCCATTGGTGAAATTTGTTGGTGACTATCCTCTGGAGCAGCTCTTCTGGAGGATGTTGATGTTGGGAGTTCTTCTTCATACCGTATCTTAATTCTTTTCCTGGGCAGCCAAATCAGGCGTTGATGATCCTCTGTAATGACACAAACAAACCCTTTGCCCCACACCTTAATATGACCTTTATACCATTGTGAAGAACCTTTTGGAGACCACCATACAGGAACTGCTGTCGTTTTAGAAAAAGAAATATTGTCAGAAAAATGTACTTCCATAGCTGATCATCCATCTCCTTTTAAAAGATCAAAATTAAGAATATGTAAATCGTTGATTAGCTGTTAATTTTATCATATCAGGGGGCAATTCCCCTTTTTGTTTTAATAAGTAATGCTTAAGAGTAAGGTGATGACATTCAACTAAATTTTGGCCTGTAGAATTATAAGTATATGTTTTATGAGTAATATTATATAGCTGAAAGACTTTTTTCAGTGTAGAGGAAAGATAAACTGTAGCATTATCAATTTTTATGGTAGCAGGAATGCCCAGTACTTCAAAGGCTTGTAAGAGATGAGTAATGAAATAATGAGATCATTCTCCTGTTAAAACAGTGGCCCATGAAGCAGAAGAATAGGTATCTATGGAAACATAAACATGTTTAAGAGTTCCAAATTCAGGAACAGTGGTAACGTCCATTTGCCATAAGGTGTTAGGACATGTTCCCCTGGGAACAATTCCAGCCTGTAAATGAGGAGAATTAATTTTAGAACAGGTCGGACAAGAATTCAGGATATGTTGAGCTTCGAAGGCTGAAAGAGAAAAACGCTTTTCTAAAGTAAAAGAAGGAGCATGAGTTAGATCATGATAGCATTGAGCTGGTGAGTAATTAACTAAAGAAACAAGTTTGTCTACTTTATCATTATAGTATGATAAAGGACCTGGTAAATTAGAATATGATCGTGTGTGAGTGATAAAGAAGGGATGCAGACGCTGACGGATGCACACCTGTAATTGAGAAAATAAAGTGTTAAGAGGGGAGTGTGTAGTTCCTAATGTAGCAGTTTCTAAAAGAGGAACAGAGAAGGCAGCATAAGCAGAGTCAGTAACAATATTGAGAGGACTTGGAAAATATTGAAGAGCTTGCAATACAGCATATAACTCATTTTGTTGTGCAGAAGTGAAAGATATATGAAAAATTCTTGATAAACCAGAAAAAGTTGTATAGACTGCTTTAAAAGATTTTGTACCATCTGTAAAACAAGTGACAGCATGTATTTGTGGATTGGAGGAAGTCTTTTGAGGAAGAATCCACTGATGATGCTGAAAAAAGGAAAACAACTTATTCTTAGGGTAATGACAGTCAATATTTCCTAAATAATCAGAGAGTGCAATTTGACAATGAGTATTCTCTTGAAGAACTTGTGTAATATTTTGTTTTGATAATGGAATAATAATGGAATGAGGAACTTGGCCAATCATCTGTCTTAGTCTCTGTCATCGTTTGAGGATAACGGAGGCTACTTTGTCAATGTAAGGTTGCAACGAGGGTTTAGTTTGGTACTATAAAATTATCCATTCTAACCAACCATCACATTGACAGAGCGATCCCGTGGGAGATTGGGGAGTAAAGTAAATTAATAAAAGCAAGGGTTTATGTAAATTTATTTTTGATAATTGAGCCTTTTGAATATGTTGTTCTATCCATCTGAGTTCTTATTCAACATTTGAGGTTAAATATCTTGGACTATCAAGATCTGGGGCTCTTTTTAAAATATCAAAAATATTATAAGTAGGAATACCTAGTAGTGGTCGAATCCAATTAATATCTCCTAAAAGTTTTTGAAAATCTTTTAAGGTTTTAAAATGGTCTCTCCTTATTTGAATTTTCTGAGGAATTATTGAATTTTCTTGAATTTTATTCCCTAAATAATTCATCGGGTATTGTATTTGCATTTTATTGGGAGCTATTTGTAAGCCCCATTGTTTTAATTCAGTTTCAGTCTCGTTAAGAATGGCAATAAGAGATAGATGTTTAGGTAGAGCTATAAGAATATCATCCATATAATGAATGATATAAGCTGAAGGCCTCTCACGTATAGGCTGAAGAGCTCTATGCATATAATTTTGACAAACTGTAGGGCTGTTTAACATTCCTTGAGGAAGTAATTTCCACTGGAATCTCACTGAAGGAGCCTGCAAATTTAAGGAAGGGACAGTAAAAGCAAACTTTTCTCTGTCCATTACGGCTGGAAGAATTGTAAAAAAACAATCTTTAAGATCAATGATAGCCATATCCCAGTCTTTTGGACTCATAGCCGGAGAAGGGAGGTCTTGTTGTAAAGGTCCCATAGGTTTAAGCACTGCATTAATTTGTCTTAAATCATGAAAGACTCTCCAATTTCCCAACTTCTTCTTTATGACAAACACAGGGGAATTCCATGGGCTTGTGGAAATTTCTAATCTATCTAACTGAAGTTGTTCCTGAACCAATGTGTGTAGGGCTGTCAGCTTTTCTTTATTGAGGGGCGATTGATCTACCCAAACAGGCATCTGAGTGGTCCACTGTAATGGTATAGGAGCTGGCAGCCATGTATCAATGTCCCCTAAGACAAAGATTGAACCGATGGAGGTTCATCAAAAGACAGTGTAGCATGCCATTGTTGCATTAAATCTCGTCCCCAGAGATTAACTGCTACATCAACAATTAAAGTTTTTAATAAAGCCAATTGTTTTTCTGAGCCTAAGCAATGTAATGTAGCTGAACTTTGCCATACTTGAGTAGCTGTACCAGTGCCTGAAACCTGAATATGTTTTTCTTGTTTGGGCAAGTTTTTTGGCCAATGTTTAAGAGCAATTACAGACACATCAGCTCCTGTGTCTAACAATCCTGTAAAAGACTTGCCTTGAATACTGATTTTACATTGAGGTCTGTCAGATGTGATTTTTGTATTAAGCCATATTTGTTTATTTGTACTTCCAAATCCTCCTTGACCCTTTCATAAGGTGTTGTTGAAGGTGGGAGATAGGGAAGTAAAAGTAATTGGGCAATTCTTTCTCCTTGAGGTATTTATAATTCTTTGTCAGATGATACCATTATTTTAATATCACCCATATAATCTTGACCAATAACTCCAGGTCTCACCATCAATCCCTTTAGTGTCCAACTGCTATGGACTAAAAGTAAACCTACAGAATTAGCTGGTAAAGGACCAAAAATTTCTGTGTTAAGTAATTGGACTCCTCGTGATGGATGTAAATATACAGACTGAAAAGAGGCAAGATCCACAGTGGCAATTCCTTTAGTTGCTGCTTGTAAATCATGCCATGTTCTTCTGACTGGGGAGGCTGCCTCTGTATTATTTCCTAGGGCCTCAGAGGCCAGCCCAGTTGGAGGTTTACAGGCTGAGACTCAGTAATAGGATTACCTTCTTTATCAAATTTTGAATGACATTCATTAGACCAATGTCTCCCTATTTTACATTTGGGGTAAACAGACAGCAGTTTATTTTTAAAATTTGACTCTTTTGCTCTCATTTGTGCTTTGCAGTCTTTTTTCATATGCCCTTGTCTGCCACAACCAAAACATTTTAGATTTCTTGTGTTTCCTCTCGACTTCCCTCTCATAGCAGTTGCTAGGAAATTAGCTTGATATGTAGGAGAACCTACATCTGCACAGGCCTTGATATAGTCATCCATTCTAGCTCCTGCAGCTTTCAGAGGTCTAAGAACTCTTTGACACACTGTATTTGCATTATCATAAGATAGCATCTGCAACATGTTCCTTATATATGGAAGTGCTACTGTCCTTCTCAAATTATCTTGCAATCTCGCCACAAAGTCAACATATGGCTCAGTAAGTCCTTGTTTAAGTTTACTGAACGGTAGGGCGAGCTTTCCAGCCGCTTGTATCTTTTCCCAAGCTTTCAGACAACACAGACGAACTTGTGTTACAGCTGTGTCATCATAACCAGCCTGTCTCTCTAGTCGTAACCAATCTCCTTGTCCTATTAGTTGGTCAGCAGTGATAAGGATAGGAGGGTTGGCGTGCTGATTTCTCAAAGCTTGTGATTTTGCCGCATCACACCACCATGTTGTAAATTGTAAAAATTCAGAAGAGTCTAAACAGGTACGACCCAGCAAATCCCAATCATGAGGAATCATCCTTTCTTGTTCTGTCAATCCCCTCAAAACACCCACTACATACGGCGAGTTAGTGCCATAAGTAGAAATGGCTTGTTTGAAATCTCTTAATGTTTTATAATGAATGGGTGCATAAGGGGCTCTAACTCCCCCTTGTGGGAATTCAGGATCTTCATTAGGTCTAAAAGGAGTTAAAGTGACAGGTGCGACTAAAGGCGTTAAATAGGCATCTAGATCACCTTCCCTTTGGGCTTTACGTATTCTTGCTGCAAAGGCAGGTGCACTTTGGGCAGAAACAGAAGCTTTTCCACAACAAGAGTGCTGAGTAGGGGTCTCATCCTCAGTGTCCAAAGAGGAGGACGAGGACGATGAAGAGGAGTCAGAGGTATGTGGTGAAGAGGGTTGTTTACTTGCTTCCACCACATTGTCTAGCACTTCTATCTCTCGCACCTGCGTATCTGATCTAGTATCGGAGAGCGGGGCCGTTTGCAAAGGCTGCAGAGCGAGAGTGACCAGATTACACAAAGACCAGACAGGCACAGGAATGACGTTGCCTTGTCTGTGCACCTTTTTCAAATCTCTTAACACATTATTCCAATCAGCCTGTTTAAGAGTTCCATGTGGAGGCAACCAATCACACTGTTTTTTAATATATTTATGGAGTTGAGCAAAGTCTCTTTTAGAAGTTTTCACTCCTGATATTTTTAGGAGGGCATGGAGTAATTTTAAATAATCCTCCATCTTAGCAACTTTTGATTCGTTCTGGCCCATGATAGTGTCCTTGGCATCTCAACCCTGTCCCTACATGCACTTTCCCGGGAGTCTTACCTGATCGACGATCTTCGGAGATTCCCCGCTCTGAGTTTCAAGGGTCCCTGTTCAGGCGCCACTTGTCGGCCCCCTCCCTGCCTCTGACCCACAGATTGAGGAGGCGATACAATCATTAATCAACTCCAAGCCTAATTCTCAACAGTCTCCAATCCTCTGGAGCATAATGAACAAGTTCTAACATAGTGAACAAGTTCTTGCATGGTGAACAATGCAAGGGCAGTCATATCACAGAAACTGATTTGGTTACTATAAACAATCAAATCAAATATGATTATTCATATGATTTTTATACTTGAGTTATAAGTGAATCCCACATATGTGCATCTCATACATTGCAAGAATTAAGTAAATATTAACTCTTTCATTATTAATTTAAAATTATTTTTATTGTATAAGTGTTTCCCCATCTATAAGACAAGAGGGACTCAAGGAATAAATTTTCTTCACTGAGTTTAACATGTCACCAAATACAGATTTCTACAGTTGTATTTTTACAACTACTACTGAAAATCCCAAACTAATACCAGGACGTGGGGCAGAAAATAGGATTTCCCATTTTGCAATTTGGAGAACTGAAATCAATGTAAAAATTTATTTGTAAAGACCTCAAGTATCCTATAAAGGAAAATCTCTTTTTTTTTTAATTATGAGTAATTGAATCCAATACTTAAAGAAAAGACTTGTTTTATCCCTATATTTTACTTAGGTCATTTTTTAGTTTTCTTTTAATTTTAATAATATGTGTATGATTTGCTTTGTAAAGGAAGTTGCCATGAATTACAT
The DNA here is from genome assembly GCA_029783875.1 of Phataginus tricuspis. NCBI lineage: Eukaryota > Metazoa > Chordata > Mammalia > Pholidota > Manidae > Phataginus > Phataginus tricuspis. The sequence goes on along the minus strand of JAQQAC010012408.1, from coordinate 611,177 downwards.
AATTTGAACTTTTTCAACTGTAATCACTAAAGTTTCCTTCTATACTACCCTTATTCATTCAAATATTAGGAATCACTGCACAGTATTACAGACCTATGATGCAATAAGGCAAGGAATGGAGATTCTGTTCCTCATCTGCCATTCTCTGATATGTGATTTAGGATAAAGTTCCTCAAATTCTATAGACATTCACATCCTTAAGAATATGGGGAATTGCATTTTTCATGGATTCTTCTGTCTGAAAATAACTAAAAGATATCAACTGATTTAATAAACCATTTATCAAAATTATTAATTTCAACCATTTTCCTAGTCTTTTTTTTCTTATTGCTTGCCTTATACAATTATTTTATTTTTTCACACTTTTATAGTTTCTTTAATCATTTTTTCCTATCCAAAGTAGAGAACAAAACATTCCACAATTTCTCTTAACCTCTTGAACAAGCATCTAGCAATCCCGAGCTTGAAACCAGGATTTCAATGTAGCTTTCTCTTTTCCCATTTTCTATTGGAATAGACATCTTCAAGGTTTTTGTAAACTATTAAAATGCCAAATTGTGATATGAATCCAGGCTGTAAAATTCCTACGAGTAATAGTCATCAAGCAGATATATTTTTAGAATACATGTTCATGGAAAAAGTAATTACCTTAGAAAACACAGAGGTTAGGATAAATGACTATATAGCTATTCAAAGAGGTGCTCTTACATAGATTCAGCATGCAAAAATAAAAAAGGAAGGAAGAAAAAAGATGGAAAAAGGAAAATAAAATAATAACTCACATATTATCAGCTAAATCCAATCAGTATCTGGAGGGATATCCTTGTCTTCTTGAACTCATGACAACAAATGAGAAAAAAGTCCTATATCAAAGTAATAAATGGATCTCTTAGGGGAAAATATAAATGACAGAAATGCTTTGTTTCTAGCTTTCAAATTATATTTAAAATAAATAGGTCATAAAAACTTACTTTATGTATACTCAAAATGGGAATAGGAATTGTACCACAGAACTGCAAGGAAAATGTCAAAGGCACCTGAATCTTTCTCACTTGTCTTTTTCCCCTTAAATACACTGATGAGCAGCAACATACAGTTCCCACAGCGCATGGCATTCGGGTCCCTTGGAGAACATGCATCAAAAGAGTCAGGAAAAATATATAAAGGCACTGGAGGGACTGGTGCAATGTCTATGGCAGTCCCTCTGCTAATTCTTGGGCAAGGCTAGTAAAAATAAACTCTGTTGATTTTAATTTACCATTGCTTTGGCTTTTCAACTGTGCTTTAAAATATATATTCTTTTATACTGCTTCAAATAAATGATGTTAAATATCAAATGTAGGTTTTATCATCAGTGACCAAAAAGTTTTACAAGCAGCCTTATTATGTTCTACACAGGGAATAAACTGACACATTCATTACATTAAGAGTCTTCCTCTGCTTCCATTACCAAAGCTAATTATTTGTTAATGTTGAATGTATTCAATGTTTTATTACATAATTAGGACAAATTTAAATATCTCCATTTCCACAAAGTGTATCCTCATTATGTTATCTTTCCTGTAACTTAATTCTATGCCCCAGGTCATCCCATTACATTCCCAATACCTAATTTTGCCAGATCATTTGATTCCCCTTTCAAAGACAGACTGAGGTTTTTTCGTTTTGTGTTTTGGTAATTTTGTGTAAGTTTTTTAAATATTGGAGTTCTCTTATCTTCTCAACTGACAGTTGACTCAATGAAATAATGATAAACTCTGCTCTTGAATCTAATAATTTACAGTTTAATTGTATAAAAAATAATATCAATAATTGAAAACAATAATTACATTGTGCTAGTGATTGTGGTAAGAAATTTGAAAGGATGTTTAAATTTAAGGCACATGAGAAACCTATAAGATGATTCTATTAATATTTCCACAGATGCACAAAGAGGTAATATGACAAGGTTAGCCAGCTGGTAACTAATATATTAGAATTTGACCCTGGCTAAGATGCTTTACTAACACTTTGCACATAGTAAGCACCTAATAAATATATCTGAATTTTAACTTTATAATGAGATAATAAGAGAATGTGCTGAGTATTTCAAAATCATGTTTATATTCTGAATCATGAAGTTTTTTCAAGCTATACATTTTTCACCAAATTATACATTCCACTCATAGAACTTCAAGAGCAACAAAGTAAATTACTAAGATAATCTTCACAGTTTATTATTTAATGATGGAAAAGTAACATACGATTTAAAGGAGTTAATTTTAAATTTTTCTTGAACTACACTTAAAGTTTTGTTTCACTGCCTAAACAGCTTAGTTTCTGTGCTTTCGATGTCAGAAACACCTACAAGGAGGAATGATTATTCTCAAGTTGAGTGTGTGTGCATGCAACATGTGTGTGAATGTTAAGAGCAAGATGACTAAAATTTGCCACACAGAAACAGAGTCAAAACTAATCAGATACACATCCTAAGTATTCGAAAGAAGAAGAGGCAAATTTGTATGTGATGCATTTACCAGAGGTCCAGGATGATTTAATGTTTACCACCTCAATTGTTGAAGCCAGGATATCTGAGTTTGAATTCCAGATGTGCATTTAACCAGCTATGTGACATTGGGTAGGATTTTATTTCACTGGAATTCAGATTCTTCACCCCAAAATACAATAAGAATGAATATTTTACCATACATAAGTAACATGTATTCTATATTATTGTTATAATTAGTATTGTTGCTATTATGTTTGTTATTATCAGGAACATTGAAGCAATTTCCAAGAAAGTTAGTGAAAAGAACTTGGAAATAGTAAAAATGCAAAGCATTTAGATAACAATCTTTAGGCTGAAATAAATGATATATAAGGATAAAATAAAACAATAAGTCACTATGCAAAACTATGTTAAATTGAAATTTCAGTTCTCCACTTAAGACCTATCCGTGGAATTTACATGCTCATGCATTTAGATAATTTGTTAAAATGATTTGTAAGATATTTGATGATCATCATATATTTAATTGGATTCAGTGATTGTTTAAATTTACACATAATGTCACCTATATTTTCCCCAAGACTCTTTTCCATGCCTAAGGGATAGTCATATTTTCTCATAGATAATATTTTTTGAAGGAGGCTGCAAATGTAGCATGTTTAAAAGAAGGAGTAGAACTATTCTAATTTTAGAAATATTGTTTAAAATTCTATGATTCCCGCATTAGAGGTATGATTTTTCCAAACTCCATTATCACTGTGGCAGACATAACTCCAAAATTCCCCTCAAGATTTCCTTCCATAACCTCTGAGACTGTAAATATGATAATGTATCACACCTAGGTTGAATTAATTGTGGAAATGGATTGTAAAATGTAATCAAGATTGCTAATCAGTTGACTTTTAGGTATAGACCCTTCCTAATCCCATAAACTGTTTAAAAACAGAATTTTACTCTGTTTATTAACAGATGAATAAGTAGAGAGATTCAAAGTACAAGAAGAATTAAATGCACCATTCCTGTATTTGAAGACAGAGGGACCACATGCAAGGATATTCAGTTCGAGAGAGACCATGAGCTGACAGGCAGCAAGGAACTTAAGGCTTCAGTCCTATAATCACAAGGAACTGAATTCTTCCAAAAACCTGAATTAACCTGGTAGAATTCTTCCACAGAACTACATGATAAGAGTCCAGCCCAGCAGATCCTCGATGTTGGCCTTATCAATGACAGAAACCAGTCACTCAAATTCATGGCAGGAAGCACAGTGAGATTATAAGTGATTGTTCTTTTAGGTAATTAAATTTGTGGTGATTTGATATGCAGCAATAGAAAGCTGAAACAATCACAATAACTACTTACCTTCTGGGTTATCTGTATATAAGTTTAATTTATTACCTAAGATTAGTTTAATTGTATCTTCTGGATTTGTTATCAATTTACCTGAACTCTAGCAAAGAATGCTAGATTAAAGGTGATAAATTTTGTGATAGTTTTCTTTAAAATAGCTGAGGGCTTTTAGAACAAATTGTTTTCCTATTCAGTCTAGGCCCATACAGACACAAATACACAAATAACTCAAGTATATAAAACACAATTGTAAAAATTAATAACCATTTCCACGGCTGAAGTCACTGCTCATTCCTTACTCTCCCTCATGACCTCCTGCAGCCTGGACTCTCCTGCTGCCTCATCCCTCCCTGCTAACATGTTTTTCAACAAAGCAAACTCGGTTCCCGATAACTGTCTCTCTTTCTTAAAGGCATCCTATAGCTCATCACCCAGCTCCTCCAAGAGACCTGAAGTGTGTCCTTTCTTGGTTACCCTTTCCAATATCTTGATAAATAAAGATCCTGCAATCCTGACTGCCACACAACCATTCAGCGCCTCTAAGCAGTCTTCTATCTCAAGGAGGACTAATTACACACTTCCAGAGTCTCCACCCTTCCACAGCTCTGGGGAAGGGCCCATGTGTCTAGGAGGCACTTTACTCTAGACCAGTTCACCACTAGAGGCTCCCCGAGTGGAAGACCCATGGATGGGGTCTCCTGGGTGAAGCCCCACCATCCACATGGTGGTTCCACACTGCACCAGCAACTGGGGCTCCCCATGGGGTATTTCTGGGTATCCCCACGGGAGTTTCTGGGTGTCTCCCCACTATCTCTAGGGGCAACTTGGCCAAGCATCACATCCGTGAAGATAGATTTCAGGTTCAGAGATCCTGCGAATTATGATAGGTGTAACTTCGGGGGAAAATGTATTCCCGGACCAGGGCAAATAAACTACAAACCACTAAAACCAAAATCAGTTGAAGGAAAAAGAGGTATTTTATTGCTTACAAGAATCCTGGTTCCATTCATGTACTCCCACTTTCCCACATACCCACGGTCCTTGCTGGGAGACACCCAATAAACCTCTCCAGTTCCCAGCTCACTCTCACCTTTTCTGCACCCCTATCGATATGGAGATGGAGTACTTCTCTCCACCCCTTGCAAACATCTGTTGATAAGGAGATGGATTAAGGCCAGGTGAGAGATTCTGGAAATAATGCAATTTTGCCCACATGATGGCATCACACTTTCTCTACTACTCTAGTTGTACTGGTACTACAGGCCCTTTGGGGGAAGGATCATAGAGATACTGATATATTTTCAGCACAGTAGTCCTGTTACCAGAGATGGGTTCTGGCAACTGAGAAAAGAACTGAGCTTTGGAAATTTATTGGAAAATAATAAGAGTTTAGAGAAAAACAAAGGTATACATCTGAGAGTTGAGTTCAGGTAGACCCAGTAGGACTCGCTTGAGGGCACTATATGGAGCTTTTCTATGTAAAGGGAGATGAACATTTACTAAGTGAGGAACTAAGGGAATAGATGGAGTATTTTCAGAATTCAAGCTTACTTCATTCTCATGCCAGATGGGGGAGGTTTCGGTTATATTTGATTCTCACCAGAACCCTTATGGTGAGGTGAGGTGTGATTTTTGCTAAGTTAATGAGTGCACAATATATTTTGTGATGAAGTTTGGGTCAACTTCTCCTCCATGTTGGAGTCGGTCAGTTTTGGCCTGTTATCTATACCCTCACTCAACACATCCCGTAGGAACAGCTTACACAGAATGTGTAGAATGTAAACAGACAACAAAAGTCCAACTCCCTTCCCATGCTCATATCTGGAAATTTATCTACTCTAACACTTCCTCAAAGAGATTTAAAATAACATCCAATTATTGGGCTCTGAAAATTCATTTAATTATAGACTTGGGTCAGGAGCCACAATTTTCCTGTGTTCTCATCAGGACTTTTTATTGCTACTATTAAACAAGTCAGGCAATATCCAAGTCAGGCAGTATCCCAATTGCTTGTTTAACCATCCAGTTGACTTTCTGTCTATCTTACACCTAGAAAAACCATTATGTATTTGCTACTGTCAAAGAGCCAAGTAAGTAAAGTCACCTGGTTACACTTTGGTTTTGGTTTTGTTCTAGTTATATCTACCTTATCTCTAACAGTTTTCAACTGCTCCTATCTGCTATTCTTGAATCCCACCATTCCCAATAATACCAAGCATAAAAGGTCTAGGGAAGCATAGTCACCTGTAACTCCTACCAAACTTCTCAAAAATGTTTGTGCTACCCTTACCAGTACCATTACCAGTACATAGCTATTGCATTAGTAAGGGAGTGCCTTCTGGGCCCTCCCAGAAAACAGTAACAGTCAGCTTGTGGGCTCTCTGACCTTAGATTCTAATATTAGTTTGAGTCTTCCTCAACACTATGCCAAGGAACTTCCTGTATCTTCATTTCATTTATTGAGGTCTACTGTGGTAGGCACAATAATGGCCCCTAACGATGTCTGCACTATAATCCCAGCGACCTATGAAAATATTAGATTACATGGAAAATTGGGCAAAGGTTAAGGCCAATTTTAAAATAGGGACATTAGCCAATATTGTGCAGGTGAGCCCAATGTAATCACAATGGTCCTTCAAAGTAGAAGAGGTGAAGGGCAGAAAAGAAAGTCAGAGGAAGATGTGACAATGAAAGAATAGTCAACAATGCAACATTGGTTGCATGAAGAAGGAATTGAGAGGTCAAAGCCAAGGAATGTGGACACCCTCTAGAAGCTGGAAAATCCAAGGAGATGGCATTTCCCTTTCAGCCTCCAGAAAGGAATACAGCCTTGCTGACACCTTGATTGTTAGCCCAGTGAGACCCCTGTGGGACTTCCAACCTACTGAACTGTGAGATAATAAACCTATGATATTTTCCTTACCTGGTTGTTGTTAATTTATTACATCAATACTAGAAAACCAATGCAACTACCGACCTGTATGTGCCTAGACTGCCAGCTCCAGATGTTTCTAGAACATGTGTATTAGCTTCCTAGTGCTTCTGTAACAAAGGACCACAAACGGGATGGCTTAAACAACATAAACGTTTGGTCTAAAAGTTCTGGAGTCTAAAGGCCTGAGACCAAGGTCCTGGAAGGGCTAGCTCCTCTGAGAGCTCAGGACGATCTGTTCTATGCCCCTCTCCTAGCTTCTGGTGATTTACTAACAGCTGTTGACCTCCTTTGATTTGTAAATGTTTGGCTCCAATCTCTGTATTCATCTTTATGTTGCATTATCCCTGAGTGTGTTTTCAGATTTTCTCTTTTTAAAAGGACATCAGACATGTTGGATTAGGGCTTACCATAAAGACCTTATATTAATTTTATTACCTATGGAAAGACCTGTTTCATGTAGGTCTCAGCCTATAGACAGTGATGCTATCAACTAGAACACCTGGGGTCACTCACCTGGGTCTATAACCTGGGGCAATAACCTACAGACATTTCCCCCACTGGCCAAAGCCAATGAGTGGCTGGACCAGCCCTTGTGGTTTTTATTATGACTGCATGATCCACCTCAGCAACCAACACCAGTGAACTTAGACAAACAAGGTTTATTATTCACATGTCACCAAAGGCACACAGCATGCCAGGGCTACAGAGTAAAGTGGTATATGGGATCTGTGCTCCTGGAATTCTGTGTTTATTGGTTTTGACGCTGGGGTGCTGAGGTTTCAAGGATTTACTATCTACTGATAAAACATAAAAGTAGGATTAATGGAAAATGCAGAATCACTCTAATGATCAGATATAAGTTACCCAGGGATTTGTAAATGGGGGACTTCATGGGTGGGGGATTTTTACTCTTTATCTAATTGTGTAGATGGCAATACGTTTGTTCTAAATGGATGTATTTGAAATGGATGCCTCTGCAGTCCAAAGCTTAATGCTTAACACTTACATTTTTATAAAAAAGGCTGACATCAGGCACTTATACCATAAAGCCCTACATTTTTACAAGGTCACATTCTGCTGTACTGGGGATTAGGACTCCAATATATTCTTTTCTTGGGGGACACAATTCAAACCATGACAACATCAAATTTCATGTCATGGGTGAATGCCTTATGTCAAAAATCTCTCAATCCCCAGACTACACATACATATTTTTAAAGGTAAAGTTTATTTTTATTACATGTAACATTAGGCAAATTATTTAAAATCAATAATTTTTATTTAAGGAATCTCACATAGAAGATTGTGTTTTTTCCACTTCCCTTCAAGGTTTCCTTAGTTCCTCTAAACTTTGAATGGAGATTTGTCTTCAAGACAGTCCGTTTAAAAAGAATTGATGCCTTTTTTAATGGAAATACATTTTGATGTATAACATCTTTAAGAAGCAGAATTCATGCAAATAAATTTGAAGATCTAATTGGCTTTATAAGGGAATAGTGAATTGGTCAGCAATCCATTCAGAAAATAGATATGCTCTGGGCAATTGGTCAGAATGGAAGGTTTTTATAGACAGAAGGATGGGGGAATGATTATTGGCAAAGGAAAAGAAGGGATAGTTTCAGGCAAAGTCACTTTCTTTTTTGGGAGAAGACGGGGGAATATAATACAGATCACCTCATCATCTTTTAGAGAAGATGGAGAAGTCTCATGTGACAGATGATCTTATCAGTATGCTGACCAGAAAATTCCTATGTTTCTGGCGGAGGTTGAAACTGATTGGGTTTATTATTAAGCCCTGGATTGGTGACTTGGCCTAGGGGTACCATATTTGGCCTTTGTCTTATTTTTTAACATTTAATATAAATTTAAGGTGTACAACATGTTAATTAGATACATTAATACATTGTAATATGATGGCCATTAAAAAATACCTGCACATTGCATTGAGACAGTGTTATATCAGTAAATAAAAGGTATACCAATCTGCGATGCATGTAGAAAAGTATTTAAAATGTTTATAATAATGATGTTTCTTAGAATGCAAAAAAACATAAACATAGATAGGCTTATAGATTGTGGCATGAGAGGAGATACATAAACCTACTCTGAAAACCACATATAATATGAAAATATAGCAAATACAACTAATCCTGAAAGAGCAACAGGAAAGAAGGCTACAACAGACTGCCTACTGGGGAAAAGAGCAGACCTCATGGAAAAGGGTAAAGTACCAAAGCCATTATCTGGTGGAATGCAAACCCTACCCCCACCCAAGTTTACCAGAAGAAAGAAGGGAAATGGAACAGGAAGGGGATGGAGGTGTTGGACTGCTGAAAACCCAGCCCTGGAGATCTGCTCTGGAAGCACAAACCTACATTACATGGTGCTTTGAAGATTAGTGGGTTTGGACAGTAAAACAGGTAAAACAGGCAGAATACTTGGAGAGACTGAGATTCCAGCCCTTGTGGAGAACAGGTACCCACAACTGGGTGCTCTGGGACAAAAGAAAGGTGGGCACTCAGATAATTCCAAAGAGAAGAGGGCTGCTAAATGGACAAGGATTGCACAGAGCTTGATGCTCAGGAGAAAGGAGAAGTGGATAAAATTGTTCCAGCACACACTCCAGCAGGTTGGGCACTTTCAGGAGCTTCAGAAGCTTTATCCCTCTGGATTGCAACACAGCTCCTAGGTCTCCCACCACAGCCTGACATTCCTTCCTCCCTGCCACCACCAGCTCGCAACACAACTACCCCTGCCATTGTGCCAGTCCAGCCAATGAGAGGCCCCAGGAAAAGCAGCCACAAGGGCATAGCATAAAGGCTCCTCCATGCATGCTGGACCCACAGGCCTTGGCAGTGGATACAGGCACAGCAGCTGGGAAGCAGGAAAGAACTCTTTCATCCCAGCAGGCACCAGTGTGGCTTGCTTGTGACCCCCGCCTTCATACCAGGCCAGCAAAAGTAGAGCTTCTGGGCACTAGAGAGGGCTGCCTACACCAAGTTGCTACTACAAATATGAAATGTCAAAAGAACCTAGCACAAACCAAAATCCTTCAAACACCAGAAAGAGTGCCAACTGAAACTGAAATCACCAATCTTCCTGAAAAAAATTTCAAAATAAAAATTATAAACATGCTCATGGAACTACAGAAAATATTCAAGAACACAGGCATGAATTCAAGAAAAAGATAGAAACTTTGAAAAATACAGTATCTGTAATGAAACATACAACAGAGGGATTTAAAAGCATATTAGATGAAGTAGAGAAGATGGTAAATGAAACAGAAATTTGAAGACAAGAATACAAAGAAGCTGAGGCACGGAGAGAATAAAAGATCTCTAGGAATGAAAGAATGTTAACAGAACTGTGTGAAAATCCAAAAGGAAAAATATTCACATTTACAGGTGTACCAGAAGAAGAAAAGAGAAAAAGGAACAGAAAGTCTCTTTGAGGGGGTAAATGCCTAAAACTTCCCAATCTGGGGAAGGAGATAGTGTCTCAGGTCATGGAGGTGCACAGATCTCCCATCACAAGGGACTCAAGGAAGACAATACCAGTATATATAATAATTAAAATGGCAAAGATTAAGGATAAGGACACAGTATTAAAAGTAGGAAGAGAGAAGAAAGATCACATACAAAGGAAAACCCATCAGGCTATTATCAGAATTCTCAACACAAACCTTACAAGCCAGGAAGGAGTGACATGATATATTTAATACAATGAAAGAGAAGGACATCAAACCAATAATACTCAAAGATTATCATTTAAATTTGAATGGGGGATTTAAAAATTTCCATATAAGCAAAAATTGATGGAATTTACCTCCCACAAACCATATCTACAGTGTATTTTGGAGGAACTGCTATAGATGGAGGTGCTCCTAAGGTTTAATAGCTGTCACCAGAGAAATTACAACCATAGTAAAGGAAGTAGACCAAGTAATTACAAAGGAAATTGCATAAATATTTCAACTGCTCTAAAAGCCAGTCAAGGAACACACAAAGAGTATAGAATAATCCACCTAATATATGAAGAATGGAGGAGGAAGGAAAGAAGGGAAGTAAAAAAAGAACCCTCACATTGTTTTTGAAATAGCTTACTAAGTGAGTAAAATTAGACTGTTAGATACTAAAGAGGCTACCATTGGACCTTTGATAACCACGAATCCAAAGCCTACAATGGCAATAAGTACATATCTCTAAATAATCACCCTAAATGTAAAGGGACTGAATGCATCAATCAAAAGACACAGAGTCACTGATTGGATAAAAAACAAGACCTGACTAAGCTGCCTACAAGAGACTCACATCAAAACCAAAGACATACACAGACTAAAAGTGAAGGGATGGAAAAATATATTTCATGCAAAAAATAGGGAGAAAAAAGCAGGAGTTGCAGTACTTGTGTCAGAGAAAATATACTTCAAAACAAAGAAAGTAAGAAGATATAAAGAAGGACATTACATAATGATAAAGGGGTCAGTCCAACAAGAGGACATAACCATTATAAATTATCTATGGATCCAACACAGGATCACCTACATATGTGAAACAAATACTAACAGAATTAAAGTGGGAAATAGAATACAATGCATTCATTTTACGAGAGTTTAACACACCACTCACTCCAAAGGAAAGATCAACCAGACAGAAAATAAGTAAGGAGACAGAGGCACAGAACAATGTATTAGAACAGACGGACCTAATGGACATCTACAGAATACTCCATACCAAAGCAACAGGATACACATTCTTCTCAAGTGCCCATGGAACATTTTCAAGAATATATCATATCCTAGGCCACAAAAAGAACCTCAGTAAATTAAAAAATATTGAAATTGTACCAACCAACTTCTCAGATCACAAAGGTATGAAACTAGAAATAAATTGCGCAAAGAAATCAGAAAAGCACACAATCACATGGCAGCTTAACACGCTCCTAAATCATCAACGGATCAATGATCAAATGAAAACAGAGACCAAGCAATATATGAGCACAAAATAAAACAACATCGCAATACATCAACTTCTATGGGGCACAGTGAAGGCAGTCCTAAGAGCAGTTCAGGCCTATCTCAAGAAAGCAACAATCCTAAACAAAGAGTCTAAACTCACAATTAAAGAGACTACAAAAAGAAAAGCAAATGACGCCTAAAGTCAGCAGAAGGAGGGACATAATAAAGATGACAGAAGAAATAATAAAATTGAGAAGAATAAAACAATAGAAGGAATTAATGAAACCAAGGGCTGGCTCTTTGAGAAAATAAAATAGATAAATCCATAGCCACATTTATCAAGAAAAAAAGAGTCTACACACATAAACAGAAATAGAAATGAGAAAGGAAAAATCAATGTGGACACCACAGAAATAAAAAGAATTATTGGAGATTAAGATGAAAAATTAAATGCCAACAAATTGGGTAATCTAGAAGAAATGGAAACTTTCTAGAAAAATACAACCTTTCAAGACTAACCCAAGAAGAAACAGAAAATCTGAACAAACCAATTGCCAGCAATGAAACTGAATTGATAATCAAAAAACTAAGAACAAAATGACTGAACCACATGGCTTCACTGCTGAATTTTATCAAACATATAGTGAAGACCTAATATCCACCCTGCTTAAAATTTTCCAAAAATAAGAAGAGGGAATACTTCCAAACTCATTCTATGAGGCCAGCATCACTCCAATACCAAAAGCAGGCAAAGACCCCCCCCAAAAAAAGAAAATTACATACCAATATCTCTGATGAACATAGATGCAAAAATACTTATCAAAATAACAGCAAATCAAATTTAAAAACACAGCAAAAATATGATCCATCATGACCAAGTAGGTTTTATTCCAGGGATACAAGAATGGTACAATATTAGAAAATCCAACAATGTCATCCACCACATCAACAAAAAGGAGAATAAGTATAACATCATCATCTCCATAGATGCTGAAAAAGCATTTGACAAAATTCAACATCCATTCATGATAAAAATTCTCAACAAAATGGGTAGAGAGGGCAAGTACCTCAACATAATAAAAGGCCATATATGACAAACCCACAGCCAACATCATACTTAACAGCAGAAAGTTGAAAGCTTTTCCTCTGTGATCATGAATAAGACAAGGATGCTCACTCTCCTCACTTTTATTCAAGAGTACCTGATGTCCTAGCCATGGCAATCAGACAACACAAAGAAATAAAAGGCATCCATATTGGTAAGGAAGAAGTTAAGCTGTCTCCATTTGCAGATGACATGATATTGCACATAAAAATCCCTAAAGAATCCACTCCAAAACTACTAGAACTAATAACTGAATTCAGCAAAGTTGCAAGACACAAAGTCAATGCACATAAATCTGTTGCATTCCTATAGAGAAATCAGGAAAACAGTTCCACTTACAGTTGCATCAAAAAGAATAAAATACCTGAGAAAAACCTAACCAAGGAGGTGAAAGACTTATACCCTGAAAACTACAAGACATTCATGAGAGAAATTAAAGAAGATACCAATAAATGGAAATACATCTCATGCTCATGGATAGGAAGAACTAATATTGTCAAAATGGCCATCCTGTTCAAAGCACTCTACAGATTCAATGCAATCTCTATCAAATTACAGGCAGCATTCTTCAATTAACTAGAACAAATGGTTTTCAAATTCATATGGAACCACCATAGACCCCAAATAGCCAAAGCAATACTGAGAAGGAGGAATCAAACAGGGGGGATTACGCTCCCAGATTTCAAGCTCTACTACAAAGCTACAGTAATCAAGACAATTTGCTACTGGCACAAGAACAGACCTACAGACCAGTGGAACAGAATAGAAAATTCAGACATTAACCCAAACATATACGTCAATTAATATATGATAAAGGAGCCTTGGATATACAATGGGGAGATGACAGCCTCTTCAGCAGCTGGTGTTGGAAAAACTGAACAGCTACATGTAAGAGAATGAAACTGGATTACTGTCTAAATCCATAGACAAAAGTAATCTCAAAATGGATCAAAGACCTGAATGTAAGTCATGAACCCATAAAACTCTTAGAAGAAAACATAGGCAAAAATCTCTTGAATATAAACATGAGCAACACTTTTCTGAATGCATCTCCTCAGGCAAGGGAAACAAAAGCAAAAATGAACAAATGAGACTACATCAACCTAAAAAGCTTCTGTACAGCAAGTACACCATCAGTAGAACAAAAAACCATCCTAAAGTATGGGAGAACATATTTGTAAATGACATATCCAATAAGGGGTTAACGTCCAAAATATATAAAGAGCTCACATGCCTCAACACCCAAAAAGCCAATAACCCAATTAAAAAATGGGCAGAGGACATGAATGGAAACTTCTCCAAAGAAGAAATTCAGATGGCCAACAGGCACATGAAAAAGATGCTCCACATTGCTAATCATCACGGAAATGTAAATTAAAACCACAATGAGATATCAGCTCACACCAGTTAGGATGGCCAACATCTTAAAGACAAGCAACCATAAATTCTGGAGAGGATGCGGAGAAAGGGGAACTCTCCTACATGGCTGATGGGAATGTAAATTAGTTCAACCATTGTTGAAAGCAATATGGAGGTTCATCAAAAACCTTAAAATATAAATATCATTTGACCCAGTAATTCCACTCATAGGAATTTATCCAAAGAAAAAGGTCCCAGATTCAAAAAGACATGTGCACCCCCATGTTTATTTCAGCACTATTTACAATAACCAAGATATGGAAGTAACCTAAGTGTCCATCAGCAGATGAATGGATAAAAATAAGTGGTACATGTACACAATGGAATATTATTCAGCCATAAGAAGAAAAAAAATCCCACCATTTACAACAATCTGGATGGAGCTAGAGGGTATTATTCTGAGTGGAATAAGCCAGGCAGAGAAAGACAAGTACCAAACGATTTACCCCATTTGTGGAGTATATCAGTGAAGCAAAACTGAACAACTAAACAGCAGCAGACTCACAGACTCCAAGAAAGGACTAATGGTTACCAAAGGGTAGGGGTGGGGAGGATGGGTGTGGAGGGAGGGAGAAGGGGATTGAATGGCATTATGATTGGCACACATGGTGTGTGGGTCATGGGAAGGACAGTGTAGCACAGAGAAGACAGGTAGTGACTCTGCAGTATCTTACTACGCTGATGGACAGTGACTGCAATGCGGTGTGGAGGCAGACTTGATAACGTGGGTGACTTTGGTAACCACAATGTTTTTTATGTGAAACCTTTATAAGAGTATAAATCAATGATACCAATAAAAAATTAATAAATATAAACATATACAATATACATATTAAATTAATTAATAGAACCTATGCTTAACCACAAGTGTTATATCAGTCAGCCCACAATTCTTTTAGGTGAGCTTATTTTATCTTTGTTTGAATATTGACATACTGGTGACATATTTCAAAAGCTCTCAACTTGAACTTTGGGATGTAATTTCTTCAAACAATTTATCCTAGTGCCCTCTAAGTATGAAGTGAGTTCAAATCATATTCACTCCTAAGCTACCACACCCAAGAATAGTACAGATTTGGGGGATATGCCAGTACCTAAGGAGAAAAAAAATGACTATTGGGTCTTTCATACTTTTAGCAGCTCAGTCTTTGTAGTTTTTTTCCCACATATGTAACAAATATTTCTGTGATTAAAGAAAACATTAGGCATTTCTAATGATGAGCATCTATGAGAAAAACCCATCATGATAGACTTCAACCCAGATTTATATTTTGTTACTGTGTTAACACCTCCCATAATGAAGTGCTACCCCCATTCACACAGTAGCCATGTCCTGAGATTCTCTCATGTGTCTCATTTCCTTGTAGCACAAGACTGTAACTTTCCAGCTCTGACTTTCC
Organism: Phataginus tricuspis; assembly: GCA_029783875.1. Taxonomy (NCBI): domain Eukaryota; kingdom Metazoa; phylum Chordata; class Mammalia; order Pholidota; family Manidae; genus Phataginus; species Phataginus tricuspis. The sequence continues at coordinate 595,523 of JAQQAC010012408.1, read as the reverse complement.
CATGACTTGTGCCTGGTGAGCTGTTTGGAAGCAGTAAGGGGTGAGGGAGGAATCTCACGAGGAGAACAGATACTGTTGCATGGCACCTTCTTTAATGCAGTAATAGTAAGGTGTCTAGGCCAGGGAAGACTGTTATTTCCTCTCCTTGAAGGGAAAGTAAATTACTGATGACAACCAAAAGGATGCAAGATAATTTATGTGTGCATGATTGTCACCCATTCCCACACAAATGTGTCTATTTTAGCACATGTGGGATCTCAGGGTCCCACTCTTTCCCTATAATAACATGGATTTCAAAAAAAAAACTCCTAGTGAGGTGTTACATTCAGGCATCTTTGAAATTCTACTAGATTATAAAATCCTGGACTAGAATTACATTCTAATCTCTATCTGCTGGAGATATAACAATAGTGGTCATGGGGGCTCTCTACTAAAAGCATGTCTAGAAGACATATTAGATAGAGTGTATCTGGGAAGGCACCTAAATTGGATCCAATATACACCCCTTTTTGTATTTCCTTTTATTGAAATAGAAGACTTCAACTTAAACTCTGCCAACTGGAATCTACTAACATGCAAACTTTGCAAGAGCAGGATCAAAGTGTAAACAATGACAGACTGCTTAAGATGGATTCATCTTGAAATTCACAGGATCTAAAAAAAAGGTGATGTGATATATTCGTAGAGTTCATTGTGGAATTCACAGGTTTCTATTATCACACAGAGAAATAAATTATCTTTTCCTCTAGCTGAAGAAATACTAAAGTTCATGGTACAATAAATTTAATACAAATTTAGTGGTCTTATATAATTTATAAGTGACATAAATAGAAACATAAGATCTAAGTAAACAAAAATACTCAGCTTGACTTTTTTACATGAATAAAGTATTGAAAACAAACAAACTGAAATCAGAGATTCTCAGCGAGCATGTAGTTAGATACTGGTATGGTGATGGTGGTGACCAAAGGTGATATCCTCCTCCACTGCATAAATATATTTTTCATCCAAGTATTTCAGTCTGTCCCATTAATCTCTTTTCTGTATTGTATTAACTCAATAAAATAATTCATATCTGTTATTTATTTTTGTTTCAAAGCCTAAATTCTCTGGTATGTTATAACAATTTCTTTAATCAGTTACTATTTTCTAATTCCCTACCATCAGCTGTTTGCATCTTTAATCCTAGCCCATATGAATAGGTCTACCTTAATTTGGGTTGTCAGCGCTTCAATCATAATAATATTATAAATAAATTATTATAATTGGTATAATTCAGGAGAAAACTTAATACTTCCCCCAAATTATAATAGATCATTTTATGATCAAAAAAGTAGTTTTTACAAATAGAATAATAATATAAATACAACTGCAACAATCAAAACTTTCCTATGATAAAAAGACTCTTTTAGAAGAGTGAATATTGTCATCACGTCTGTTACTGTTCTAGAAATATCTAGGTAAACTATGATAAGAATTCAAACTATAACCACATGAAATATAAAGAAGATTACCTAGATGGTATATTGTCCCGAAAATATGGAGAATTTTCAGTTATTTGTGTCTAGTACCTTCTACTGAGTCAGGAAGAACAACAAAGTTGAAGGTCCATGATCAGACAAGATGAGACCACAGTGTCTAATTAATGAGCTGTTTGGAGGGAAAACTGGTCAGGCTGTGCATATAAGCATATAGAAGTGTAACTATAAGCAGAGAACCCTTGAAGTCAACATAATGAAGAACATAGATAAAAACCACAGTGACACTAGGCAGGCAAGAGTGGCAGAGACACAGCAGTGAAAATATTAGGCAACAGACCTTCAATACCTGTTTATACCTGATCCTGTTTCTTCCTCTACATAGAACTATTTCAAAACTAACTAATTACTGTCTGGTAACATTGCTTACTTTCATTAAAGAAACTAACCCTCATGTCCAATAACAGAATTACATTTAGCAACATGGTAAGATGATAGAATCTTCTAGGGACTTCCTCTAGGTCAGTCCAAACTGTGAAGAAAAATTTGAAACTTCCAGTCATCTTTTGTCTTCTGAGACTAAGTTCTTGCTCCATAATTTCTTCATGGCGTTTTTCACTTCTGCGTTCCTCAGTGTATAAATCAGAGGGTTGAGCAAAGGTGTTGCAAGTGTATAAAACACAGCTATTGTCTTGTCTATGGGGAAGGTGGTTGCAGGGCGTGTGTATATAAATATGCAAGGACCAAAGAACAAGATGACCACAATTATGTGGGATATACAGGTGGAGAGGGCTTTTCTCCTCCCTTCAGCACTGTGCTTCCTCAGAGAATGCAAGATGATAACATAGGAGGACATCAGCATGACAAAGCTCACTGTACAGATGGCCCCACTGTTGGACACCAAGAGAAGATTGACCATGTAGGTGTCTGTACAGGCAAGTTTCAACAAGGGCTGCAAGTCACAGAAATAGTGATCAACCACATTGGGACCACAGAAAGGTAAACTCAAGGCCAGAAAAATCTGAGCTGAAGAATGCACACAGGACCCCACCCAGGCCACAACCACCAGCACACCACAGACCCGTCGACTCATGATGGTCATATAGTGCAGGGGCTTACAGATGGCCACATAGCGGTCAACAGCCATGAGGATTAGGATGAAGATCTCCAGGCAGCCAAAGAAATGAAATGAAAAGACTTGGATTATGCATTCATTGAAAGAGATAGTGGTATTCTTCAAAAGGGCATCCACAATCATTCTAGGGGCAACGGAGGTAGAGAAGCAGGTGTCAGATAAAGATAAGTGGAAAAGGAAGAAGTACATTGGACTCCCAAGTGTCTGGCTGGTCTTGATTGTAGTGATAATCAGCAAGTTACCCAGCAATGTCCCCAAATAGAAAAGCAAGAAAGTGACAAATACTATTCTCTTCCTAACAGGATCCTGGGTCAACCCAAGCAGAACGAACTCAGTCACATTATTATTCAGCTGCATGATTTCATGAGTGAGGAGAAGGGGGTGAGTGTGAAATGGTTTATCTGCAAAAAAAAAAAAGAATTAATTCATGGTAATTGTGATTTTTAGAGAATATTTTAAGAAAAATAAATATTCCTCATCTTGGACATTTTAGCTGTAGTTTATTAATAATTCAGTTCAACACTTTTTTCCTCAATCTGTAGTGACAACTTCATAGGGTCACTATGAGTCTCAAGTAAGCTTGTGAAAGTTACACCTTCTTAGCACCTTTGAAATACAACTCTCCGTATCTTTTGAAAATTTCTGATTAATTTTGTCAATTTAATGAATATAAAGTTAAGAGATATGGCTCCACATTATTATTAACTTGATTTTCTTCACATTCAATGAATTTGGGGACCCATGTTTTGATAGGGTATCACTAGAAATTTTGAACGTATTTCACTGACCTTAGAGGTTCATGATATAAATATATTTATCCATATATATGTTACACATATTTGTATAAATGTATATTTTTATAAACATATAACATGCTTCACTTGACTGGACACCTACTTCCAGATATTACAGAGAAGAGGAAGAGAAACTCTTAAAGCCTCTTCATAATATGCTGTTCCCTTGAAACACTCATGATATTTGTATCTGATACATATTAATGTAGATAAATGAATGTTCTTTGATAATTATTAATATCTCATATATCTCCATTCCTATTTTTCCTCCAATTTTTGAAAACTACCCCTTGGGGGACCCAAAGTTCCTGAGGTTGCCTATAAGTGAAAAAGGGGCATTATTACTCAGTAATTCATGTTTCCACAATTTCTATTTAAGCTAAAGCATTTTAGATCTGAAGGAAATCACTTGTGGAGATGTAATTCATATAGAACCAGATCATGCTTGTAATCCCCCATAGAGTTTATATTACTCAGGTACATGAAAACCCCACATTCTCATAACAGAGCAGAGATTCAGAAGAGGGAGGGAGACATAATTTTAGACATGATGAATAGTGGATGCTGAGTTACTGACTTCATTCAATTGTTCGGTTCCTACAAGTCAATGATTATTCAACTTTGAAATTTTACCTCTTCTAATGAGGACTTCTTTCTTCAAATTTGGAAAGGTAGATTATGAGTAGCTTCACTTCAAGAACAAAATATTTTCTCTAGATATTTCTTGTCAAGATGATGTTGAAAGGGACAGTATAGGCAAGTAAAAATATAAACTGAAAATGTGATGTATTTAAATATAACTTGGAAGACTTACTTATCCCATGGTGTTAACCCATCTATACCTTCACCTATACCTTCAATATTCTGTTTTGAAAGTGTATACAGCCAAAGCATGGCCTATGATAACCTAAACATACACAAAATTTCCCTTATATATTTTTTCCTCTCCCTTGATAAATTTTCTTCTCCTCAACAAACTTTAAATAATCTTATCTTTCTCCAAATTAAAAACTACTCAGGGGAGTGTCTGATGAAGTTACTTACTTTAGTATTGTAGGTTTTTTTCTTAAGTTGCTTTGGATTGTACAACCTTTGGCAAAGACCTTAAACTATAAGGGAACTGAGGTTTGGAGTCTTAATAAAATAAGTTCATTCTTTCCATATTCAGTTGAAAGAATGATCCATCACAAAATATTTGTGCCTGAAAATATGGCCCATGATTGTGGCCACTCCTTTGAGTGTATGGCTTTTGGTATGTATTTTATTAACCCTTTAGACTCTCCATTTCTAGAACAAGATTATTTATACATTTGGACATACATTTTTAAGATAAATTAGGAAGTATAAATACATATGGTTTCATTAACTCGTTCATAAATGTGAATTCTCTTCTAATGGTTAATCAATAGTCTCCTTACTTCCTGGAATGTCACTTCATTTCCAGCTACTTCCATAGTCTCAAAACTTCAGGACACAACTGCTAAGAAATGTCCTCTAATGACCTTAAGTGAATACTCTGTGATAAAGGAAATTCTCTTTCCTGTTCTCTAAAGGCTTTTTTTATAACTTTTCTTAAATATTACATGCTATGCTTAAATTAAATTATGCATGTGCTTCCTGTAGCTTCTCTTCTGGTACAAGAATCTCTGAAAACTACACATTCTCAGAATTTTATTCTCCATAGTTCTAAACCCCATGACTTGTATACTGTAGGTACTTAGTAAGTGCTGTTAAGTCACACTATTTCTATTAACTCTTAAAATAAATTACTTATTTGATTGTTTGTATTATTATGATTAAAAAATACATTCACATCATTAATCTGTTGTGGTCTTCTGTATATATGGTCTATGTATGGTAGACATACCAAATGCTCCCTATGTATAAGTGCAGAAAAAAGAGATTAGTTATATATAATTTAGTATAACAACTCCACAACTTTCAGCAGAAGATGCACTCTGAATAGCACCATATGGCCATGTAAGATTTTGAGACTCTGAATCCCACAAAAATAATCATCTCAAGCATTTTACATTTTTTACATGAATCCTCATCCCCTAAAGAATACAAGGAAAACTTTGACATTTTTTCTACCCTCCTGCTACAGACGCACATTTTGTGCATGTTTATGAGGATGACAATATGGCTATTTTTTCCAGAGGTGTATAAACATTTTTTATCAGGTTCTTAACAGAATTTGACATGAATATACATTACAACAATCTGGAAACAAAACTGCACTAATAAAATAGCACATCTTTTAATAACTACTGTACTTCAACTTTTTCAACAAGTATAGCCAACTTTAGAATGCTAAACTTGTCAACAATAATAAATAATGTTTTGGGTTGGTAACAGAAGAGCTGAAAGGAAAGCATACAGAAAAATGTGGAGAATTAAGTAATGAGGATGGAATAGAAGTGTTAGGTGAATCCTTCTATCCTAAAAATTCTGTTTTATTGCAGAGACCACAGTGAGAATCATTCCTTCCCTTAATGACCCTCAAACTATTCAACCCCCTCTGATTTAGTTACACTAATCTTCTTCCTTTGGGAGAATCCCTGCACTCTTCTTATTTCTACACAAAATTTGCCATTCTCTGTGGGAAAGTCAACAGGTTGTCACAAGATGCGTTATCTGTCAAAAGCCTAAATTAAGTGACCAAAACTCCTCTCTAACCTAAGGCATGTTAGCTTTCACTTTAATTATAAGAGTTTTTAGTCTCCACATTATTTCCTCTGAACTTCCCATGAGAATTGTTTGATTTTCAAACTAAATCTCAAATGTGTTACAACTGCAAGATAAATTATTAGAATATCACTTAAGAACCATGCAAAGAACAATAGTTCTATACTGTGATAAACTGCATTCTATTTAAAGCTGTCATGTGGAGATACGAAAGCTGCTATTCTCTAGAAGCTGCCTTACATGAAAAGCATTTGTGAACTTTACATTCTGTCAACTCAAGAAACTCAAGAGACTATAATAACCCTTAGGACATGGAATGCCTCCTTCTATCCCCACACAACAATGATGGTTTTTGCATACCTGATGCTCATAAATATTTGTTGAGTTCAAAGATTGGTTAATTGAGCATATATTTCATTCTATTTATTTACTATATTAATAGTAAACTTTAAAAAAATATTTTTCTGTTCCTTTCCAAAGGAAGTATGAGTAATATAGTCACAGAACATATGGAAATATATTTAAAACTCATGTTGGATTATCTATAAGATGCCTGAGTGCAAAGATGTGAGGAGGCCATCACCTCCCTGTCAGAGTGCTCTAAATCGTGCCAAGTATTTCCATGCCATTTTGAAAGCAGCCTTCCCATAGAATGCTGAAAAAAAAACCCATTCCTTTTCTGCATTCTGGAAGGAATATTTTAAGACATATTGACGTAAGATATTAGCATCCTAGACAGCAGTATTCCATGAAGTTTCCCTTCCTCTGTTAGTCAAAAACAAACAAATTGTTGTAGTGAATTTAAAATTTTGTTTGTCCAGTTAGACCAAATATGGGTAAGTTAACATTCCTCAGACTCAAGAACCAAATACAAATAAAAGTGTGGTGGCCTAGGTGCCTCAGGCTGACCAAAGACACCAGGGAAAAAGCGGAAAGAACAAACGGATGGCAGAGAGGGTGACAGAGAACAGGGAGACTGAAAAATAGTGTCTCTGGTAAAAGAAGAAGTAGATTCCTAAAAACTACTCTGATCCCATTCAATGCCCTAGGATGCCCCCTGTGCTTTGAGACACAACATTTTCTAGCTCTTTTAATTTATTTGCATGTATACTCTGGGGAAGGCAGCTTGGTGTCTTGGAACCAGAGGCTTCGGCCGTGGTCTCTAACCCTCCCCGCCTGAGAAGCCACACTCTTGCCGACCTGCAGTCTAAGCACCAAGTGCGCTGAGCAAGTGAACTTCCATTCTTTTTGTCAACTGATATCAGTAAAAAGACACTTTTCAAGGAATACATTTTATTGAAATAGTTTTACTTCTTCACCAAATATTTATTGAATGCCTTTTGTATATACTGAGTTCTTTTTTGGCCACTTTACTTAAGTTATATATTTTCATTGATGTAACTCATCCATGAGGTAAAACGAACAATGACTCTTCATATGAGAGAAGACTAAAGCTCATGGAAGTTAAATAGCTTGCCCATGTGACACATATTAGTGATTTCAAAGTGGAGATTGGTACTGCTCCTTTACTCATGCTTTGTTCTCCTTCCACACACTTTCTCAACATTAGCCTAGATTGAAAATCAGGGAGAACAAAAAAATGATGATGATGAAATAAATTTCTAATGGCTAGTAGTAGTATCTCAGGTTGAGGAGTTTAGAATTTATAATAAGAACAGGAAATGTCAGGTTATTCCCATAATAATTTTCACGATGTGGTGTGGAATGTAGAATTAATAAGCAGGATGCATTCAACCTATGGTGGACATTTGCTGTTTCGCTGCAAAAATATCTACACAGTTTGGCAGGTAATATCCTACATGGTCATAATAATGTTAAAGATGAGTTGTAAAACTGTTTTAGTGTGTCTTGATTGTTTTTGCCTGATAGGAGTCCATTTTCCTTCCTTGACAAACTGTAAGTTCTCCATTTTTAGCATATAAAGTGTGAGTGCGACTATCTCCCAAGGGTGATAATATGACTCCTGGGTGGTTGATTAGAAGGCATTTCCTTAGCTTGTAATGACTGAGTCAGGGATCTGTTAGCAAGTTAAATGTGGACTCAATGCTTTTTTGGACTATGGAGCAAAGTCATTATTTTTTTTTTCTAATAGGGTTTCTGAGAGTATAGGCCTGGAAGTCCTGTTGATAATCGTACCTTAAGGGGAGATAGCCTGATTGAAAATGGAGTCAACACAAGGAAGCAGAGCCAACAGATAAGCAGAAGAAACCCACTTTTACAATACAAGTTCAACTGTATAATTCACCCGTTATCAAACATTTTACCCTTTAATTTTATTTATTTTGTTATCTTTTTATACTTATTAAAGTAATATAGTGAATACTGTAAACTTACTACCATCCCAAGAGCTAAAATATTACCAATAATTAAATCTATTTTCAGACCCTTCCCTCTCCTGTCCCCTGCCTTACCCTAAAGGTAACCAATATCCTAATTTTTTAAATGTCCAATTATCTTGATTCTAAAAATGATCTTTATCACATATGTATGTTTTTCATCATTCCTGGTTTTGAATTTTAAAGAACTTAGCATACAATATGCAGACTTCTAGGAACTGCTCTTGTGTTGTCATTCAATATTATGTACTGCTTTATATCAACTGTCAAATATAGTTGTAGACTCATTGAAAATGCTATACCATATGCTATTGTGGATTATTTCAAAATGTATTTATCCATTATCCTGTTAATGAATATTTAACTACTATGAACAGTATTTCTGAACATTTTTAAGCATGTATCCTAGGACATTGTAATTGGTAGGTTAAAAGATGTGGTAATATACAGCTTTATGAGATATTAGCATAAATTTCCACAAGGATTCCAGGAAATTCAATCTAACCATGTGCCAAAAAAAGAGGACTAGACCATTTGTGGAAAGATCTAATAACCACCCAATGGTGAGTGAAGGATTAGACAAAAGAATGTCCTATTTTGTTCCTGGTGCTTTAATTAAGAACATGGATAAATCTGTAATCCACAAAACAATCTGGGTTTAGATTTTTTAATGTCAATTTAAAATTATTTCTTAACCACTTTATCTGTGTCATATTTAAAATAAAAATTTCTAAACACTAAAATAGACATGTCCTGTGAAGGAAAGAGAGTATCTTTGAGGCAAAATGAGTTCCCTTTACTATTTAAATGTTATTAAAATAGTGATATGGAAAGCTTGATTTGAGGGAATATGATTATGCTTGTATTGATGAGAATATTTATAAAAATATAAAAAATTGTAAATATATAAAAAATATACTAAAATGTATAATATAAAAATATTTCCATCTATCTACTGAATACCTATGTATTAATTCAAAATGACATGCAGAGGTTAGGAAAGCCATGGTAATGAAGGGCCTCAGAGTAACATAGTATCATAAGGTTCTTTGTTCTCCAGAATATAATCTGGGTGCAAAAGCCTAGCCAAATAGAAAAAGATCTTCTATATAGATAGTAATAATGAGATGTATACTCTTTACTCTCTTACTGATTTGTTACATAATTCTATAAGTAGATGAACTTCCAGAACCTTGAGTCATAAGCAGGCCTGATACCTTCCAGTTACAGACTGCCTGAAGGTTATTTAACCTATAGGAAATTCCTTAAAACTGAGGAACTCAAAGAGATGACTTAATTAAATAGAGATTTACCTTCATCCTATTTCATAATTTTAAAAACCAATATGAATAGCTTGGGAGGGATGATTTTTAGGGTGGTTACAACTCTGTATGACATACAATGATAGACACATGTCATTATGCATTTGTCAACCCCAAAGAATGTTCAAAACCTAGAGAGAGCCCCAAAGTAAACCATGGACTTGTGTGATCATGATGTGTCCATATAAGTTCATCAGTTGTAACAAATGTACCTTTCGAGTAGGGGATGTTGATAATGGGAGAGGTTATGCATGTGTCAGGGGCAGGGAGTAAATGGGGAATCTCTGAACCTTCTTCCCAATTTTGCTATGAATTTAAAACTGCTCTAAAAAATTAAGTCCCTAATAAAAAACGTAAAATGATTTATTATCTGATGTATATGCTGTTATACACATATGCCAAGTGTTTCTCTAAGGTGTACTTTCTTGGGGTGATGAGCTATACTGAGTCAGTGACCATGATGTATTCTTTAGATCACCCTTACTTACAGATGCCTTGAAACTCCAGGCCCTGTCTTTGGCTCATGAAGCAGTGAAGGAAAAAGTAGATTCCTCAGGTTCGTAACAAACTGTGGTCACTATCTCCTCTCAGCATGGTCTCTGCGTCTACAAGACTGATGCAATGCTTCAATTATTCAGAATACTTGGTACCAAAACCACTTGTACACTAACAGGCCTTATGATTTATCAATGCCCCCATGATAATTTCTTCTAGCAACCACTGGTTAATTGGCAAGAAACCTCAGAGCTGAATCTTACTCCTGAGCTACAGAAAATGGCTCCGACTAGTAGGCTCCAATTCCCCCAGCATAATAAAAGATTCTCCGAGGACATTACACTAGTCCCTTGAATGGTGTCTCTGTCTCCAGTGCCTTGTCCAGTCTTGAGTGGCAACTGAGACCTCTTTCTTTCCTCCCCATCTGTGAGTTCATGCCAGCTCTCACTTTACACAGAACCTCTTCCTGAGATCCCTCTTCTTCCCCTTCCTGCCATTCAGAGCATGGTCACAGTGCCATCTTCACATTCAAGAGTGCGTGTCTCTTTGAAATTTCCATTGTTCATATACATGACACACAAGGGTAACTTTTAAATGTGTAGACAACTGTTTCTCAAATTTGAGCATCTTTCAGAGGACTTTTAAACAGGGATGCTCAGAAGTGCAGATTCAGACTTAGGAATCAGCCAAAATCATTTAACAGCACACACTCTAGTGTTTGAAAGGCTGAAGAACCAAATGCCATCGGCGTCATTTCTGATATCCGTGCCTTTCAGGGATATGAATGCATAGGTCACACCCATGTCCACTCTACATAATGGTACTCTTGAAAATTACTTATCGCATTTAGATTTATTGTTTTTTATTTTATTTATTTTGGTATCATTAACCTACAATTACATGTGCAATATTATGGGGATTAAACAAACCCCTTCATCAGGTCCCCCCACCAACCCCATTACAGTCACTGTCCATCAGCATAGTGAGATGCTATAGAATCACTACTTGTCTTCTCTGAGTTGTAATGCCACCCGTGCCCCCCCACCTTACGTCTGGTAATTATAATACCCCTTTTACCCTCTTATCCCTCCCTTCCCACCCATCTTCCCCAGTCCCTTTCCCTTTGGTAAATATTAGTCCGTTCTTGGGTTCTGTGAGTCTGCTGCTGTTTTGTTCCTTCAGTTTTTTTCTTTGTTCTTATTCTCCACATATGAGTGAAATCATTTGATACTTGTCTTTTTTGACTTGGCTTATTTCACTGAGCATAATACCCTCTAGCTCCGTCCATGTTGTTGCAAATGGTAGGATTTGTTTTTTTCTTATGGCTGAATAATATTCCATTGGGTATATCTACCACATCTTCTTAATCCATTCATCTACTGATGGACACTTAGGTTGCTTCCATTTCTTGGCTATTGTAAATAGTGCTATGATAAACATAGGGGTGCATCTGTCTTTTGGAAACTGGGCTGCTGTATTCTTAGGGTAAATTCCTAGAAGCAGAATTCCTGGATCAAATGGTATTTCTATTTTGAGTTTTCTGAGAAACCTCCATACTGCTTTCCACAATGGTTGAACTAATTTGCATTCCCACCAGCAGTGCAGGAGGGTTCCCTTTTCTCCACATCTGTAAGAGAAGAATCTTTTGTTTAAAAAGATCTGGAAAGGCTTGAGTTAAGGCTCAAACCCTGCCTGTATACTGGCATGACCTAAGACTCCCTTTCTCTTTCTGGGCACCTGGCCAGTGCTCTCAAGGAGAACGAAGAAGTGTTTATTTAAGACAAGACGTGTGGCCCACTTTGCACCTGGTATCTTTGGCCAGGATCCGGGTGCAAAGGAGGCTAGTCACACAGGAATAAGACAACATGCCGAATGTATTGGCAGAGAGCCACTTTTGTGTGAAACAGCCTTAAAAACGCCATCCAGGGAAGTCGGGTGAGATCTTGGGACAGAGTAGAAAACGACCCATGCTGCATTGATAATGATTCCCTTTCTCAATGCCTTAGTGATGATAAAATCAGCCAGCCTAGAGGTGTTGGGCAGAAGCCGACCCATGCTGCATTGATGATGATTTCCTTTCTCAATGCCTTGGTGATGATCCAGCCAGCCAGCAGAAGCCGACCCATGCTGCATTGATGATGATTTTCTTTCTCAATGCCTTGGTGATGAACCCAGCCAGTCTAGCGGTAATTCTTGGGTAAAGTCCCCTTAATAGAAAGGGGACTTCCCTGCTTTTCTATTCTGTTTTTCCTATATTTGTAACTCCTCTCACTCCTTAATAAATTTACTTTCACTTTCTACTATGGCTCGTGGACGTTCTTTCAGCGGATCGAACCAGATAAATTAAGACTGTGCACAGCTTTAGCAATAATTTTTGTTTGCTAAGACAACATCCTGGCCAACATTTGTTGTTGTTTGTATTTTGGATGTTGGCCATCCTCACTGGTGTGAGGTGATATCTAATTGTGGTTTTTATCTGCATTTCACTGATGACCAGCGATGTGGAGCATCTTTTCATGTGCCTGTTGGCCATCTGAATTTCTTCTTAATAGAAGTGTCTATTTATGTCCTTTTCTCATTTCTTAATTGGATTATTTACTTTTTGTTTGTTAAGGTGCATGAGTTCTTTATATATTTTAGATGTCAACCCCTTATCAGATGCATCATTTATGAATATATTTTCCCATACTGTAGGATATCTTTTTGTTCTACTGATGGTGTCCTTTGCTGTACAGAAGCTTTTCAACTTGATATAGTCCCACTTATTCATTTTTGCTTTTGTTTCCCTTGCCCGGGGGTATATATTCATGAAGAAGTCGCTCATGTTTATGTCCAATAGATTTTTGCCTATGTTTTTTTCTAAAAGTTTTATGGTTTCATGATTTACATTGAGGTCTTTGATCCACCTTGAGTTTACCTTTGTGTATGGGGCTAGACAGTGGTCCAGTTTCATTATCTTACATGTAACTGTCCAGTTTTCCCAACATCAGCTGCTGAAGAGGCTGTCATCTCCCCATTGTATATCCAAGGCTCCTTTACCAAATATTAATTGACTGTAAATGTTTGGGTTAATGTTTGGATTTTCTATTCTGTTCCACTGGTCTGTGGGTCTGCTTTTGTGCCAGTACCAAATTGTCTTGATTACTGTGGCTTTGTAGTAGAGCTTGAAGTCAGGGAGCGTAATTCCCCCTGTTTGATTCCTCCTTCTCAGGATTGCTTTGGCTATTCGGGGTCTTTTCTGTTTCCATATGAAGGTTAGAATTATTTGTTCCAGTTCCTTAAATAAAGCTATTGGTAGTTTGATAGAGATTGCATTGAATCTGTAGATTGATTTAGGTAGTATAGCCATTTTGACAATATTTATTGTTCCTAGCCAAGAGCATGGGATGCATTTCCATTTGTTAGTGTCCTTTTTAATTTCTCCTAGGAGTGTCTTGTAGTTTTCAGAAAACAGGTCTTTCACTTCCTTCGTTACGTTTATTCCTAGGTATTTTATTCTTTTTGATGCAATTGTGAATGGAATTGTTTTTCTGATTTCTCTTTCTGTTAATTCATCATTAGTGTATAGGAAAGCAACAGATTTCTGTGTGTTAATTTTGTATCCTGCAACTTTGCTGAATTCATATATTAGTTCTAGTAGTTTTGTTGTGGAGTCTTTATGGTTTTTTATGCGCAGTATCATGTCATCTTCAAATAGTGACAATTTGACTTCTTTTACCAATATGGATGCATTGTATATCTTTGTTTTGTCTGATTGTCGTGGCTAGGACCTCCAGTACTATGTTGAATAACAGTGGAGAGAGTGGGCATCAATGTCTTGTTCCCAATCTTAGATGAAAAGCTTTCAGTTTCTCGCTATTAAGTATGATGTTAGCTGTGGGTTTGTCATATATAGCCTTTATGATGTTGAGGTACTTGCATTTCTACACCAATTTTGTTGAGAGTTTTAATCATGAATGGATGCTGAATTTTGTCAAATGCTTTTTCATCATCTATGGAGATGATCATGTGGTTTTTGTTCTTCTTTTTGTTGATGTGGTGGATGATGTTGATGGATTTTCGAATGTTGTACCATCCTTGCATCCCTTGGATGAATCCCACTTGATCATGGTGTATGATACTCTTGATGTATTTTTGAATTCGGTTTGCTAGTATTTTGTTGAGTATTTTTGCATCTATGTTCATCAGGGATATTGGCCTGTAATTTTCTTTTTTAGTGAGGTCTTTGCCCATTTTGGTATTAGAGTGATGCTGGCTTAATAGAAAGGGTTTGAAATTCTTCCCTCCTCTTCTATTTTTTGGAAAACTTTAAAGAGAATGGGTGTTATTTCTTCTCTATTTGTCTGGTAGAATTCTGAGGTGAATGCATCATGTACGGGGTTTTGTTCTTGGGTAGTTTTTTGATTACGGATTCAATTTCATTTCTGGTGATTGGTCTGTTTAGTTTTTCTGTTTCTTGCTTGGTCAGTCTTGGAAGGTTGTATTTTTTTAAGAAGTTGTCCATTTCTTCTAGGTTTTGCAGCTTGTTAGCATACAGATGCTCATAATATTCTCTTATAATTCTTTGTATTTCTGTGGGGTCTGTCGTTATTTTTCCTTTCTCATTTCTGATTCTGTTTATGTGTGTAGATTCTCTTTTTCTCTTAATGAGTCTCACTAGGGGTTTATATATTTTGCTTATTTTTCCAAAGAACCAGCTCTTGGTTTCATTGATTTTTTTCTATTGTTTTATTCTTCTAAATTTTATTTATTTCTTCTCTGATCTTTATTATGTCCCTCCTTCTGGTGACTTTGGGCCTCATTTGTTCTTCTTTTACCAATTTTAGATATTTTGTATTTAGACTATTTGGGAGTGTTCTTCCTTCTTTAAATAGGCCTGGATTGCAACATACTTTCCTCCTAGAACTGCCTTGGTGTGTCCCACAGAAGTTGGGGCTCTGTGTTGTTGATGTCATTAGTCTCCATATATTCTTTGATTTCTCTTTTGATTTGGTCATTAACCCATTGATTAATTAGGAGAATGTTGTTAAGTCTCCATGTATTTGTGAGCCTTTTTGATTTCTTTCTAAAATTTATTTCTAGTTTTATACCTTTGTGATCTGAGAAGTTGGTTGATAGGATTTCAATATTTTTGAATGTACTGAGGTTCTTTTTGTGGCCTAGTCTATTCTGGAAAATGTTCCATGTGCACTTGAGAAGAATGTGTATCCTGTTGCTTTTGGGTGAAGAGTTCTGGAGATATCTGTTAGGTCCATCCATTCTAGTGTGTTGTTCAGTGCCTCTGTGTCTTTACTTATTCTCTGTCTGGTTGATCTGTCCTTTGAAGTGAGCGGTGTGTTGAAGTCTCCTAAAATGAATGCATTGCTGTCTATTTCCTCCTTCAATTCTGTTAGTATATGTTTCACATATGTTGGCACTCCTGTGTTGGGTGAATATATATTTATAATGGTTATATCTTCCTGTTGTACTGGCCCCTTTATCATTATGTAATATCCTTCTTTATCTCTTGCTACTTTTTTCGTTTTGAAGTCTATTTTGTCTGATACAAGTACTGCAACACCTGCTTTTTTCTCTGTGTTGTTTGCATGACATATCTTTTTCCATCCCTTCACTTTTAGTCTGTGTATATTTTTGGGTTTGAGGTGATTTTCTTGTTAGCAGCATATAGATAGGTCTTGCTTTTTTATCCTCCCTGTTACTCCATGTCTTTTGATTGGTGCATTCAGTCCATTTACATTTAGGGTGATTATTGATAGGTATGTACTTATTGCTATTGCTGGTTTTAGATTCGTGGTTACCAAAGGTTCAAGGGTTGCTTCTTTACTGTCTAAGAATCTAACTTAACTTTCTTGTTACGTTATTGTGAACGCCGTCTGAAGTTTCTTTATTTCTCCCTTCTATTCTTCTTCCTCCATTCTTTATATATTGGGTGTTTTATTCTTTGCCTTTAGTTAGTATTTGGATGATCTGCTTTCTTTGTTATGATTTTATTTTCTCTGGTGACATCTTTTTAGTCTTAAGTGTGCTTCCCTCTAGAGCAGTCCGTTTAAGATATCCTGTAGTGATGGTTTATGAGAGGCAAACCATTCAACTTTCGTTTGTCTGGAAATTGTTTAATCCCTCCGTCATATTTAAATGATAATCGTGCTGGATACAATATTCTTAGTTCGAGGCCATTCTGTTTCATTATGTTAAATTTATCATGCCATTCTCTTCTGGCCTGTAAGGTTTCTGTTGAGAAGTCTGATGATAGTCTGATGAGTTTTCCTTTGTAGGTGATCTTTTTTCTCTCTCTAGCTGCCTTTAATACTCTGTCTTTTTCTTTGACCTTTGCCATCTTAATTATTATGTCCCTTGGTGTTTTCTTCCTTGGGTCCCTTGTTTTGCGAGATCTGTGGGCTTCCATAGACTGTGAGACTATTTCCTTCCCCAGTGTGGGAAAGTTTTCAGCAATTATTATCTTCAAAACACATTCTATCCCTTTTTCTCTCTCTTATTCCTCTGGTACTACTATAATGCGAATATTATTCCGTCTGGATTGGTCATACAGTTCTCTTAATATTCTTTCATCCTTAGAGATCGTTTTATCTCTCTCTGTCTCAGCTTCTCTCATTTCCTGTTCTCTATTTTCTAATCCATTAACAGTCTCTGACACCTCATCGAGTCTGCTTTTAAGCCCATCGATGGCTTGTCTCATTTCTTCATATTCTTTCCTCACTTCCCTCACTTCCTCCCTCAGCTCTTGCACATTTCTCTGTAGATCCATCAGCATGGTATGGCTATGACTTTTATTCTGAATTCTTTTTCAGGAAGACTATGCATGTCCATCCCTTCATGTTTCTTCTCTGGGGTTGTCTGGGTCTCAACCTTTGTCTGTATCATGTTCCTCTGTCTTTTCATGGCAATAGAATTGGTTGCTGGTAATTGACACGTATGTCAGTTGGGCTCTTTATGACTTTAAAAAGGAAAAAATATTTTTAAAAAGAAAAAGAAAAAGAAAAGAAAGGAAAAAAATAATGAAAAAGAGAAATTAAAAAAGAAAATAAAGGGAAGAAAAAACAACTAAAAAAGAAAAAAGAAAAGAAAAAAACGCCCACCAGAGTGGATTCTGTGTGAATGCTCTAGGTGGCGCTGTTGCTCCACTATTCCAGAGCCGTGGCCTCGCTGCTCCGCAAGGCCCTTTATAGCTCTGGCCTGGGTGGGAACAAATGGGAGGCTGTTGATGTTTGTGGGAGTCTTAAGTGAGGCCACCATTTCCCAGTTGCTAGCTAAGGTGTCCGAAGCTCCCCAGGACTCTCAGCCTGCTGGGCTGAGTGTACCGGGGTGATGCAGTCCTCTGCTGTGCTCTTATCTCTTTAGGACTGCTGAAAAAAAGCACGCACTTTTCTTCTTTTTTTTTTTCTTCTTCCTTCCCAGAGATTGCCGCAGGCATCTGGTGCATTCCCCTCTGAGACCCTGCGCCCTCTGTCTCTCCAATCTCCAGTACACTGCGCACTGTGTGTCGGTGCTCCCGGCACAGACTTCCACTCCCTCCCAGTTCTGAATCCTCTCCTCCCACTGGTGCGCTGGGGTGGGGGAGTGCTCTAGTCCTGCGGGGTTGCGGCTCCGTATCTTACCTGCCTCACCAGGTGCCGAGTCCTCTCAGGTGTAGCTGCCCGCTGGTGCGCCGGGGTGGGGTAGTGCTCAGGTTCCACCAGGTCACGGCTCCGTATCTTACTCAACTTGCCAGGTGCCAAGTCCTCTCAAGTGATGCTGCACGATGTATGCTTTCCTGTGTATTCTGGTCTCTCTTTTAGGAATAGTTGTATTTGCTGTGTTTTCGTGGATAAATATAATGTTGGGAGTAAATTTTTGTCATTCAGTTCACGTCACCATCTTCCCGGAAGTCTGCTGCATTTAGATTCATTGTTAACATGTGAATATGGGTGAACATTCTAGGTGTGACTTGGAATGTGCCTCCTTATTTTGCTTTTCCACTTTGTTTTTCTTTGGATATGAAATATTAAGCAGTTCAATATTCTTATAATATCAACAATTATAATACTAATCTGTTTTCCAAAATATGATCACAGATGTGACTGCCACTGCTGCAGTTGGGAGTAAAGCACTCCAAGAACAAACGTAATAGGATCACAAGCAAAAACCTTTGGTAATCACAAATCTAAAGCCTGCAATGGCAATATGTACATATCTATTGATAAACACCCTAAATTTAAATGGAATAAATGCACCAATCAAAAGAATAATAGAATGGATAAAAAAGGAAGACCCACATATATGCTGCTTACAAGCCACTCAACTCAAATCCAAAGATATACACCGACTAAAAGTGAAGGGACGGAAAAAGATATTTCTTACAAACGATGGGGAGAATAAAGCAGGTGTAGCAATACTTTTATCAGACAAAACAAACTTCAGAAAAAGAAAGTAGCAAGAAATAAAGAAGGACATTACATAATGATAAGGGGGTCAGTCCAACAAGAGGATATAACCATTATAAATATATATGCACCCAACACAGGAGCACCGACATATGTAAAACAAATACTAAGAGAATCAAAGGAGGAAATAGAAAGCAATGCATTCATTTTAGGAGACTCCAACACACAACTCATGCCAAAGGACAGGTCAACAAGACAGAAAATAAGTAAAGACACAGAGGCACTGAACAACACACTAGAACAGATAGACATAACAGACTTCCACAGAGCTCTACATCCAAAAGCAGCAAGGTACATATTCTTTTCAAGTGCCCATGGAACATTTTCCAGAATAGACCACATACTAGGCCACAAAAAGAACCTCAATAAATTGAAATTGTACCAAATGACTTATCAGATCACCAAGATATAAAACTAGAAATAAATTGTACAAAGAAAACGAAAAAGCTCACAAATACATGGAGGCTTAACAACATGCTCCTAAACAATCAATGGATCAATGACCAAATTAAAAGAGAGATCAAAGAATATATGGAGACAAATGACAACAACAGCAGAAAGCCTCAATTTTTATGGGATGCAGCAAACGCAGTTCTAAGAGGAACGTGTATTGCAATCAAGGCCTATTTAAAGAAGGAAGAACAATCCCAAATGAATAGTCTAAAGTCACAATTATTGAAATTGGAAAAAGAAGAACAAATGAGGTCCAAAGTCAACAGAAGGAGTGATATAACAAACATTAGAGAAGAAATAAATAATATTGAGAAGAATCAAACAATACAAAAAAACCAATGAAACCAAGAGCTGGTTCTTTGAAAAATAAAGAAAATAGATGAACTGCAAGCCAGACTTATTAAGAGAAAAAGAGAATCTACAAAAATAAACAATCAGAAATGAGAAAAGAAATATCATAAAGGACCCCACATAAAAGCAAAGAATTATTAGAGAATACTATGAAAATCTATATGCCAACAATCTGGAAAACCTAGAAGAAATGGACAACTTCTTTGAAAAATACAACCTTCCAAGACTGACAAAGCAAGAAACAAAAAACCTAAACAGACCAATTTCCAGCAATGAAATTGAATCGGTAATCAAAAAACTACCCAAGAACAAAACCCCAGGCCAGATGGATTTACCACTGAATTTTAACAGACATATAGAGAAGAAATAAAACGCATTCTCCTTAAAGTTTTCCAAAAATTAGAAGAGGAGGAAATACTTCCAACTCATCCTATGAAGACAGCATCACTCTAATACCAAAACCAGGAAAAGACCCAACCAGAAAAGAAAATTACAGACCAATATCCCTGATGAACGTAGATGCAAAAATACTCAACAAAATATTAGCAAACCGAATTCAAAAATACATCAAGAGGATCATACACCATGATCAAGTAGGATTCATTTCAGGGATGCAAGGTTGGCACAACAATTGAAAATCCATCAACATCATCCATCACAGCAACAAAAAGGACAAAAACCACATGATCACCTCCATAAATGCTGAAAAAGCATTTGACAAAATTCAACATCCAT
The DNA here is from genome assembly GCA_029783875.1 of Phataginus tricuspis. NCBI lineage: Eukaryota > Metazoa > Chordata > Mammalia > Pholidota > Manidae > Phataginus > Phataginus tricuspis. The sequence goes on along the minus strand of JAQQAC010012408.1, from coordinate 575,274 downwards.
TCATGATAAAAACTCTCAAAAAAAATGGGTATAAAGGGCAAGTACCTCAACATGTTAAAGGTGATATATGGCAAATCCACAACCAACATCATACTTAACAGCAAGAAGCTGAAAGTTTTCATCTAAGATCGGGAACAAGACCGGGATGCCCACTGTCCCCACTGTTATTCAACATAGTACTGGAGGTCCTAGGCATGGCAATCATACAAAACAAAGAAATACAAGGCATCCAGATTGGTAAAAAAGAAGTCAAAGTGTCACTATTTGCAGATGACATGATATTGTATATAAAAAACCCAAGACTCCAGTCCAAAACTATTAGAACTACTATATGAATTCAGTAAAGTTTCAGGACACAAAATTAATAAACAGAAATCTGTTGCTTTCTTATACACTGATGATGAGCTAACAGAAAGAGAAATCAGGCAAACAATTTTATTCACAATTGCATTAAAAAGAATAAAATACCTAGGAATATACCTAATGAAGGAAGTGAAATACCTATACCCTGAAAACTACCAGACATTCCTAAGAGAAATTAAAGAGGACACTAACAACTGGAAATTCAATCCATGTTCTTGGCTAGGAAGAATAAATATTGTCAAAATGGTTATCATACCTAAAGCAATCTACAGATTCAATGCAATCCCTATCAAAATACCAACAACATTCTTCACTGAACTGGCACAAATAGTTCTAAAATTTATATGGAACCACAAAAGGCTCTTAATAGCCAAAGCAATCCTGAGAAGGAAGAATAAAGCTGGGGTATTACACTCCCCGACTTCAAGCTCTATTACAAGGCCACAGTAATTAAGACAATTTGGTATTGGCACAAGAACAGACCCATAGATCAATGGAACAGACTAGAGAGCCCTGATATAAACCCAACCATATATGGTCAGTTAATATCTGATAAAGGAATCATGGATATACAATGGGGAAATGACAGTCTCTTCAACAGCTGGTGTTGGCAAAACTGGAGAGCTACATGCAAGAGAATGAAACTGGATTATTGTCTAACCCTATAAACCAAAGTAAACTCAAAATGGATCAAACACCTGATGTAAGTCATGAAACCATAAAACTCTTAGAAAAAAAATAGGCAAAAATCTCCTGAATATAAACATGAGCAAATTTTCCTGAACACATCTCCTTTGGCAAGGGAAACAAAATACAAAATGAACAAATGGGACTACATCATGCTGAAAACCTTCTGTACAGCAAAGGACACCATCTGCAGAACAAAATGGAATCCTAGAGTATGGGAGAATATATTTGGAAATGACACATCTGACAAGGAGTTAACATCCAAAATATATAAGGAACTCACATGCCTCAACAACCAAAAAGCAAATAACCCTATTAAAAAATGGGCAGAGGATATGAACAGACACTTCTCCAAAGAAGAATTTCAGATGGTCAACAGGCACATGAAAAGATGCTCCATATCGCTGTTTATCAGGTAAATGCAAATTAAAACTGCAATGAGATATCACTTCACACCAATTAGGATGGCCAACATAGAAAAGACTAGGAACTACAAATGCTGGTGAGGATGTGGAGAAAGAGGAATCCTCCTACACTGCTGGTGGGAATGTAAACTAGTTCAACCATTGTGGGAAGCAGTATGGAGTTCCTTAAAAAACTTGAAATAGAAATACCATTTGACCCAGGAATTCTGCTCCTAGGAATTTACCCTAAGAATGCAGCAGCCCAGTTTGAAAAATGACATATGCACCCCTATGTTTATTGCAGCACTGTTTACAATAGCCAAGATATGGAAGCAACCTAAGTCTCCAACAGTAGATGAATGGATAAAGAAGGCGTGGTACATATACACAATGGAATATTATTCAGCCATAAGAAGAAAACAAATCCTACCACTTGCAACAACATGGATGGAGCTACAGGGTATTATTCTCAGTGAAATAAGCCAGGCAGAGAAAGACAAGTATCAAATTATTTAACTCATCTGCAGAGAATAAGAACAAAGCAAAACCTGAAAGAACAAAACAGCATCAGACTCACAGAACCCAAGAATAGACTAACAGTTACCAAAGGGAAAGGGGTTGGGAAGATGTGTGGGAAGGTAGGGATAAGGGGGAAAAATGGTCATTATGATTAGCATGTATAATGTAGGGTAAGGGATACAGGGAAGGGAGTATAGCACAGAGAAGACAAGTACTGATTCTATAGCATCTTACTACATTAATGGACAGTGAATGTAATGGGGTATGTGGTGGGGACTTGATAATAGGGGGAATCTAGTAACCACAATGTTGCTCATGTGATTATAACTTAATGATGCCAAAATAAAATTAATTAATTAATTTAAGAAAAATAAGTAGACTAAAAGAAAAGGCCATGTCATGTTTATAAGTGCCAATGTCCCACTCCCTAGAGAATCCTAGACTGTGGTGAACAAGGCCAAGTTTTGTGTTGAGTGTGCCTGTGTTAAGAGTTGACTATCCTGTCCTTTCGGATCCTAAAGCTGACATCTAAGCAGGAATAGAGAAATGTCTTGTGTGGGCAGTAGTTTTCCAGCTCCTTCATTCCATGATCATTTTGTCATGGAAAAAATAATATCTTCCCCAATTGTCCCACATATTTATGCCAAAAAATAAGGTTGTTGAGAAATGAGAACAGTGACTGGCTATGGAGAAGAGCAGAAAAGAGGAATAAAGCTGTAGAACACAGAGAAAGGCTGGAAATGGTAAGGAATTTAGTCAATAGTAGGTCATGGAGTGATTCTTAGCACAGCCTTGGAGGCATACACTTTGCTGAATCCCTGGATAGGAATTCAGAAGGGACCTAATGGCAGAGGGTACCTTGGTTTTTAATTTTTTCTAATGTTTCTTTCAAATAAGTTGTAGTTCTTTGATCTCATACCATTGGACAGTCCTACAGTCCCTTCTCCATTTCTCATTAACAATGGCTGTTGATCCTACCATTAGATCTTTGTTATTTGTTTTTAGAAGAGTTTGCAGGTATCAGTACTGTATTGTGGTAAAATAACAGCAAATATCCATGGTAAATTAATTTAAACTCTAAAGCTCATTATAAGTCCAGGAAATGTGATGTAGTTATAAACATCCACCTTAGAAATAATAAAACTAATATTCTGAAAGCTTATGTAATATGTTCACTTAGCTAAAGTAGAACCATTTAAAAACTCTTGATCTCTATACAATGGGTTGGATAAGAGGAAACATTAACTTTTACATTATCCATTCGATTTTGTTCTCTTAGAACTTGCTGAATATTCATATGAAATTTGCTGTGAGTCCTGTGTGTTTGCTTACATATTGTTTCATTCAAGCTTTATAACCTGGTTAAATAGGTTTTAAAAAATTCTCTCCATTTTACAGATTAGAGGGGTCATGTGACTGCTCCAGAGTCAGACAAATTACACCTGGAGAATGAGAAATTGAATCTCATGCCTCCTTTCCACATGCAGTAGGTGGTGATCTTTCCTAATTTGAAAGGAGGGTATGAAGGCCATCCTTTCATGCCCAGGAGTGTTGTACTGGCAAAGAACTGGGAGTCATTAGGTTCCAACTGAACTTCTGCATGACTTTGGTGAGTTATCTCTCTTGGCTTAATTTGAAAAAAGTAAAATATAAACTCCCTAAAGAATACTTTTGTTCAAAATTTTGGTTTCAAACATAATTTAGAAGGAAGTAAAGAAAGAAAGGCAGGAGAGCGTCTCTTATGGTGATTTTGCTGGTGGTGGGCTCATCAATGTCAATAATCATAGGTTCCTGCTTGGGGTGTGGAAGGAACTGATTTTGTCTGGGCCCACAGCTAGTTATGACCACCACGGTTCTGGAGGACGACAACCATACAGTGACAGCACATTTCATTCTTCTGGGATTTCCAACATGGCCAGGCTTCCAGCTTCTCCTCTTCTTTGTTTTCCTGGTGATCTGCCTACTCACCCTGCTAGAGAACTTTCTTATCATCCTCAGCATTCACAGTGATGGACAGTTGCGCAAGCCCTTGTACTTATTTCCCGAGCAACCTCTCTTTCCTGGAGATGTGGTACATCACAGTCATCAGCCCCAAGGTGCAGGAAGACTTCTTCAAACATTCCAAGACCATTTTCTTCAATGGCTGCATGACTCAACTTTACTTTTTTGTGACCTTTGTCTGCACTGAATACATTCTCCTGGCTGTCATGGCCTTTGACTGCTATGTAGCCATTTGTAATCCACTACACTACCCAGTTATCACGACCAACCAGCTTTGTGGTGCACTGACTGGGGGATGCTGGTTCTGTGGACTCGTGACTGCCGCGGTGAAGATGATTTCCATAGCCCGACTCCACTGCTGCAGCATGCCTCAGATCAATCACGGCCTCTGCTGTATTGCACTGCTCCCCAGCGCCTCCTGTGAGGACCCCTCAGATGCTCAGTTAGTGCACTTCCTCGTGCCCCTCACGGTCATGGCTCTACCCTTTTGTGCGGTGGTGGCGTTTACACCACCATCCTCACCACCATCCTCGGGATCCCTTCTGCTCAGGGCTGCCGAAAAGAGTTTTCCACCCATGCCTCTCACCTGACAGCTGTAATTCTCTTCTACTCCACCACCCTTGTCACCTATGCCCGCCCCAAGCTTATGTATGCCTACAATTCCAATAAAGTAGTGTCTGTGCTCTACACTGTGCTCGTCCCACTCCTCAACCCCATAATTTGCTATCTGAGGAACCAGGAAGTAAAGGCAGTCCCCAAGAAAACCATGCTTTGCAAAAGAAGAGGACCCAGGGAAAATGGGGCCTCGAGTAATTAAAAAGCTTTTAGAATCCCTTCAGGCCTGACTTGGCTGATTACTTACTACACAGCTCCTACCACACTCTTGCCTTTGGCTACCTATCAACCTCTAGTACTTTAGCACTGATACTGTGTGTGTGTGTGTGTGTGTGTGTGTCTGTGTACACGTATACAACTGTGGCTAAATTTTGGGGATGATGCAGCTACTATCCCCAAAAAGTAGCTACTACTTCTAGGTCAGCAGATAAACTTTGAACATTTTCCAAAAATTACTTCAAGTGAAGGCAGATTTTTCCATCTCACTAAAATATGAATCCTACATGAAGTTTTACTGATTTGCTAATGTATTGTCTGTACATTCAACTGAGTCTGGCACATAGAAGGTGTTTAATAAATATTTGTTGAAAGGATAATTGAATAAATACATATTTGAACACAGAAGATGAAGTTGGGAATTGTGGATAGATTTTTATTTTTTGTCCCTTCCAGTTCTTCCCTCCCACCCTTCTTATTTTCTATTTTACCTTGTCATTTTCACCTGCTTTTTTTATTCACCTGTAACTCTCATTCTTTCTGTTCTATTTTTTTTACAGATTTGTAGATTTCCACTTCTCTCTTCTTCTTTCCCTCCATACTCAATTTCTCTCACCACACTGTTTCCCCACAGAAACACTGCTTATGTTTGTTCAAATAAAGTTCCTGTCTTATCTTTTTTTTTAATTTATTGAAGTATCATTGATAAACAATCTTATATTGGTGGAAAATACACAACACAGTAGTTTAACAGTTATCCATATTATTAAGTCCTCACTCCCTCCATGAGGTTACTGTCATCATAAAAAGATGTTACAGAATCATTGGCTATATTCTCCATGCTGTACTGCTATCCCCGTGAACAACTGATATTATGATTGAGAATATTCAGTCATAAAAATAGTCACCATCTTATCTTAATTGAATCACTTGTAGACAAAAATGCTTAAATCCAAAAGTGGTCCACGTTTTGTGAAAATCCAAATAAAAATTAAGAAAGCATATCATTGTGTTTTCAAGATTTTAAGCATTAAATGAAAACTTTTCTTGACTTCCTTACCACAGATTTTATTACCCATTACTTTTTCACTTCTCATATTACAGTTATATCTTTAAAAATCAGCTTTGTAAAGTAAAATTCCATTCAATATTTCATCTATTTAAATGTACTCTTGGATGAATTTTGGAAAAGCATATAGTTGTAAAACAACAATCACCAAATAGAACATTTCCACAATCTCAAAAAGTTTCTTTGTGGCCTCTTTCATTAAATTTCTTACCCAGACCCTGAGACATAGCCACAGGTAAACTGATACACTTTTTGCCAAATTACGTTGCCCTTTCTAGAAACTCGCATAAGTGGAATCATACACTATGTAGTCTTTCATGTCTGGCTATTTTCACTTATTATAATGCCTTTTAGATTTTTCTGTGTTGTTAGGTGTATCCATTACATGGTATTGGTGAGTGTTATTCCATTGTATTGACAGAGCACAATTTTTTTCTAATCACCAGTTTATGAACCTTTAAGTTATTATGAATAAAGCTCTTATGATAAGTGTTGTGAATGTAGACTAATTTCTCTTCAAGAGATGAGAGTGGTAGCAGTGTTGTTACTGGGTATTTTAAGTTTTCGCTTAAGTTTATGAAAAAGTTACCAAATTGTCCAAAGTAGCTGAACCACTTTACATGCCTATAATCAATGTATGAAAATTCCAGTTGATTTACAACATCACCAATGTTGAGAAATGTCAGGCTTTTGATATGGTCATTTTACAGTGTATGTAATGGGCTGTCATTGGTTTTCACTTGCATTGCCCTAATTTGAGCAATCTTTTCATTTACTTACAATTTGTAAATTTCTCTGTATGTGTCTACTGAAATAGTTTGCTCGTTTTTTAAATTAACTTTTAAAATATTACTATTAAGCTTTAAGAATTCTTATACTTTGATGATGCAATTATTTGTCAAATACATCTTTTAGTATATGTTCTCCCACTGGGTATCTTGCCTTTCATTTTCTTTAAAAGGTCTTAAGAGTGATTCATTTTTTCACAGTTTTGCAGACCAGCAGTCCTAGATCAAGGTCTCAACCTATTCAGCTCCTGGTGAAAACTCTCTTCTTTTGGTTTGTATACTGGGACCTGTTCCCTGTGGAATCACATAGTGAAGAGGGAGAGCACAACCCCATTTACCCTTAATTGTATGCATAAAGACTCTAAGTGCAAATACAGCCACATTGGGGACGAAGCTCCAACACAGAGTTCTGAGGGGACACAAACATTCAGTCCATAGGAAAAAGTGTGCAGAATTGATATAATTTTCCCCTCAAATGTTTAAAATTCACCTGTGAACTAATCTGCAATGGGAAATTTATTTGTAAAGTATTTTGAACTATAAAATCTATGTTTTTAATAGATATAGGGATAATCATATTGTTTATTCTTGAGTGAGCTTTGAAAGTATGTCTTTCAAATAATATGCCCATTTAATTTCTTGGCTTAATTAACATAACCTTGTTCATGATATTTCCTTGATAGTATATGTAAGGATAACTCTTCTTTATTGCCTAATCGGTGTCTTCTCTCTTTTGTCTTGATCAGTCTCACTAGAGATTTATCAACTTTATTGATTTTTTAATAAAATTGATTTTAATTTTATTGTTTTCTATTGATTTTCTCTTTGCTATTTCATTTATACATAAAAAATATAAAATAATATAATAAATACACCCTTAAAATATACATGTATATGTGTGCATGTATATATATATACATATATGTGTGTGTATGTATATCCTTTTTTCCTATCTTTTGCCTATAAAGTTAGGTTTATTCTTTTTTACTACAACCATTTAATCCTATAAATTACCCTCTAAACACTGCCTTAGCTGTATTCCCAGAATAATTTGATATGCCATGTTTCCATTTTATTCAGTTTAAGATCATTATAATTTCCTTTGCAATTTTCCCTTTGGCCTATGAGTTATTTATAAGTATGTGATTTAAGTGTTGATTATCTGGCATGTTCTACATATCTTTCTGTTATTGTTTTCTAATTTAACTTCATTTTAATCAGAGAACATCTCTCATATTAACAAAATTTTCAAAAATATTTTGAGATTTGTTTATGGCCATGCATGTGGCCTTTTTGGTAAGTGTTCCTTGCACACTTGAAAAGAATGTGTATTCTGTTGTTTCTGGATGGAGCATTCAACAATAGCAATGTGGTCATACTGGTTAGGAGTCTTGCTAAAATCTTCTATAGTCCTACATATTAGAGGCATACTTGTTCTAACAGTTACTGAGACTGAAATTCTAACACTTCCTCTGTCATTGTGGATTGATCTGTTTCTCATTTATTTTCATCAGTGTTTTACTCAATGAAGTTTCAGTCTTTGTAATTACAGGCATATACATTTTGTATTTTTATGTCTTTTTGGTAAATTGAATATTTTACTTCAAAACATCACTTTTTATCATAAGGAATGTTCCATGCTCTAAAATTAACTATACCTCACATTAATGCAGTCACTATAGCTTTTATTTAATTTATGTGTACATGGTATATTATTTTTCTGTCCTACCTTCAGCCTACCTGTGATTCATAATTAAAGTAGGTACCTTATAGACTTTAGATAAGTATATCTTGGTATTTTATCTAACCTGATAACCTCTGGCCTTAATTTTTGTCTGATTTTTACAGCGTTTTTAAATTAATTATTTTGTAGTGGTTCCATTTTATCTCATTTTTTGCTTAGTAGTGTTTGTTTTAAGGAAACCTTCTGTGAAAATAAAAATGATCTATATTTGTGCTGTTTAATGCAGTGGGCACAAAAGCATGTAGTAACTAAATATTAAAATTTGGCTACTGTGTCTGGGAAACTGAATTTTTGATTGTATTGAATCTTAATTAATTTAAAATTCAATATCCCCATGAGGCTAGAAGCTATTTTATTAGCTAGCATAGCTCTGGCTATATAATATACATCTATAAATTATCACTGTCAGTATTCAAGTAATATCATATAATTTTATGTGAAAAACTTTATAATCAATTCTTTGTACTATAATCACCATATATTTTACTTCTATTATTCTAAAACTTACAATCCATTGCTTTGGCTTTAAGAAACCATCTTTCAAGGAGATGAAAATGCAAAATAAAGTGATCTTATACTTACTAATGTATTTAGCATCTTGTATTTTCTCATCTGACCTTGTGTGATTCCAAACTTTTATCTGGTGACATTTCCTTTATGTCTGAAGGTATACTGTTAATGTTTATTATAGTACAAATTGCTAATGATAAATTGTGACAGCTTGTGACAGTCTGAACAAGACTTTATTTTACCTTCATCTCTGAAGATATTTGTCCTGGGTAAAAATTTCTGTGTTGACAGATTTTCGCCCTACCTTTCACATGCTCCATTGTATTCTAGCTTGCATCATTTCAGATAACAAGTCATCTGTTATTCTTGTTGATCTGTATATAATGTTCCTTTTTACCCTCATTATTTTTAAGATTTTCCTTTTATCACTCATTTTCAGTAGCTAGATTCTTATATACTGTGGTGTAATTTTCCTATTTAATCTGCTTGAGATGTGTTGGGCTTCTAGATCTCTGGGTGCATAATGTTACCTTGATTTGGAAAATTCTCAGCCTTTATTTCATCTAAATTTTTTCTGACTCCATTCTTGCTCCTCCTTCTTGGACCTCAGTCATGTTCATATTTGACAGCTTTATAATTTCCCACATGTCATCAAGTCTCTGGGTTTGTTTTTCTTTTTGCAATTTTATTTCTGTATATTCTATATTCAAGTAATGTCATAATGCTATATTATAGAGAGCTCCTATTCTTCTGTGTTAAAGTTAACTGACCTTTTCTTCTGCAGTGCCCAATGTTCACCTTATACAGTGTATTTTTCATCTAGATAGTATATATTTTCATATTTATAAGTTATACTTGGATGTTTTTACATCTTTCATTTATTTCATCATGCTCATATTTTCCTCTACCTTTTGATCATATAGGATATATTTTAAATGATCATTTCAATGTCCTTTTCAAATAATCATCTCTTTCTCTGTTATTTCTGGATCAGTTTCTATTGAATAATTTTTCTACTGTTATGGTATATTTCTCTTGCATCTTTGAATGTCTATTATCTTTTAGTTAAATGTCAGAAATTGTATATTTTGTATTTGTGGCTAGATTTGTTGTATTATCCTGTTCTGGAGTGAGGCTTTTTCATTTAAAATCAATTCAATCCTTTTAATTTAAAAATGTGTATGAAAGGGCACTAAAAAAAGTAAAAAGGGAACACCATTTACCATGCACATAAATATAACTTTCAGCATCTTTTATTTAATGAAAGAGAATCAGTACTCTTTTTTTATTATTACTCTTATCTATATAAACAGTTTGGGGAGTTAAGTCACAGATTAAATATTTCAAAAGAGGAATGATGTTTCTTTCACCTTTCTATCTTCCATCACATTATAGGTACTCAGTAAATCATTGAAGAAAGAGTAAATAATAGAATCTGAGAGCTGGCTTTATTAATTTATTAAATTGATTCAAGTCGGTTGATTCATCCCCACTTAATTTTTCAGTGTCTTTACTAAGTCTGCTCTTTCCTAAAAGATTTCACAAATCACAGGGAAATAAAAATATCTTTCTCAAAGACCAGATGTCTGAGTTACTTTGAGCTTTTCCAGCCTTCCATTAGGTCTGCATGTTGGATGGTCTGAGTGGTTTGGTATAACCAGCCTGAGACTTTTTGTTTTTCAATCTGAAAAAATTTAGACACCTTCATATTTTGTGTATATTCACATCATGTCATCTTGGAATCCCTGTTGTCTAAGATGAAAATGAAATAAAGTCCTGATTATATGGAGAAGTATTCAGGGAACACTAATAAATAAGGAATAGACAAATACAGATAATATGAAATGGAAGTGATATTGAGAAAGCTAACAGGGACTACTTCCACTGCAGTAAGAATGAAGAAAAAATGTTAGAACAGTTGGGGTGCAAGTAAATTTGTAAATGCAGTGACAAGAAGAGTGAGTTTTTGTCTGATACTTCATGTTTTCTCTAAAGTAGGATGCAGTATCATCAGGTAGCACTCTATGTGGAAGGAGTGAGACAGAAGGCTATGGAGAGGGAGAATCAGTAAGTGTTTTAATAAGTGGGAGGAGATGTGCAAAAGTTTCTTTAGAGAATAGGTTTGATGTTTCTTCAAAAAAATCATGTAAAAATTTACTAAATTGTTTTGGGTGTCCATTTGAGGGTGGTGATTATGAACTTACTCTAGCAATCTTCTTTATTATATAATTTTCTCCAGAAGCATTCATTTGGTAAAGGGGGATGATATATAAAATAAATTGCTGGGTTTTTAAAGGTTGGGGGTTTCCGTACAACATCTGTCTCCTCTTTTATTACATAAATTAACATTTTAAAAAGATAAGTGTCTACAATGAAACTCTGAAACTGGTAATCAGGTAGGATGGTTTGAACTTCTGATGGTAGAAGTAGGAAAGCTAATTTGATGAGGGAGGGATGAGGAAAAGAGTGTCGTAGGGAAGAGACCATCTTCAGAATGCTCTTGAGATCTGGGAAGTATTACCCTCTGTGCCTTTTCCTGCACACTTGATTTTATTACAGTGGGGTTTTGTTAAAATGATGAAAAAGAAGTCTTTAACAATGGAACATAGAACACGAACTTTAAAAATGTGTATAGGTAGGATAATTGTTATGGGGGTATCATTGTCACAAAATCAGCTTAGAAGAGGTATGTCGCAGGGGTCATGAGATATGGCACAGAGCACAAAACTATAGCAACTGTCTCTGTGACAACAGAGGGACCTTAAATATCTCAAAAGATTTCCTAATTTCAATTCTTTTTTTTAGCCTAATTTCAATTATTAAAGTCATGTCCAATTTTCCCACAGTCTCCTGCTTCTACCATTCAGATTATGGTAAAATTGCTGAATTCGTCGTGAAGTACAGGAAATTCCTGTGGTATCACAAATTAATCTGTTCTACTTTACCTATCAATCTAACCTTATTTCCAAGAAGGTACATTGTTAAAGGGATGAGTTATTACTTTTTAGAAGTCACAGGTATTGGAGAAGAACATATAGTCTATGCTACCCCTGATGCAATGGAGCAAAATACAAGTGTGAGGGCTTCTAAAATGGAACTTCTGGAGACTGGCTGAGTGACTTTATTTTGTGGAGCATCTAAGACAAAGATGGGAAACATCTTACCATATTACCATCACTCTCATAATAAGCCCTTGGCTAGTATTGGTATTTAACCATAGTATTTTTTGCCATTGAGCATAAATATGTATTGAAATCCACACAGCCAATATAATTGTATTTTCACATTAGACAAATACTGTTTGCCATTCAAGCCTGTGGAATAAGAGACAAATGGGGTTATAAGAGTGGTCATCATTAGGATAGATATTATAAGTGAGGTATTAAAGAGGTGGATGTTTTGGCCTAAAGTCAAAGATAGAGATTTAGGGGAAAAAATACCAAATATGAGATTGCCTTTAAGAGTAATACAACTAAGCTAATCCAAATAGGCCTTATGAGGATAGGATTGTGGTTATATAATACGAAATCCTTCAATCTAAAAGACATGAGTCAGAGAAGAGCACACATGTGATAGTGCTGATGGGGAAAAGATAAGGAAGAAACTTAGGATCTTAAAGAGGTACAAGCTTTAAGTTATGAAATAAATGAATCATGGGGGTGAAAGTACAGCATAGGAAATATAGTCAATAGTATGGTAGTGTGTTTGTAGGGTGACAGATGGTAACTGTACTTACCTTGGTGAGCATTTACTGATGTATATAATTGTCAAAGAACTATGTTGTACACTCCAAACCAATATAATATTGTATATCAGCTATACTTCTGTAAAAAATTGACTTCCAAAAAAGGAAGATGGTGATTAAGTTACCTGGAGTATTGAAACATTTCATGGGGACTCATTTGGAAGATACTATTAACAAAATGAAAAGTATCTTGAGAACAATCCAGAGAAAGATAACCAGGATTTTGAGGGGCCTGTGAACTCTGATATATCATGAGAATCAAAGGAGTTATCAGCCAGTTAAAGGTGTTGTTAGGGAAACACATTATCAATCTTCTAATATTTGAGTTACTGCTATATAAGTGAAATATTTGATACAAGATATACATTATTAGTACAATGTCTATGACCAAAAGGAGCAAGATATGTAATGGCTGAGCTTTATAACACTTAGATATTTTGGTGGTGGTATAACTTCCTACTCAGGAGTCAAATAAAGGCTATATTACTGCTGGTTAGGCTTCTGCAATGACAGAACAATTGGAAGTGATAGATGGGTTATTTCAAACACTGATAGCTCATGGTTATATTAATGATGTTCAATTAGGTTTATTCTATTTTCTCCATGATTTTCTTTTTTTTTTTTTGTAAAGGACCTTACTAAGATTCTCCTACACCACTGACAAGTTGTGATGTCTGAATCTTCTGCACTTATCACCATTCAAAATATGTTTCTAATCCTTCCTGGAAGAGACCAATTAAGTATTCTTAACTAATTTACTAACTAAATAACATTCTTAACTAAATATTTTGAAAGATCAAAGTACATGTGCAAGCTTAAGACTATCTGAGACTTGTAACTAAATTAACAATTAACCCAAGTTTAAGGCTGCACTCCACGAAGCTTATCAGAATAATACCATGGAGAAGCTTATACTATGAAGTTATAAAGTGCTATGTAAATAAAAGACAACAGTATCATAACCTTATAATTATTGCTATGGCCTCAGAAAGGATGTTTCATGGATGTAAAGTGTTCTCATTATAGAGCTTTAAGTTAAAATCCTCCTCTGCCACTCACTTTCCAGATAGCCATGTGGACATCCTTGCTCCTGAGGCTATACACCATGGGGTTCAACAATGGACTCACGATTATGTAGGTCACTGTCACAAGCCTATCTTTGCTGGCCCGGTACTGGGCTGATGGTCTTAAGTAGACAAAGGAGGCACAGCCATAGTGAACAATGACAACAGTAAGATGGGAGACGCAGGTGGAGAAGGTTTTTTGCTTGCCTTCAGCTGATGGGATCCTCAGGATAGTATGAACAATGAAGCCATAAGAGATGCAAATGAAAGTCAGGGGGACCATGAGTGCAAGAACTCCACCTATGAAGATGAACAGTTCACTGATGCAGGGATCAGTACAGGCAAGCTGGATAACTGGTGAGATATCACAGAAGTAGTGGTTGATCTTGTTGGGGCCACAGAAAGGGAGTTCAAAGACTAGAAGGGAGCCTATCAGTGAGAACAAAAATCCAATCACAAGTGGCTGTAGGTTGTGCACATACCTGCCAGTTCATAAGGATAGAGTACCCAAGTGGGTGACAGATGGCCACATAGTGGTCATCACCCATGGTCCCCAGTAACATGCAATTAGGAACAGCATGACAAAGGAAGAAAAACATCTGAGTGGCACAGTTAAAGAATGAAATTGTTCTGAGCACAGGCAACAGATTATGAGCATCCTGGGCAGGATAACAAAGGTGTAGCACGTCTCAGAGATGGAGAGGATCTCAAGGAAGGAATACATAGGTGTATGGAGGCTGCGATCCAGGCATATGACAGTGACAATGGTAATGTTCCCACTCAGGATAATCAGATATAGGCACAGAAAAACAGCAAAGAGGATGAGCTGGATTTCTCCAAGGTTAGAGAATCCCAGCAACAGGAACTCTGTGACAGAGGAGAAATTAGTTCGGTTGACTTGGTCCCCAAGACTGACCTGCAGAGAACAGGAATGAAGGAACAAATTGTTACCCTGACAGATGCATGTAGTTAGGTCCATTATACATTGAGAAACAATAAATAGGGGAAGATCTTATTAACAACAAATAGGAGAAGGGCTAATCCAAGTAGAAAATGCCCTATTATTCATGTCGATTCATGTAGTTGTTTCAAAGAACTTAGATTAAATATTTCCAGCAACATTTATGCATTTCTTATAGTGTTGAAGTAATTTTTTTCACAGTACATGGTTTTAATAGCAATTGAGGAATGGAAATGTCTGAAAATTTCTTTTGTAACAATCCTAACTGTCATTTATTTTCTTTATAATTTTCTGTGCCTCAGTTTTCTCATCTGTAGCATAAAGATACAACTAGTACCTCTCTTTTGGGTTTCTTACGAAAAGTACAGCACTTAGCAGAGCACATGCACCTTGTAAGCTTTTGGTAAATGTCAGCTTTTGCTATATATGTGAATTTTTAGGAAATTGTTGCTAGTTTTTCTTTAGTCTCTTTTTGGATGTACTTTAAGCATATGTCTACATAAGGCTTTATTTTTTTAAACCCTATTAATTTATTTTCATAAAAACTACTAGACTGACATACAAACCCAACTTATATTTGTGTATATTTTTAATGACAATACTATTGTGTTGATTTTTGTTAATCCTTTCACTTTATCAGACAATCTCTTTGACCCACTTGATAGAGGAGAGTTGGAAGCAATCTTAATGCATTTAAGTAGCTCTGGAAAAATACAAAGTTCTCACAATCATTGAATTTATTGTCTACCATTCTGTTTCATTTAGAGTTCTGTTGGTATTGTATTTTAAACTTCAAAAAGAGATAAATCCAACCCATCAGACCTTCTTCAATACAGCCATTATATCTCTTCACATTTTCTCTGGATTTCTAGCAGATATCACCATGCATTAGACACACCTGACCTCAAAGTTCATCTCCTCCAATTTCTCCTTGATAAAGGGTAGGAAAATTACTTTCCCCTTCATTCAACTTGAATTTAATAATACAAAATAATACAAAAAATCAAGAGCAACCAAATAATTGAAGAAAATGAAAGCACAGAAGTGGGTTACAAAATGGAAATTCTTTAGCTAATGTAGTCCAATTCTAGAGACCAACTGTTGCTCTTACATATGTGAGGTACAGTTAGTTCTCTCATTCATACTATCTCGAAGTATTTCTGCTTTGGATTCCCTTACTTTCAAGAGAAGGCATGAAGCAGAAATACCAGTTTCATTTTTCTATCTTTGTGGAGCATAGTGACTAGTAGACTAACGGATAGATTTGACATGTCAGAGTAGACAAGTCATCACTTCATTAATTTATTCATTCTTTAAAGTGTTAATTTATGGATAAATTAAGTTAGTAAATATGTACATTTAATAAATATTTATTGTCTATATTATGTCATTTCTTATATTAAGTAAGCAAAGTAACATTATTAACAGAAATATACTGCATCATCTTGCCTTCTTCACCGACTCTTCTTTTCTCTTCCCAAATGCAATCTTCCCAATAAAAAAGGTAGTTTTTTCTACAGTAAGAGTGCCTTTCCTCATCTTGCAGCATCTGATCTCTGTGCTATTGCTCATCTTTTTCCCTTCACCTGGAAATACTTCATTCACTTTCCATCCAGTCTTGGTCACCCAAATAGTTCCACTCTGGTCTCCAATTATCAGATTGATATGAACTGTCCCATTTCTTAAATTATTTAGCTACATCCTATTGTGTACGGGAATGTATCATGAAAGACAGCAGCTTCTACTTTCTCATATACCAGAGTGTAAATGCCTTAGGGGCAGTTTTATATTTCCCATAACACAAAAAGAAATTGCCACTTAAAAACTATTTGTTCAATAATTGATGACTAAATATTTGATTTTTTAGATGGCATCTGTAAAAGGGATGGTGGAATATTAAGCTTTGGGAGGAGATATCTGGGAACAGAGATACATGTCACAAACTACCAGATCACTCTGCATAGTTGCGATGGCATGACCCACATGTTAATCTGTCACCCAATCGAGGTGTAGAAGGTGTAGAATCCCAGTTCTCATGAATGCCCTACCATTGCTTCATATATGCCACAGTAATCAAGACAATTTGGTGCTGGCACAAAAACAGACCCACAGACCAGTGGAACAGAATAGAAAATCCAAACATTAACCCAAACACCTACAGTCAATTAATATTTGATAAAGGAGCCTTGGATATACAATGAGGAGATGAGAGCCTCTTCAGCAGCTGGTGTTGGAAAAACTGGACAGCTACATGTAAGAGAATGAAACTGGACTACTGTCTAACCCCATAAACAAAGGTAAACTCAAGGTGGATCAAAGACCTCAGTGTAAGTCATGAAACCATAAAACTCTTAGAAAAAAACATATGCAAAAATCTCTTGGACATAAACATGAGAGACTTCTTCATGAACATATCTTCCCGGGCAAGGAAAACAAAAGCAAAAATGAACAAGTGGGACAATATCACGCTGAAAAGCTTCTGTAGAGCAAAGGACACCATCAGTAGAACAAGAAGACATCCTACAGTATGAGAGAATATATTCATAAATGACATATCTGATAAGGGGTTAACATACAAAATATATGAAGAACTCATGCACCTTAACAAACAAACAGCAAATGATCCATTTAAGAAATGGGCACAGGACATGAATAGACACTTCTCTAAAGAAGAAATTCAGATGGCCAATAGGCACATGAAAAGATGCTCCACATCGCTAATAATCAAAGAAATGCAGATGAAAACCACAATGAGATATCACCTCACACAAGGGAGGATGGCCAACATTCAAAACACAAATAACAACAAATGTTGGTGAGGATGTGGAGAAAAGGGAACCCTCCTACACTGCTGGTGGGAATGCAAATTAGTTCAACCATTTTGGAAAGCAGTATGGAGGTTCTTCAAAAAACTCAAAATAGAAATACCATTTGACACAGAAATTCTACTTCTAGGAATTTACCCTAAGAATGCAGCAGCCCAATTTGAAAAAGACATATGCACCCCTATGTTTATCGCAGCACTATTTACAAAAGCCAAGAAATGGAAGCAACCTAAGTGTCCACCAGTAAATGAATGGATAAAGAAGATGTGGTACTTATACACAATGGAATATTATTCAGCCATAAGAAGAAAACAACTCCTACCATTTGGAACAACATGGGTGGACGTAGAGTTTGTTATGCTCAGTGAAATAAGCCAAGTGGAAAAAGACAAATATCAAATGATTTCGCTCATCTGTGGAGAATAAGAACAAAGAAAAAAACTGAAGGAACAAACCAGCATCAAACTTCCAGAACCCAAGAACGGACTAATAGTTACCAAAGGGAAAGGAACTGAGGAGGATGGGTGGGAAGGGAGGGATAAGAGGGTAAAAGGGGCATTACGATTAGCAGACGTAATGTTGCAGGGGCACAGGGAGGGCTATACAACTCAGAGAAGACAAGTAATGATTCTATAGCATCTCACTATGTTGAGGTACACGGACTGTAATGGGGTTGGTAGGAGGGGCCTGATGAAGGGGTAGTTTAATTTTCATAATATTGCACATGTTATTGTAGATAAATGATACCAAAATAAATTATAAAGAAATATAAATAAATAAAAAAATGAAAGGAAAAAAAACCTGCCAATAATGGTAACTTGAAAATCCATTGGTCCATCTGAGAACATTTGTCCAAACAAAGGAAGTTTATATCTCCAATTAACAGAAGAATGTTTTCTAATGACAACACAAGAGGGCGCTCTACAGTTACAAAGGTAGGAAGAATATGCCAACCTGCCTGCCTTCCAAACGTTCGAGAAAACCAACCTCACAGAAACAAGCACTCAGAAATAATCCTGCTCAGATCCCATGTGGAGTTATTATAGGAAACAACCCAGCAGAACAACATCCCAATAGTAAACAACAGGGTGCCTGTGTAGTGAAATCCAAGGCAGACAGCCCAGGCGGCTTCCCATAAAGGACTTGTTGCCACATCTGATAGCAGTGCTATGGCAGACAGTTTCTTCAGGTATTTTGCCAGCAGTACAGACACCTTACCCAGAGTAACAAACTTTTCTGTAGCACCCAATGTCCGAACACTGACTAATGCAGTGTACAAAGCCCTGGCCATCCTGGCTCAGCTCAGCCCACCTCTGAATGATTTTTCTACTGGAGAGATCACTGTTGGACCAGCTGATATTCACCTTGACTCGTCTCTCTGCCCAGTAGGTCCCCGGCATTCCACGGGTATTCATGCCATGCATTTATTTATTTATTTATTTATTTTTTACAATTTATATTATTTTAGTATCATTAACCTACAATTACATGAGCAATATTGTGATGATTAAACTACCCCCTTGATCAGGTCCCCCCCACCAACCCCCCCACAGTCACTGTCCATCAGTGTAGTGAGATGAGAATCACTACTTGTCTTCTTTGAGCTGTACAGTCCCCCTCATGCCCCCCCACCCTATGTCTACCAATCGTAATGCCCCTTTTACCCTC